>CM073769.1:17962231-18482231 GCA_037158775.1 Hetaerina titia
TATATATATATTACATATATAAAACTTAGACAGCGACACATAGCACGAGAACACATAAAAAGAACACTAACAATAATATCTTCATAATTTCGACGGACTCGAACTCCATCTTCTTCGGAAGATAACAAATACCTCAACAACCTTCACCATTCCCTCCTCCAACGGGGATACCCAGATTCTCTCCTTCACAAAAAAATCCTAAAACAATCCTACACCCCCAATCCTCCCTCAACCACAGACTCCCACCCTCTCTCAATATGCACCACCTACTTCCCTGACATCCAGTCCCCTAAATTCATCCTCAAAGACCTGTACCCTATCCTCAAAAATCACGTTTCGTCCAACCTTATTCCTAAATGCCCTTCTGTTACCTTCAAACGGCCCGCCAACCTATCAGATCTCCTTAAATCCACCAAATCTCTCTCCAAATCCCCTCTCACCCCCAGAATCAAACCCACTCCGTGGTTGCGAGCAAGATGCAAAACTTGTCCTATTTTCACCACTCCACCCCTCTCATCCCACCTTTTAACTCTCTCCCGCCCTTCCCCCACTCCTCATGCACATCTCAGAATGTAATCTATCTTCTGACTTGCAAACTCTTCCCGGCATTTTATATAGGCCAGTGGTCTACACCCCTGAACCTCAGGGTGAACAATCATCGAGCCTCATGTATTTCCTCTTCCCCGTCCGCGGGTTTCCCATCCCAAAACATGCCTCCCATCACAACACCCCCTTCAACCAGTGTTACAGTGTTTCCGTTCTAGCATCCCTTCCCCCATCCGATAACCCTATAAAATTAAAAACGATGGAAATGGCATTTATATGGTTATGTAAAGCAAATCAACATTCGGATCTCAATGTCGTTCACTAAATGGGTGGGGGGGGGGGGGGCTGGGGTGGATGGAAGTGGATTAGTGGATTTGTTTCTTGCGAGGTGGTGGGACAATTTATTCATCCGCATACATTTTGTCATCCTTGTCCTGGGTTTTGACTTGTCGAGCCCTTATGATGACTTTGTGAGTTGATGCCTTGGTCATGGGTGTTGTGGTATCTGTGGATGAATTGTTAGTTTTCTGTGTCGCTTGTTACTATTTCCGCATCCTCCTTATTCCATCTCCGCTCCCCTCTGACCTCCCTTTCCTCCTCCATAACCTCCTCCTTCGCCCCTCCTCCACCACCTGTTCTCCGCTCCGCTTTCTCCCCCTCCACATACCCCTCCTTCTTCCCTCCCCCACAACCTGTTTTTCCCCCTCCCTCGTCCCCTTCTCTCTCTGTACCACGTACCCTTTTCCTCAGTCATATGTTATCTTCCGAAGAAGACGGAGTTCGAGTCCGTCGAAATTATCAAGATATTATTGTGAGTGTTCTTTTTATGTGTTCTCATGCTGTGTGTTACTGTCTAAGTTTTATATAGAAATATATATGTATATGATAAAATAAATAAGCACAATATGTAATTTTTTTTAATCCGATATCTCTTATGAACGAAATCGCAATTAATACCCCTTCTCCTTTTCGGCAACGTTGGCCCTTCCAACCTAGTTCCCTCGACAACGTCGTCATCAATCCCGCTTTCATCTCGTGGCAATATTTCAAACATTCCACACGTCCGTCCATCTGCCAACATCAAAGATTCAATTCTTCATTGAACGTTCCCCAAAAGGAGCATGTTAAGCGGGTCCCAGGATCTTAGAAAATAGATTCGACGCATTGAGCGGAAAGATAGAAGAAGCAGGCCAAGCAATTTCGGTCTCTACTACCGCGAAGGAAGGAAGGCAGCAGCTCTGAAGAATGCGTGCTCGTCCCGGAGACCGCGGGGTGGGGGAGGTGGCGTGACCCTGGCGCCCCCTGTGCGAGTCCTCCTCGGCGAGACACCTCGTCAGGCACTCATCGATGTAGGAGGGGTGGTGCGAGCAATACCGACGGTGGAATGCAGCGGTGCAAAGTAGGTCGCCGGCCGGGAAGCAGGCTGCGAGGGAGTAGTCGAGATACGTCCGGGCGGCAGGAGACGAGGAAAAATGAGGGCTTTCGGAAGCCATTCGCACGAGAGGCGACGGCGGAGGAAACGGCGCCGCACCTAAAGCAAATGCGGATATATTTTCACCAAGTCGTGCTTGCTTGCAAAGATCCTACGGTAATAATAATGTTTTCATTACGTCTGTAATAATGAATAATTAATATTCATATTGAATTCTGCATTTTTCGCAACACTATGTCTAAAAAATCTACAAAGGTGAGAGGTGTCAAATCCTTCGGAGATATTTCCTATGATTTGATTTAATATACGTAGAGCTACTAAGTATGAATCTAAATATTTATAGTTTACATATCCCCGGGTATAACAGTGTAACATCACCATCAGTACTTCAAGACGAATATCAAAACACTGCAACCCCTCCCCATTCCTATCTTTCCAGTGATTGTTCCCTGAGATACGCCCTGAGAGCCATTTCGTGTTACTCCCCACTCTACCTGCCCCAACAATTTCTCCCTTGGCCTCGTGGGGCTTTTCATTCTAATTTCTCTTCTATTACGTTCCCGAGAATTCCGTTCACAATCCATCCGGTTTTTCTTTTGTCGCACTTTATTCTGGTTTTTGCCAAGGCGACACTTTTGAGAAATTATGCTGAGGTACCATATTCGGTGAGTTATTATGCATACAGGGAAGTCTAATTCTCGTTGGAAATTAATTTTGTCCAAAATGATTATTTGAAGATGGATTCACAGTAGTTATAGCTCAATATTCAGTTGAAATTGTTTTTGCTGGACCAATTAAAACTGTATTATTGACAGTTCTAGAGCCAAAGTACACACCTATCTGAATACGTCAATTCCTCGTTAAAGCTGATCGCTGATTTCGTCTGTTGCTTGCGACTACAAATATCAATTTTTAAAAATCGACGTATTTAACGGAAATTAAACACTAAATGAAATTAACTCAATCACCAAAATGTTTATAACCTAATTTAAAATTGTCAATATTGTAACTCTCGTATTAATTTTAGTGAATAAATATAATTTATATTTACAAATAGAAAATTAGTATGAAACTAATTCCTTCGAATGTCACCAATCTGGTACATAGATTTTTACAATATGCCTTGATATTAATTAATTTTTCTTGTGGAAAGTAGAATTTCTCCCAAAAGTAATTATACCTGGAAGTATCTTTAGTTCTGTCATTTCACCGCATCCCAACCTCCTTCTGAGATACCTAAGGTACCGAATATTTATTAATAAGAGGGTTTCGATATAAACATCGATAAAATCATCCAGTTAGTCACAGATACCGGGAAAATAGTACGTACTTTTTGCAAATAGCATTTAAGTCAAAACGCAATAATTACCCTAAAGATAAAGAAATTGGGATTGTTGGAAAGTTTGAAGCAACCCTCTAGTAAATAACAAGAGGTAGGCTACCATTTTTCCCATTCCAAAGTCTACTCTCCCTTGTGCAATCAGGTAAGACGGAAACATTTTCATTCACCAAAATCCACGTCAGCGTCTGTCCCGTCCCGCCACGCCTCTCAAGAGACTGCTGACGGCCGTGACAGGGTACACCAGTTATAAATACGTAACTTTGGATGAATGTAAATGGTTTCTGAGACAAACGGTAGAACGAAATAAAAATTGTTTGGGCATTTCAACAGATGCGATTTTCAAAACAGCACGACACTCAGTCGAAGAGTATTAAATTTGAGGAACTTTCAAAAAGTAAGTGAAATTTAGCCTATGGCCTGAATTAAGAATGCAGTCGGGTTATATCTGGGGAAGGAGCATTTGACATTAATGAGTGACGTAAATCCCTCACGTTCTTCAGAAGGAGATGACGAAATGACGACGAAGATGTAGCTTAAATTCGTGAGGATGAGCGTGCATTCTTTGCAACAAATTACCAGATGCCCGATACATCCATATGACCCTCCCAACTTGGGTCTTTAAAGGCAGTTGATATGCGAGGACTCTCCTGCGGCTCCATCGATGGAACGGGGGGAAGACTGCGGATGAAAGCAGGAGGAAGCCGAGACAAGAAGCACGACGATGGCAGCGTAAGAGAGCAGTATGTGCATGAAGCGAAGAGGGAAGGGGGAGCATCAATTTCGAGAGCGGAGAAGGATCTGCCAGAGTAAATGCACCCCGCTCGCTGCGGCTGCTTATGCAAATACAGTCTCACGAGTGAGTTCGGAGTAATGAAGGTCCTTTAGAGCAAAAGCCGGAGATGGGTTTAAGGGAAGACATTACGTACGTCTCTGTTTAGGAAGCGAATCGAGGTAACGATCCCACAGATTTCCCCGCTAGCCCCTCAGGATTAGTTCAGACGGCGAACTGAATGGCACATTAACATATGGACGTTGCCACGGGGCGTGTCGGGAGACCCACTCGATCGGAACGGGTGGCGGGAGAACCATCCAGTGTCACGGAATCCAAGCGTTGTAGTCCACTTCACTCACCGATGTAATCACGTCTTCCAAATACACATTTCAATAAAGCACTCCAGGATGTGATCTAACTTCTCAAGATCTTGTCTCAGGTAGACGTAATTGACTTAATTACTAGTCTATTTCGTGAGTAACGAACCAGTCTGCTGGAGCAAAGATGTGGGTTTGAGTTCTACTTAAGGACAAAGTCCTGCTTTACTCGTGTACATCCATAACATAGTGTTCTGATCATACCCCAAGCGAAATGTTGCGACACCGACCACGAGGAGGCAGATGAAAAGAGATATGTGGCTCAACGTTTATTTTTCAGTCCGTTGACGTTGCGGCCACGTAGCGTCCGTGGGAAAGAAAAATCATTGAATGCATCGATCGTCTCATAAACTAGCTCTCATTAATATTTACAACCCACAAGCTGCCAAAAGGATGGGAGGCGGAAGATAAAAGGGTACCAAGTTTCTATAAAAAATGTCGGTAAGGGTTTTTCCTGACGTGTGCGTGAAGTGCTGAATTCAGATCGTCGTTTAAGTGTGAACATGATCGCAAATCGTATTGGCATTGGGATAAGGTGACATTCCAGACACCATTATCGCTGAAAATTTGGCGATGCGATATATCTCCGCTAGACTCGTTCCAAAGGTCTTGACGGACGACCAAGAACAGAGTAAAGTGTGTCTCATTACGAAGACCTGCAACGTAATCACGACGATTCCCCAACGCCGTTATAGTCCCAACTTGGCACTAATAGACAATTTACTATGCCCTCAAGTGATATCCTCCCACAAAGGACACTATCGTGAGACCCTAAGTGCCGTAAAAGAAGCTTGCACGCGTACCCTTAAGGACCTTCTGGAATCCACCAACCAGGGTGCCTTTGAATCACGGAAAGTAATTATGGCCCCACACTACTTACGTAGATCAAACTACAAAGACAAAATAAAGGAGATAGATTCCAATACAGTTAGATACAAATACTCATTTTTTCCCGAACAATCAGGAATCATAATAGGAAAAAACCGAAGTCCGTTGGGAAATATTAATACCATTAATTTACAAGACGGAACAAAATTAAACACTGCAAAGGTTGATAGTTCGTGTGTTTTCATGGGTGTGGGTTGTGAGGGTGTTTGCGTGAATGTATACCATATTTTGTTTGTGGGTTGTATAAATATGTGGCTTTTGCATGCGGGTTTTTCTTAATTACGGATGGTGCCCTAACACACCCCGCCACACGCCCTTGCGGCGGCTTTTGGGGTATTGTGGGTAGAGCGTTGGACTACTGACCGGAGGGTCCCGGGTTCGATTCCCGGGCAAGGCAGTTTGGGCACCTGCAGCTCCACCGAAGCTAGTTGATTTTTCGGGTACCAGATCTTCCTGGGAAACCATAACCGGCACAGGGAAAGGAACTGGCCCCCCTACCCTGATGTGTGAATATTCACATGCCGTCGGTCTTGGTACACGGGTGAGCTCTACTATCACCTACTAAACCGACCTTCGGGTTGATTACTGTGTTTAAGGTTTATATATATATATATATATATATATATATATATATATATATATATATATATATATATATATATATATATATATATATACATAAATATATATATATACATATATATACATATATTAATATAAACACACAAACACTCGGGTAAAAAATATTCCACACAGAAACATAAAGGAAGGACACATACAGTAGAGATTGACGTTTCGACGGCACCGCCGTCGTCATCAGAATCAGATTCAGAGCACTCCAATCTTGAAACCGTTGTCTACCAAGTCACCGTATCAAGAGGAAAGAGGAAGGGCAAAATGGTCGCTAGGTGCAATGTCAAGTATTCTCCATCTTGCCGATAGAGTTCCAAAATGTTCGTCCACGCAACATGGATTGCTATTTGTTTTACTCGGCAAACCTTTTTGGAACCATCTATCTACGTTCCTATCATTTATTTACGGCAAGTTTAAATGTATACAATATTCTCTGTCAAACGCCTTCGCATATTCTATGTTGAACTCAATTACACCATGGCCACCTTGTGCTTACAATTTTTTTTCAGTGAACCCATTTCAAATTTAGTACCACGCATACACTTCATCAAAGCCAAACTGGTGATCCTCTAACTTATCCTTTACCTTATGACAAACAAAACTCACCTAAGCGTATATGATACTCTAAATCTGTCGCCAGGTTTCCCGGGGATCTTTTCCTGGAAGAGGCAATTATGTATATCATGTCGTATAAAATGCACCGTCTATATTCGATGCAGTGTTTCCCAAACCGTACACTTTTATTGTTTCATCACTACTTACATGTCGATTTTTATGGAATCATCACAGTAATCAAACCGAAGAGTTGATTATAAAGTTGAGAGCAGAGCTAATCTCTAATGCCTATTGATACATAATTGTGTAAAATTCACACATCACAATCAGGGTTTCGGATCCTTATTTTATATGCCACCTGTGGTTTCCCAAGAAGATATGATACTTGAAGAGTGAAACACTTTGTATTAAGTTGAGGGTGCCCAGAGACGTCTTCCGAAAAAATATCTGGCCCTCCAGCCAACAGCGTAGACATTCACGGGACTCTTTTTATAAATAGATTTATGTTGTGTTACAATTTTTTTTGTCGCAAATTTCGCTCCGATTTTAAAGAATGTTCGTATCGATAGTCTACTTCTATTGAGTTATCGATGCAAAAGAGTAATTAGTTCTTCAACATTTTACACATTGAATCCGAAAAGAATTTTCTTGCCTTTGAAATTTGTACATTTATTTGTTATAAATACCAATATATCACAATAACAGTTCCCCAAGGGAAGCCTCGAATGCAAATAACACCGAGCCGTTTCTGCTTACTTGCAAAATACATATATTTATCGGGTCTTTTAGGGCTGAGAAATGTTTTTAAAAGTCAAAAGAGGTATTAAACTTGTAGAATTTCTAAGCCATAAAATAAATGAAATCCAAATAAAAGACTAATAACTCCTGATAAAATAGTTTTAAAAATGATCTTTGCAAACCACAATTTATCAAGTCCGATCTCCATATGTGTGTTTGTATACACATACACACAGACACACAAAGACACTTACATGGTGATCAGAATTCAGACATGATTGATTCAGATACCTATATGCTTAAGCGAAATTTTAAAGAGAATTTTGCAATATCCCGACCACTAAGAAATTACTCTGCTTCAAAATAAAGCTGATTGTCTCTAAACTATATGGGATTTTCTAATGACCTAGAACATGGCGCTACAAAAGTAAAATATAATAGATACTTGAATATATAAGAACGATATGGTGCATAAGAGAAATAAAAAAAAACAGGTTAAAACTTCGTGAAAACTGGAGATGTGTTTCAAAATCAAAGAGCTCTCAAAGAAGTAGTAGTTGATTTCTACATGTAAATAGTAATCCTCAAGACGCCGCAATGGCGTGTAGCGGGGGGTGTTAGGTCACCACCCGTAAAGAGAATAAGACCGTACGAAAAACTCGCAAATTCATGCCAATCTGAACACACAAATCGTCTATATTCACGCAAAAAGCTTTATAACTTGCAAAAATATACGTATTCACCTACGAATATAGTATGTGTCTATGCAACGTTAAATGTTGTACTGTTCCATAAATTATATGTATTTATTATTTCTATAGTGACATTGGTTTCTTACTATTATGATTCCTGATTACCCGGAGAAAGAACGAGTATTTTAATCTACCTGTGCTGGAGTCTATCTCCCTTATTTTATCTTCATGGTGTGATTTACCTAAATAGTGTGAGTTCATAAAAATTCTTTTAATGTCATTGCTAAACTTGTGTTCTGAACCTTTCTAAAAGTCTCAACTCCACTTGCACTCTTCGCATCTCAAGTGGGTCCCAGACTTATTCCTCTAAAAGGTCTGTCACTCGTCTTCTTATCCTAACAATTTTTCACGAATCTGGTGGGTTTTTCCTTAACTTTATCAAATTTTTCTTGCCAATTTTTCTCCCTAGGGTCCCAAACACTTTCTGCCAATTCCAAATGTGGCCTGACTAAAGCAAAACAATACCTCTCTCTATTTAACCACCGCATTACATTTACCCACCACCCGTTTAATGATGCCAAGTTTCTTTAAAGCGGATCCGCATATTGTCCTGATATACATGATATCGTATGCTCTCCGTGGAAGACGTAGTGTTCGAACTACCCCCAAATATTTCACTTGATTGGCCGTAGTTAGCACTGAATCTTCTTATCCATATTAGGTCACCACCCGCAAAAAAGAATAAAACCTTATGCAAAATCCGTTAGGGAAGGTGACCAACAGCTGACGTCCTTTCCGTCATTAGGGATTGATGGAAAAGGAACAAGGGTGGAGAGAAACCCAGCGTCGGCATTGGCCTACTTTTAACGAAAGGCGCCAAGGGGATCCGCAGTTGATCGTCCCATCTGTCGGACAGCGTGTTCACTCAAAGTACTCTCTCCACAAAGCACCTCAAATAGGAATCAAGATAACACTGGATAATATCTGCGCCTCACCAGGATCAAACCTGGGGTCTCACGGTGGAAATCCAGTGTGTTAGCCACCGTACCATCCCCATCCGCGAGCGTTTGAAGAATAATGATATTTTCCTAAAGTGGTCCTCCAAGCCATGAGTTTCGTTTTTCTTGGAGCGCTCTGTTTAATAAACCACCCCAATCTTGATCAATTAAATAAACTCGGTGTTTATTGAAGTAAACGGCTGATATTCCCATTGAAACACGCCTCAAAAAATGGTCGTTTAAATCTTTTTAAGTCTCGGCTTTAGACATCCCAAGCGAAGTGAAGATTCTTCCAGGAAGGATACACTTCTGTTTCTATTTGAGCGTGGTACTCTGCAAGTCACCTCCAGGGGGTGAATCAACGCCATTTTAAATAATTTTTCAAACTGAATTCATTTAATACATCCTTATTATCGTTCATTCATAACTTTTAAGCATGAATTATGTCTTAGCAAAGGATTTATCGCTTAAACTTGTACATTTAAACGGAAAAGTGTTGAATTTCATGTATCTTTTATTAAAATCCTCAATAATAACTAAAAATCTCAACTCAGTTTGATCGCAAGTGGATTAAACATCGAGTACTTAATTATATGGTTGCATAGAGTAACAAGTCATTGTATCCATTTTTGATTGTATTAAAATGTATTAATTCAGAGGGTGGGGATTTCAACTCGCTGGGGTCTAACTACAAATGGTAGACGCGCGTGTTTTACTTTGTTGTTGAATTCATTGCATAGGTCAGCAAACTCAGAAGAGGAGAGAGAGAGAGAAAGAGAGGAGACCGATCCTAACCCTCTGAATGTGTAGCTGCGGCACGTAGGACCATTCACCGCATCCACGCTCGCAAAGTGATCATGTATTCAGGGATAGGGAGTAGGGATGATAGGGCACTGGCGCCGGAGCGATGGTGGAATGGGGTGCAGGACATCTGTGGAGCGCCGTGTGGTTGGGGGCGGGAGGCAAGGACTTCACGGGGTGAAATTTAATAATGGGTGAGTGGGAGGCGACCTTGAAGAGGGATGGTGGACGTCAAGAGATTGTTGAAGGGACACCCTTGGCCGCTCCCTCCTGACATCCTCCCGCCCCCTCTCCCCCCTCTCCATTTACCACAATTGTTTCTCTCTTCGTGTTGAAGGAAGAGGGCGGCCGTGCTGTGCACGGTCTATTTCTTTCATGAAGGTGGAAAGAGTATTGGGTGCGGGAGTGGAGGGGGCTTGATTGAAGCCGCGAATGGCGAGGGGAACGTATTATTTATGCCTCGCAAATAGCCTTTCGTCCCGCCAATCCCTTATGCCACCCTCTTCTACTGCGTTCGGGCAGACATGTTTCGCTCGCTTAGGTGACCACAAAGGGGTCGTCTTCCCTTGTCCCCGCAACCCCCCGCCGCTTCTCCCTCGACCAAAATTGTGGCTCATCCATCGACCGATCTGGAAAGTGCAGCGGTGAGTGAGTAATGTGCTTCAACTTGGAAATTTTGGGCTAGAAACATTCATGCCTGTACTGATCGATTAAAAAGAATTTAGTAATAAATGTAGTCTGCGCAGAAAGGTGGTGTAACTTCAGACTGTTTGCAAGTGGTAGACTTACACTCTAGATTGTTTTACACACACTCGAAGGAGTATCTGAGATGGATTTGGCTACCCTTTTGTCAAAGGTACATATCAAAACGTGGGTGAATTATTACATCATTGATTCCGATAAGAGGAAGTGCAGAAATATTTTTATAACAAGTATCTTAGTTGTAGATATTTTCTTCGAATGTAACTGAGATAAATTGTAATACTTAGGTGCTACTGATGCCACGACAAAATTAAAATATTTTAGAAATTATTAGAGCCGAACGTTTTAGCATTTATTGATTATTTAAGCTTTAATTAATTTTTGAAGCTTTAATTAATTATTTTACTATTCTATTTGAGTGCTTGGGGCACGGTAGTTTCGTGTGTAGAGCTACTAACTGCAAGGTGCGGGTTCGATTCACGAGCTTGCCTCTGCCACCCTTAGCTTTACCTGACCTTATGATTTTTCGGGAATCAGTTCTGCTCAGGAAATCAGGACCGGCACAGGAAAAGGGATTGGCCCCATTCAATGAAGTGAAACCTTAATACAGCAGTGTACGGCTTATTTATCACGAGCTATATTTTATTCATTTTAGGAGCAATTTGCAAAAAGTATTGTCCTAGTCCGAGAAATAAGTTTAGAAATTTTTCATTATCTGCATACCATCACCTATTAATCCAGCCTTCGGGTTGATTAGTCTGGTTATAAGAGTGCTAAAAATGCAGTTTCCATTTACAGATGACATGGACAAAGTACAACTGGAATCCTTGCCTCCAATCAGTCTGTGTACAGCAGCTCATCCAGTCACAGAGTTGTCTTTACTGCATATAAGTGGAGTAGTAATTAGTATTTGCCTTACAGGACAATAATACATAATATTTGGGGAACAACTACCTTCTAAGCGTAAGATTTTAATCTTAGTTTTCCACCATAATCTCTCATTGTCTAATACTCTCTTGGATAGGGTAAGATTTTCAACTTAAGTTCAATTTAAGAACGGACGTTTCGAAAGATCAGCTGTCGCCAAACACATTTTTGAAACCGAACACTCCATCACTCCTAACGACTTAACATTATTAAAACCGATACAACACTGTAAACTCGATGCATGTGAGAGTTTACACATTCACTTAAACAAGAATAAACTTATGAACAATGAACTAGGCATCAACAACAGTTCACTTTTTAACTTCGTTGGTGAATTCAAAAACAGGCAGCCCCCTCCTAATAGCCACCAGTCTTCCCCCACTCCTTCCCACGTGACCTCAACAAACTCCCCCCCACCTACCGACCATCACTTAACCCCTCCCCCCTTGCCCCTCCAGGTACATATACCTCACCCCCCGACCTGAACACTCACTTGACTTTGGACAGTGCCTGGTGCATAGTCTTCTTCCAAGTTCAAGTTCCCATTCGATTCTTCTCCCCGTAGATGGTCACCTGGTGACCGAAATACCGGTATTGGAGTTCTTCTTCAGTATTATATTGGCTTTAGGATTTTCTTCCTTGTGACAACTTGTTCAACAGCCAATAGCTCCATTTCCTCTATTTTAGTATGGCCCTCCAGCCTAAGGAGCTCAATTTATTACAAACCCTCAGATTCAAAACGCACACAACCACTGCTGATATTCACTTTCTAAAACGTTGCAAGAAACACAACGTATTTCCTAAGTTCATGAAAATCACTGCTCCTAGAAACAACCTCAACGCCTCGAAAGCTATCCTCTTCGCGAAAAGACACTGGTTAAATACAGAAATCAAACAAAAATACGCTAAGCTTGCACACACCGAAACTCAGACTTACAACCTGCACCTAAAGATCACGAAACACTTAAATTTTATGCAACTGCAGACATTTAACGAAAGACTACTAAACATGGACACCGTTAACCAACACAGACTGCAGAAAAAACTTAAAACTTTAGACCGAAAATTCCAAGCTATTTACAAAAATATTCCTATTCCTGAAAGTAAACTTAATCCCGTAAGAAATTTCATCTTAAACCTTTCCTCCAAACAGTTCACGGATGAAGAAAACAACATTTTGAACAAAGGCCTAAAACATTGCCTCCCATACAAATATCCCCCCCACCGAAGATTTAGTTGTGGATATAGAATCGCACATTAAACATCTTAAAGATACCGAGAAACAATTCATAAGACATGCCTGCCAATTACAGTTGGAACACAACAGCACAAAACTCAGCACTAGACCACATATCGATTCGTCAGAACGCTCACTCATAAAATCACTTAGAAATAAAGATTGCTACTACATTAAGGCCGACAAAGGTAACACCATGGTTATACTTGACAATGGCGATTACATTGAACGCACCGAAAACACAATCGCCGAAGGCCCATACATTAAAATACACAAGAACCCACTCAACAAAATGATTACAGACACAAAAACCGCACTCAATCAATGTAATACTATCATAGACAAAAAATCACGTTTCACATTAAAAACGGAAAACCCTACGGTGCCTAAACTCTACACTTTGCCCAAAATACACAAAGCCGGTAGGAAAATGAGACCCATCATTTCAGCTTTGAATTCCCCCACCTATAAACTGGCTAAATGGCTCACCAAACAATATAAACAATTAGGGTCCGAAGAAACCTTCGGGGTCAAGAACAGCAAGCATTTCATTGACACCATAAAACATCTACGCATCCAGCCTCACGAGATTCTGGTCTCTTTTGACGTAGAAAAACTCTTCCCGAGCGTACCCATTGATATTGCTCTTGAAAACATCGCAGACTGGCTACACACAAAAGACATTGCACCCATTGAAATTAAAGAATACATTACTCTTACTAAAACTTGCATGGACATAACTTACTTTCAGTTTAACCAAAATTTTTACAAACAAACGCAAGGCACTGCTATGGGAAATCCTCTTTCCTGCTTTGTCGCTAACATATTCCTACATTACTTTGAAAAAGACTGCAGACACACGTTTGACTATTTCCCTAACACTTGGCTCAGATACGTAGACGACATTTTTACCATCTTTGACACTAGCAAGTGTGACATAAATGACTTTTTGGACCGGCTGAACAAAAAACATGATTCCATAAAATTCACCTTTGAAGTCGAACAACACAACTCACTGCCTTTCTTGGACATACTAGTAATTAGAAACCAAGAGGTCTTAGATTTCGACATTTTTAGAAAACAGACCCACACCGACAACTACATCAAAGCAGATTCACACCACCCATTTCAACAAAAAATGGCAGCTTTTAATTTTCTCATACACAGATTACTGACGACACCACTCAACAAACAACGCTATTTCAAAGAGTTGGAAAACATCAAACAAATAGCCATTAACAACGGATATACACCCCAAATTATAGACAAATTAGTTAGAAACAAACAAAGAAAACTTGCTAATAAACATACAACACTCCAACCCCAACGGGAAGACAAAAATAACAAATTCATCGCATTACCTTTCTACCCCACATTAACCCGAGGCCTGGATAAGGTCTTTAAACAAATAGGCACCAAAGTCACTTACACTAACCCTAACACTCTTCTTACCTGTTTAGGTAACCCGAAAGACAAAACACCACGTTTAGACAAATCGGGTATTTACGAAATAACTTGCTCACACTGCCAACTCTCCTACATTGGACAGACGAAACGTAATCCCAAAATCAGATTTAAGGAACACATAGCACACTTTATGAACGGACGTTTCGAAAGATCAGCTGTCGCCAAACACATTTTTGAAACCGAACACTCCATCACTCCTAACGACTTAACATTATTAAAACCGATACAACACTGTAAACTCGATGCATGTGAGAGTTTACACATTCACTTAAACAAGAATAAACTTATGAACAATGAACTAGGCATCAACAACAGTTCACTTTTTAACTTCGTTGGTGAATTCAAAAACAGGCAGCCCCCTCCTAATAGCCACCACTCTTCCCCCACTCCTTCCCACGTGACCTCAACAAACTCCCCCCCACCTACCGACCATCACTTAACCCCTCCCCCCTTGCCCCTCCAGGTACATATACATCACCCCCCGACCTGAACACTCACTTGACTTTGGACAGTGCCTGGTGCATAGTCTTCTTCCAAGTTCAAGTTCCCATTCGATTCTTCTCCCCGTAGATGGTCACCTGGTGACCGAAATACCGGTATTGGAGTTCTTCTTCAGTATTATATTGGCTTTAGGATTTTCTTCCTTGTGACAACTTGTCACCGGTGCTGTTCAACGTATATGTGGAGGAAATGATTAAAGAGGCATGGGAAGAACTGGAGGTAGGAATGAAAGTCGGAGGGGAATTCGTAAAATCGGTTAGGTTTGCTGATGATAAAGCATTATTTGCTCCGTCAGCCAAGGGGTTGCAAGCATTGTTGAGTGAATTGGAGGTTCAGTGCGATAAATATGGGAGGAGAATCAATATTAATAAAACAAAGGTTATGCAAATTTCCAGAAAGAAAAATGCTAAGCTAAACAATAAAATAGGAGGGGAAAAATAGAGCAGGTAGAAACAGTTTACATATCTCGGAAGTGTTTTGGACCAATACGGTCAAAGTAGTAGGGACGTAAGGAGAAGAATTGCGCTAGGCAAGCAGGCTTTCTCAAGGAGGAGGGAGTTGATGACGGGACGTTGAGTAGAGAGGTTAAGACAAGACTCGTAAAAACTCTGATATGGAGCGTAGCTATGTGCGGCGCGGAAACGTGGTCACTGAAGCAAGAGCATAGACGTAGATTGGAGGCTTTTGAAATGTGGGTGTGGAGAAGAATGAAGAATGTGAAATGGACCGAAAGGAAAACAAATGAGGAAGTACTGGAGATGGTGGGTGAGGAGAGGGATATGTTCAGAGAAATCCTATGGAGGCAGGAAAAATGGATGAAAGGCGTATTGAGCGGTAGTGGAAGGTAGAAGAAGGTAATAGAGGGGAGAATGTTGGGCAAGCGAGGTAAGGGCAGGAACAGGATAGGGATGTTGGACGGGATGAAGGGAGGAAAGAAGTACACAGAGATGAAGAGGGACCTGATATAGATTAGGTTGCTAGGTGGATAGTTACAAAATGTTTATTTGATGGTTGTGTCCATCAAGAGACCTACCTTAACCGGTAGATTACCTAATAAAAAAAATACATATTCCAAGCACAGAAAAATAACCGAAGGACACTCACAGTATGTATCGACGTTTCGACGGCCCAGCCGTCGTCATCATAATCTTATTTATCTTACTTATATATGTGTGTGTATATATATATATATATATATATATATATATATATATATAACTTCACACACAGAAATAGATATAAGGAAAGGGGATAGGAAAACACATATAAGACAAACACAGGACAGGGCACAGGACAAATGTGATTTCCAACCCCCTTTCCTTATATCTATTTCTGTGTGTGAAATAATATTTTTCCGCCCTATGGCGGGATTTCGTGTTTGTTTATTTATTTATATATATATATATATATATATATATATATATATATATATATATATATATATATATTCAAACTTGAAAATCCCGCCATACGGCGCACAAATATTCATTCAAACAGAAATAGGTATAAGGAAAGGGGATAGGAAAACACATAAAAGGCGAACACAGGCCATGTGGGGAAGGCGGTTTTTGAGCAGATCACGAAAGTAAAAATATTTCCCTATCCGGGATATGAACCACGGACCTTCCACTTTCCGGACGGATGCTCTACCAGTTGAGCTAATAGGGAAACCTGATTTACCTTGAGATCTGCGATCTTATAAAGCGCCTAAGTGCTCCGATAGATGTTGCCCGAGAGATGGCGTTATGGAGCTGTTTCACCTATATATATATATATATATATATATATATATATATATATATATATATATATATATATATATATATATATACCTGTATAAGTAGGTGGTTTGAATCACCATGAAATTCATAATTTAAGGAGAACGAAACATTCAAATAGTTCCATTCTACCCACGAGGGAAATATTAAGACTAATATTGGTTTAATATTCTGCATACTTTTATTTTCCACTAAATTTAAGAAATAAAGGCGTTCCATATACATAGAATAGGATCCAGCCCTATAATGCATTGTTAATATAAAATTTTGAGTGATGAAAGAAAACTTTGCGATTCTCAGAACGTAGTATTTCTGTCAAAAAAATAAGTAAGAGAGTCCTCATCTTCTTTTTTCGACCCAAAAGGTGTTATTCACGAAGAGTTTTTGCCTCGGACAGAGACAGTGAGCAGTAAGTTTTACGTGGAAGTCCTCGAAAGGCGACGAAAAAGAGTGCAACTCATCAGAAAGGATATCTTTTTAAAGAAATTATTTTCTTAAGAGAAGGACTAATTCTACTTATTTTTGGGACATATCCTGTATATTATAACAAGGATATTCTCTGAAACATAATTTATTCTTTCCTTTGATGCAATTTATTCAGTGATGAACTTTAGCATTCCATTACATGAGACAAAGGGGAGTGGGGAACGCCCACTTGGATATGAGTTTTCTAGAGATATGAAACATCAGCCATCTGGAAATGAAAATGAGAAGAGACGTGACGGTAAAATTTTCGTTGCAAGAAATATTCCTTTAAAAAACCAAAGCAAGACATAAGTGAAGAAAAAGGATGAATTTTCAAATTCAAGCATAAATTATTCAGCAATAACAAAACCCAGGAGACATTCACGAAGAAAAATAGCAAATGAAAATACCTATATCAAACAAATATCTCCTGTGGCGAAAAAATAGACTACAGATATTTAGGAATTCGTTCGCGAACAATTTAAAAGGTGAGTTGGAATAAATTTTCAAAATGTGAGAGAAAGCACAACAGACGAATTGCGGTGTCACAAAAGAATAACGGAACTAAAATTGAACGACCAACGGCAAATCATTGACTAAAAAATTCAAAAAGTGGAAAAAATCGCTTCCATAAGTTTTTATTTAAAATTTGAAGGAATTGGACATATTCCACGGGATAATGATTCAAAAATAGTTACAAAATCATGAGGGACTAATTATTTATTGCTTTAGGGTTACCTATTTACTTTGAGGAATATTTTTACGTTCATAATGCATAATCACTAATATTTTTTATTACCACAGGAGTGACTATGGCACAAAAAATAAATCAATGTTTTTTAATAGTTCGTTAACACAACCACCTTAATTACAGGAAATGAGAATGCTGGGGTCATGGTAGCGGGCGATGGAGTGTAACGGGGGTAGGGTCGGTAAAGTGGGGTGGGTACGAAGAGCGAGTAGGAGGAGAGGGATGCGAGAGGATGGAAGGGCACTTCCTGGTACCCCAATGTCCAAACCAAGGAATACCCTTGATAGCTCAATAAAGAATTATGAGCATCGACTCCGCAGGTCCCTAGTTCAAGGAAGTTTAATTCTACTTGTGATTCGCAAACTACTTAATCTTTTGCTAAAATTGTTTGTCCTTAATGTGTGTTGAAACTTCAAATTATTTGTGATTGTCCTTTCTTTTTGTTTTTACATGTACAAGGTTTGTGTCAAAAGTATCGGTAACAATTTTTTCTTGACGTATGCATAAAGAGCTGAATTCAGACAATCAATTAAGTGTTCGCATGATTGCAGACGGTATTGACATATAGTATGCATGACGGATGAGATGACAGTGCACACCATTATCACTGAAAATTTGGCGATGCGAAAGATATGCGCTTAACTCGTCCTGAAGGTTGAAAGACGACAACGAACAGAGTCGAGCGCCTGCTAGCGAAGGCCTTCGAAGGCATCGCGACGATTTCTCAACCCCCTTACAGTCCCGACTTGACACCAGTAGACTAATTGCTATACCCAAAAGTGAAATCTTCGGGAATCCACCTACCATGGAGCTTTCGAATCATAGAAAAGTCGCTGACCAAAGTGTGTCGCCGCTATAGGGATGTACTACGAGTATGAAGAATTTTGAGAAGCATGGTAGCAGTATCTGACCCAAATCTATTTTTACAACAATTTTCCCGATACATTTTACACAATTGTATGTTTAGTTAAGTTTTTAAACAGAGTCAATGCATATATTTTTATATATTTATATGCATTCCCAAGAAGTACTTTGCCTTAAGGAGTTTTAAGGTGACCATTTCGGGCCCTTGAGGCAGTCTCGTCGACAGTGGAAGGATGCGTGAGTCTGACCCTCGCTCCAGTCCCCGAAACCTCCACTGCGCGTGGGTTTTACATTCTTCCTCCTCCCTCCTTCAGTGATTCTTTCAAAATTTTGTAATTTATGGAGCATCACATGCAAATATTTTATTATTTTGCATGAATAAGAATCTGATTCACTTGAGAAACTTAGGATGAACTAAGTGGCTGATGAGTATTACAATTGCTAGACGAGCTGCGAAAACAAGTTTTAGAATTGATAAATTAAGATGATTATTAATTGTTTTGGATAAAATTATAATTATAGGAATTAGTAAGACATATTTACGTACCATAATTAGCACTTACGCTGACAATAATCAATTGCTCAAGGTATACTATTTTGTTTAGTATACTTCCACACATATTGAAGATAATATCATAGTTCTTTCATAAAAAATTGGCGTGTGAAGATCGAAACCTTTTAGCTAAGTTACGGCAAAAGAATCGGCAGTAAAACTCTTGTAGAATCCATAGATTTTAGTTGGTTCTTGGCAAAAAATGAAGTGTTTTCGTTATAAATTTGCTCTGAGAAAAACTTGGCAATCTGTTATACAAGTTTTTACGGTCATGAAATGATCTTCAAAAAATAAAACTCCTCGAAGAAATAATAATCTTCACGATGGAAACTTCCTCGTCCCGGAAGCTAGAACTCGTCTTAAATTTAAGATTTCCGGACTTATGACCGGGAGGGGAGGGGGAGATAGGGTGCGGGCAATTCGCGCCTGGAGCAGACCAGCGTGGTCACAAAGCAATAAACTTTTGAAATGCGCGAATGAAGTTCTGAATGGCTTACTTCAACGTCTGTTCCGAGGTCGCTGGATAAACATTTCACGTGGGTGGGGGAATGGTCCGGGCGAAGGGGTTGACGGTTGCGTAGCGACGATGGGATTAGTCGCGATGCAAGTTTCCCCTTGCTCCAATCCGCCCCTTCCCATCCGCGGACCAAGGCCCGCCCCCCACCAGCGCCACGCTGTCTGCGCGGACGCGCCCAACACCACGCAAACCCCTGCCAAAAGTTTCGAAAGACCTTCCCCAATCCTCCAACCGTGAGGTCCTCCACTCACTCATAACTCTCGTCTCCAAACACACCTCTTCGCCTCCTCGCCTCTCCCCCATCCATCATCCCCATCCTATCCTCGGCGCCCCATCTGACGACCGTGACTCGAGTTAGGGTTGACCAAACTTCATTCAACAACTCGTTTCAGCTTCTTCGTATCACACCGCCGTAGATTTTCAAGAATTTCACCTCGAAACTAATTCGCGTTAGAGGAGACGCTGCACAGCTTTCGGGTCGCGTAGGTGCTGTGCTGGAAACTTGATCATGTGGAATTATATTAAGTCTTAAGAATGCAATAACAACTTTGCCTTCCGTGAGAAAATGTCGGTCGACCCGGAAGTGTTGGCTAAATCTCGATGACCCTTGCAGGTAAAACCGTAAACGATGTTTAACGTTATCTATCAAATATCTCGTTATATTCCTTTCGACTTTTCCGCATTATGTAGTAAAAACATGCCTGAATTTTGGATCGCTCTTCTACCGAATAGGCAAGACTCATTCATTGTAAGTAAGCATCGCTTCTAAATGACGATCGCACGTTGCTTTTATTCTGTGTTTTTTATAAAAATAGATATTTTGGATTGATGTAAAACCCACATCCTTAAATAGTGGCGTAATTTCATTTATGTTAAATACAGGTAATTATGATACAATACGTGCATGATCACCGGTTGAAGTGCTATAAATATTAAGCAAAATTCTTCGAATCGTAAGAGAAAAACTAATTTACTTGCTTGAAAGAGAACTTATTCCATTTGATACTAATCCATCCAGACACATTTGGTTACCTTTAATATTTATCCGAACTATATTAATGTTAATTGTTCTACACATTAAAATGTGACAAGTTTAAAAAGAATCAAATTAGAAACAACCTCATAGTCACGTTGGATTGGTTTTCAGAAAAAACCAGGTTTTCTTCTATAAATTTCAACAAACTGCGGGAAATGCCGCAACAGTAACTTTAACGGAGTCATCCGCTACGTGTGCATTACAATGGAACAATTTTAGAGAGTAAAAATCAATTCCGGTCAAGGCGAAGGATTTTTATTTTCTGAAATTGTGCATTGTAATGCGGATTGTCTTCGTCAAAGCGACGGGTCTTTCGGCTCCGTGATTCCCATGAATTGTTGAGCGCAGTGGTTTTCAAAATAAATTTTCAATTTTCGTTCTTAAAAATATTTTTCACGCCAAAACATAAAAAACTGTTACCGTCCAAGAAAATTTGATTCTAAAATTGACAAAGCCTAGAAAATATCGTTGGAACAAATGCACGAATTGCACATCTGTACGAAAAATTTAAATTAAAAATTTACGAAGCTTTTAAGTATATTAATTTTAGTTTAAGAAATTATCTAATATTATTAGAAAAATTTAATTAAGAAATATTTCAAATATGAAAGAAACATGGTGCGAAGAAACGCCGCCAAGACCTTATTATTTTTAGCCGCCCAAGCTTTGCATGAAAGAAGTAAAATCTCCATCGTAATGGAATTTCACTAAGGACCATACCAGAAAACGACCTGCAAGATGCAACCCCCAGAAAAAAAGAAATAAGGCGTTTATAATGACAATGAAGGAGGACTACTGAACAGACATTTATGCGCGAGACTGTGAAAATTATTTAAGGTATTAAAGATTTACGTATCTTTGAACTAACGAAAAAACGATGTGAATAAAAAAACCTTACCTACACTCCAAACTCGTCTTTCGTGTTCTCTACACAGAGTTATATATATATATATATATAACTCTGTATATATATATATATATATATATATATATATATATATATATATATATATATATCTTTCGGACGGCACAATAGAACACAGAATAAAACAGATAACACGTAAAAGGACACTCACACTGAAGATGATCTAAGCTTTCGGCCTACTCCGAGGCCTTCTTCAGGTCAGACTGAGAGGTTTTGAGGGAAAAGTGCCTGGGGAGGGGGGCGGAAGGTTTAAGGACTGTTGGGAAAGAAATTAAAGATGGCGGTTAAGGGTGGGAATTTGAACGGATCGGAAATATAGGATGTATGCGGATTCGCGAGTTCTCACCTCTATGTAGGTGGCTGAATCGGGTAGGGATTCTAGAACTGATAGGGAAAAGCATTCGTCAAATGATAGGTTGTGTGACGTTGCGTGTAAATGGATAGGAAGAGAAGAGAGTGAAGCAGAATTACATGAGTAGCGGTGATTGTTCATTCGGATGGATAAGGGGGTAATGCATTCGCCTATGTAGAATGAGGTGCATTGTTTGTACGACAAAAGATAGATAATATTTTTTGAGAGGCAATTAGCGTGGGAACGGGGTGAAGGGACAATGAGGGGATGTGGGGAGAGGGGAGCAGATCTGATTAGGAGACATGTTTTACATCGGGGGCGATTGCAGGTAGGGGAAATATGTGGAAATTTGTCAGGGCGGAGTGTCAAAGGGTTGGTGGATCTCAGAAGGTTTCTGAGATTGGCTGGTCGTCTGTAAGCGACAGAGGGGCATTGGGGCAGTAAGGATGTGGTCGAGTCATTGTCATGTAATATAGGATAAAGTTCTTTGAGAATGGTTTTCAGTCTGTGGGATCCGGGAAAATAGGTTGTGCAAAGATTGAGTCCAGCGTCAGATGTGGGGTTGTTATTCTGTGGTGTGTGTGGTCGGGTGGAGCGGTAGATTTTATTCTGTAGGAGCTTTTCTGGGTAACCGCGTTAGTGGAGTGCATGGTGTAGATTGTGGAGGTATTTGTTGAGGGTAGCTGTGGTGTTGCAAATCCGATGTCCGCGGATAGAGAGAGAGTTGGGAATTGAGCGTTTGGTAAGAGAATGATGACTACTAGTATAGTGTAAATATTGTTGATGATTAGTATATATATATATATATATATATATATTTAAGGTAATCTACCGGTTACGATTTTGGATAGATATAACTATCAAATCTACATCAAGTCCCTCTTCATCTCTATGTACTTCTTTCCTCCCTTCATCCCGTCCAACATCCCTATCCTGTTCCTGCCCTTTCCTCGTTTGCCTAACATTCTCCCCTCTATTACCTTCTTCAACATTCCACTACCGCTCAATACGCCTTTCATCCATTATTCCTGCCTCCATAGGATTTCTCTCAACAAACCCCTCTCCTCACCCACCATACCAGTACTTCTTCATTTGTTTTCCTTTTGGTCCATTTCACCTTCTCCATTCTTCTCCACTCCCACATTTCAAAAGCTTCCAATCTACGTCTATCCTCCTGCTTCAGCGACCACGTTTCCGGGCCGTACATAGCTACGCTCTATATTAAAGTTTTACGAGTCTTTTCTTAACCTCCCTACTCAACGTCCCCGTCATCAACTCCCTCCTTGAGAAAGCCTCCTTGCCTTGCGTAATTCTTCTCCTTATGTCCCGTTGACCATATTGGTCCAAAACACTTCCAAGATATGCACTACTCTACCTGCTCTATTTTTTCCTTCCTATTTTAATGTTTAGCTTAGCATTTTTCTTTCTGGAAATTCCCATAACCTTTGTTTTATTATTATTGATTCTCATCCCATATCTATCGCACTGAACCTCCAATTCACTCAGCAATAATTGCAACCTCTTGGCTGACTGAGCAAGTAATCCTGGGTCATCAGCGAACCTAACCGATTTAACGAAATCCCCTCCGACTTTCATTCCTACCTCCATTTCTTTCCATGCCTCTTTAATCATTTCCTCCACATATACGTTGTTTAGCACTGGTGATAATGGGCAATTCTGCCTTACACCTCTTTCTAACACTGCCCATCCCGACTCTCCGTTATCCACTCGCACCTGAGCTTTCTGAGACAAGTACAGGTTGCTGGTCAGTCTCATATCCCTCCAATCCATTCCTATATTCTGCAATACACGGATTAATTTTTCCCTATTCACTCTATCAAACGCTTTTTCGAAATCTACGAAACAGGCAAATACGTCCTGATTGTATTCTATATTCCTCTCAATTAGTGATCTCATTACTGTAATGGCATCACGCGTACCTCTTCCCTTCCTAAACCCAAACTGATCATCCCCTAAGTAATCATTTGCCTTACTCTCCATCCTTTTTTGATGATCCTGAGAATAACTTTAGCTGCGTGGGATATCAAACTTATTGTTCTGTAATCCTCACATGATATAGCCTTTGTCTTTTTTGGAATAGGAACTAACACGGATCTCACAAAATCTTCAGGCCAGATTCCTTCCTCATAGATACTACGAATCAGTCTGTATAGTCTTCTTCCTTAATTTTCCTAAACATGTCAATAGTTCCTCGGGAATGTTGTACGTGCACCACAAGGCCTTTTTATTTCATCTCCCTTAATGCCCTTTTATTTCATCGTAGAGATGCCTAGACCTAAGCTATCTTCTTGTACGTCATGTTCCTTTTCCATGTCTAACCTTGTCGACCTAAGTTCTTTACCATACAGTGTTTCTATATATTCCTTCCATCTCTCTTGGATTTTTCCTGGTTCAACTATTATCTTACCCCACGTATCTTTAACTGTTAGCACAGATCTTGCCTTTTTACTTACCAATAATAATTTAACCTTGCTGTATAGAGCTCCAATTTCACCCTTCTTCTGTAAACTTTCCATATCCTCGCATTGCGTTTTCCACCATTCTTCCTTTGCTTTATTTGTGGCCCTTCTCAATTTATTGTTTAACTCTTTGTACTTCATTTTCCCTTATTTTGTGTTTACATTCTTCCAATTTCTTCTGTCATCCATTTTTGCAATCATCTCATCCGTTTCCCATGGTTTCCTTATCCTTTTCCCGTTAACGTTTCCTATAGTGTCTTTTGCGGCTTTCGATATCACTTTCTTGATACTTTCCCATTTTTCTTCAGAAGTACTCAGCTCTTTACCGTCGTCCATCATTTTCTGTACGTATATATATGTTGATGATTTCTTCGAAGTAACACGGAATTGTTAAATAAAAAAACTTAGACATCAACACACAAAATGAGATCACATAAAAGGAACACTCACACGTTATTTCTTGTAAATTTTGACGCAATTATTTAGAAATATCGTGCGAGTGTTCCTTTTATGTGTTCTCATGTTGTATGCTGCTGTTTAAGTTTATTTTACGTATATATATGGATATGTATATATATGTATATATATAAATATATTATATATATAAATATATTATGTATATATATTCATATATATATATATATATATTATATATATATATAATGTATATCTCAAAAAACACAAACCAAGTGATGAATTTCCATATACTATTTCTTGTTTGACCTTATTTCAAATAATGATATTGTATAGGTAAACTTTTCATTGCAAAGCAGATTGAATAATAAGTCCCAGTACCATTTTTATGCTTTATAGCCAAATGAATGAACTTAGAAAGAGATTATTCAGAGGTGCGTGTACGGGAAAGTCCCGGTACAAATTGATTGCTGAAACTTCGTGGAGGCTCTAGAAACTGACAAAAATGTCCGCATTTGTTAAATGGCGTGATTATACTATTTATCATCAACTCACTTCTCAATGTATGCGTTAAATAAATGCAGAAATGATAAACTAACAAAGTTTTCGAGTTTTTTGAGAGGTTCTTCACTTTTGGAAGCGTTAACAACAGGAATATATATCTATATGATACCACGACGGGCGTGCGGCGGGGGGGGGGGGCGTGTTAAATCACCACCCGTAAATGTAAATAAAACCACATGCAAAACCAGTATATTTATGCAAACCTAAAATCACAGTGGCGTATATATTCATGCAAAAGGCTTTAAATTTGCACGCACGAAAATACGTATACTACCAGGAATTTGGCCGATCGACGACACTAGCTTCGCAACAAGTATTATGTTAATTGTATGATGGATGAAATTGTAAGAGAGGCTTGAAGGAAACGTGATGTAATAGCGAAAGTCGGTAGGAAATATGCTTAAATGTATCCAATGAAAATTTGAGTAAAAGAGTTTTCAAAAATCGGTTGGCATAGTAAAACGAAGTATATTAATGAGGATGCCATTTTATCTATTTTGTGGCCTCCACAATAATAACTCGTACTGAGAGGAAACAAAAGTCAATATTTAAAAATATGTGCATATTATTTGTTTAAAAAAATTTCTTTTTTATTATTTGTGTCCCGTCAATTCGTACAAGAGTTACTCTCTTTCTTTTTAACCTTAATAAATGAACTTCCGCAAAATATCAAAAACTCATTGAATTTAACTTATGCAGATGGTAGTAAGACAAATAGGAGGAGAAATAATGTGAATGATTGTTTGCCACCTTAAAGGAACCTGAAACTCCTCATGCATCGGTCAAATGAAAACTGATTATATTTTTCTTAGGTGATGTCTTTCAATTTCATGTTAAAAAGATATTCTATTACAAATAAATATGCATGAAGGGTCATGATTGGAGTGGTAGTTTGGAAAAGAGAGGTAGGGAAGTTGTATTTGATGGCAGTATGTGGTTTCTATCGGATGTTTTGGGTATGAAAATATGAGCTTGTAAAACTTTGGGTTTTATTCATAGATTATCATAATACTGAAAGTAAAAGAGCACATTAAAAATATTACATTTCCCCGGTGCTAGAAACAAATTAGAATATGAATCAATCATTAGGACGCTACGCTCCAAAAATTATGTCCCCACCATTAAAAACGATCACAGAAAATGTTGAAGATGTTTGCACTTTTTTCTGTTTTAATGTCTCCCATTTATATAAAAATTATGCTTCGTATGAAGACATTTGACAATATACATATTCGAAGCTTAAAAAAAAGGATTGTTAAACATTTTTCCATACGATGCTGTTCATGTTGGATGAGCTAGGTAATTTTTTTAAGAGTATCAACTTTTATGCTACTTTAAATGCTAGTTCAACAAGTCATCTTTTTGTGAAAACTTCTCATCTTTTTGATTTTGAATATCATCTGCCCTGAGGACGATGCATGAGTGGACCATCGGAGCGCCGGCCAACATGAAACCTCTGAATTGGTGGAAGACCCGAGTAAACTTCATCAAACTAAAACATTCACTAATATTATTTATAATAATTTACATATTCCAGCATTGTTTAAAAAAGGACTTTTTTTAAACATTACTAAATCAGATTTGTAGTGCTTAGCCATGACTGATTCCTTCGACTGTAATTTATGTATCACAAGATTTTTCCCGTAATTGTGCAGGTGAAAAAACAGTAAATTCAATCAACAAACAGCATTATGCTAAACTACGAAGCTGATTTTTCAAAACTTTTGCGATTTTCAATTTACATTTTATTGCATTATTCATATTCGAATGCCTCTCGGCCGTACTAATCAAGTCATTCCGGTCCTCGCAGCAGCGGCAGGCCCCCAACCCTCGAGGCCACCCACCTGGGCTGTGCCCTCGTCCTCTTAAATCACTCCCCTTCCCCTCCGATTCCCTCCCCACTCCCAGCCATCCTTCTCGGACTCCTGCTCCCCGTTCTCCCATTAATCCACATGAATGTCACCACTCCCACCTTCTCATCCTTCCACTGGCTCTTTCATTTTTTGGCAAATTAGTGGACGTCCCCTTGAGGCCCTTCCCTACCCTGCGCGCCTATGCCATCACGAATCCTAAAGGCTAAATAATATACGTATACGTACATACTTAGGGCTGCCGGACGGAGTGAGCAATTCTATGGAGAAGCTCCTCATTTTTCTCCCTCCCGCCCACCCATCATATCATTACTTAGGGTAAGCTATTGATCAACCCCAACAATATACTTGAGATTGTTAAAATTTTGGCATTGCAGGTCCTCGAAACCCGATGCTTAACACCCTTATTACCCTTGACCCCCCAATCACACCTTGCATTCAGTCACTTTGTCTCTCCTTATACTTTCTGTCTGCATTAATGCCTTACAAAATACGTATTTATTTTTTCCTAAACCTCACAGCATTCTACTCAAATAATAGATACAGTTTTTCATTTCTCCTTAGTATCATTACCTATATCCACGTGTCCTGCCTTTTCGGCTTCCTCCGATGGACTTGAGCCCTTCTACATCAATATAATATCCCGAAAACCACCGCAGGGGTGTGTGATTATAGGTGCTTAGGTGTCAACACTCCTAAAAGAGAATAAAACCGCATGCAAAACCAACTAAATCATGCCAATCAACACCCATAGAGGTGTACATGTTTAAGCAAAAAACTTTTTAATTGACTCATATGCAAATAAATGTTCTATCAACTAATATACCCATGCACCTACGAATACACCTTATGTATGTATATGCAACGATTAACCTTGTCCTGACATGTGAATTGGATGTAATTAATATTTCTGTTGTGACTTTGGTCCCTTACAATTTTGATTCCTGATAATTCGAGGGAAAGAACGAGTGTTGGTGTCTACCTATACTGGAATCTATCTCCCTTACCTTATCTTTGTGGTCCAATATTCCTAGGTTTTGTGAGGTAGTAATAGTTTCATTTGTGTCATAGTTAAACTAGTTTGTTCTGAACCTATCTAAAAGTCTGAGTCTCGAATGTTCTCTTCGTATCTCCAGTGGCTCCCAACCTGATTCCCCTATAATGCCTGTCACACTCGCCTTCTTATCCTAACATTTTTTCACGAATCTGGCGGATTTTCTCTGGACTATATCTAACATTTTTTGCTAAATTTTCTCCCAAGGATCGCAAATACTTTCTCCGTATTCCAAATGTGGCCTGACTAAAGCGAAATTACAACTCTCTTTAACCACCGCATTACATTTCCCCACCACCCGTTTAATGATGCCTAGTTTCTTTAAGGCGGAGCCGCATATTGTCCTGATGTGTGCTCCCCATGAAAGGCATGGTGTTAGAACTATCCCAAAATATTTAACTTCATCGGCTGTAGTTAGTATTGAACCCTCTTATTGATAATTTGTATCCAGTTCGCCACTTCCTTTGTTCCAAAATTTCAAAACCGCGAACTTGCCAATTTTAAGCAGTGGTCCCCACCCTTGCACCTTAATCCACCTGTAATCCTTACACCAATCCGAAATTGTGTCCAAGCCTCTAGAGAGTAACTCGAAATCCGATGGGTCCCTTATTACCCTATATACCACCGTGTTTACAGTAAATAATCTTAGAATGCCACTAACGGGTGAAATTCAGTCATCAATATATATTATAGATAGAGGCGGCTCCATTATAATTCCCCTCCTATCAAGTCTAACACTACTTTATTGGTTTTTCTTAGCGCATTCAAAATTTCAAAATATTTTGCCTTCTCGAAGTATTTTAGGTTTATTGAAAAGGCTAAGGTGGTCATGTTACAATCCTCGCTAAGCAATCATAAAGAAGGAGTTCTCGTCTGCCCCTGATGAGTTATGAGACTCTGGTCCACCAATATTTTATCTTCTCTCCTACATTTCATCCAGGGGATCGCATTTGAATTTGCGATTCCCAAGTTCAATACATGTGTTCTTACCCTCAAAATGTATAAGCCCCCTTATTAATGAACACTTCCACCACAGCATTTTCGACTTAACTTCGCCATTGTTTGTCCGAGAGAAGTTGTTGCTAGCCCGCGTTTAACTTGATAGCGTGAGCGGGTGACCTCTGAGAGAGAAACTCGGAAGTTCGATGGAGTCGGATGCAGTCGATCGTCAAAGAAGAATAAGAAGAGGCTCGTCGGTAAACTCGTCCATCAGCGAGCGACGGAAAGGGGATTGATCGATTTCTCGGAAATATAATCAAAATGCCATCTTTCATATTTTATCCTTGAAATCTCTCATCGATGCGAAGAAGGCTGCGATGATACGCGCGCGACACCTTAAGAAGCCTTGCCGGGGATCACGTTCATTTCCCCAAATTTCCTGGGGCGTCACCGGTATCATTCAACAATAAACAATAATCCTAGGAATGGTTAGACTTACTAGACACTCAAGTTTCCTTCGCAGCTTAATGTAGCCGCGCTCTCACGTGGATTCGCTTCTATGTCTTCCATTGCCTGGTCCACGAGAGTCACCCAACCCGCCCCTCCGTTGCTCTTCCCGGGATTTGTCTTTCCGATTGCCTCCGAGTCAGCGAGGCATTGGGCTATCGCAGGCAGACGAAAGCAGGTCTGGCAAACAGGCAAGACAAACCAGTGCCTAATTGCGTACATTTGCATCGATCTACCGCCATATTAACGAGTGTATCACCTGATTAACCATGCTGATTTTTCTATTATGGAACAATTTTTATAATGAAAATTTTATGTCAATTTTTTTAAAATTTTCTCTCCAAAGAACTAAAACTCAAAATAAAAAAAACGTAAAGCAATTGTGTATATTAAAGGCATTACTCAAAACAAATGCAAAAGGGAAAACCAGATAGTGGCAATGTCCTTCAACGTCATTAAAACTGTGATTCTGAAACTAACGATCATTGAAAAGAAAAAGAATATTCTTCATCAAATTCTGAAAAAAATGCAATAAGGAATTACATAAAAGGGCTGAGTGAAATGTATGAGTGATTTAAACAAAATAAGAGCCATAAAGTTCCCTAACCCATCATTCAATAAGTCCCGGGACTTGTTGAACCGAATATTATTCGGGGATATGCAAGGTATAATTTACATCGACCACATTGAAAAAGGAAAATCTATCAATAGCGACTATTGCATTGACTTATTGTTGCTTTTGAACGACGAAATCTCAAAAAAACGACCGCACATGAAAAATAAAGAAATCATCTTTCATCAAGACAATGCACCGTGCCACAAATCAAAGAAAACAATGGCCAAATTGAACGAGTTGGGTTTCAATCTGCTTCTCCACCCACTACAATCCCCAGATCTAGCCCCCAGTGACTACCGGCTGTTTGCTGATATCAAAAAGATGCTTCAGGGAAAAAGATTTGGCTCGAACGAGGAAATAATCGCTGAAGCAACTGAAGCTTCTTTTGAGGACAAGGACAAATCGTTGTACAAGCATGGTATCGAAATGCTAGAAAAGCATTGGAATGATTTTCTAGCTTTCGAAGGCGATTATGTTGATGAATAAAAATGAATTTTGCGAAACGAATGTTGTTTTCTTAGTTAGTCCCGGGACTTATGGAATGATGGGTTATTTACCATAACAAATGTAGATAATGGACGTCAGGAGCGTGTTAGAAGGGAAGGAAAGCCCGCAAGGAAGAAAACAAGACAAAGATCTGCCTAAGTCAAGTAAAGAAGGATGCTAAACGGAGGAGCAATGAGGGATTACGGGAACTGACATTAGAAAGGGCGTGGCTGAGTTGACTGGTTGGTTGAGATCCGACAGATAGGTATGATTTTTGCATTAAAATTCAGATGATTTTGACATAAGGAAATTCGCAATGTTCTCATTCACTACGGCACAAAGACACAATCATCGTCGAGAAGTAAGGACAGAGCTCAGCACAGAGGAGATGTGAGGGCGAGAGGTGAAGTCACGTGGGGCGTGAATACGCGAGAGAACGGCCCCAAACGACAAGGATAAGCTCTCCGACGGATTGGAAAGGGAGGTTCCCATCGTTGCGACGCGGCCATGCAGCCAGCCGAAAAACCCAACTCTATTACAAAATGAAGTGCACGTGACAATGCGAGAATGCAAAATGCTTTCTTTGGTCCTTAGAATGGTCAAGCCCTGAACAAGAACACTTACCATATTTCTAGAAAATTCAACTGAGGATTAGGGGACCGAAACTCATTTTCTCCAATCGATAAAACTCGCTGCATCAAGAGAAATACGGCGAGTCACTTCTAATTTTATTTTTTGTCGCGCATTCGTGGACTAATCTCTAATAAAAAACTTAAATTTGCCAATGAGGTAAGCTGCAGTAAATCAGGTTTGAGTTTGGCACGGGCATGTATGGTATGCACAAACAGTATCGGAATACGTTTATAAATAACAGATTAATTAAAGATGCTGCTATAATGCCTCAAAATCTTCAAGATACATCCCTTGAGCGTCGACACAGCGGTTTTCCATGACTCTAAGTTTTCCTAAGGTTTTTCCACGCCTCTAAAGTCACACGTGCACGCTTCTTTGACGGCACTTAGGGTCCCATGGGGGTTTCCCTTGAGGGAGGGAGGATTTCACTTTTGGGAATAGGAAATAGTCTGCTGGTGCCAAGTCGGGACTGTAAGGAGGTTGGGGAATCGTCGCGATGTCGTTACAGAAGGTCTTCGCAAGCAGACACTCGGCTCTTCTCTTGGCCGTCCGTCCAGACCTTCGGGACGACTTTATTGTAGATCTTTAGCGCAGGAAAATTTTCTGTGATTATGGTGAGTGCACTGTCGTCTTATGTCAATGCCAATACGATCTGTGGTCATGCCCACACTTAACCGATGGTCTGTATTCAGCACTTCAAACACACGTCAGAAATAAATTATTAACGATGATTTTTATGAGAACCTTGCTTCACTCAAATCAATTATAGACAGTTAACGAAGTGGCAGAATAGCTAGCAGTAGAAAATAGAGCAAATAAGTTGAGCTTAATTTTGCAAATATATTTTTTAACATTCTAATCATTCAGACTACCCTTTTAATTGACACACCATACAAGATGAACCTTAAGTGGTGACATCAATACGTGTATCGTATAAAGTGTAAAAATAAAAAATACAAAAAATGGCCATCGACAGCCGGCTCTTTTGGTGTGGCTCGTTTTTCGAAAAAAAAACTTTGCATTAAAAAATGTAATTTCAACAAAACAAGAAAACATTCATAATTAAAAGTCTACGTTCGACTGTCGATGGACGATGTCCGTTTAAATTTCGTTAGCATAAGTCAGAAAACCCTAAAACATAAGGTGATACAACAAATACAAACTTCTACTTGTTGTGGGCAAACAATTCACAAACACAATAGACTTTACATACATTCACCTGGAGTTACTACATAATATTGGCAAGGACCCAGATTTGAAATTTTGGAACAAAGGAAGTGGCGAACTGGATACAAATTATGAACAGGAGGGTTCAGTACTAACTACAGCCGATGAAGTTAAATATTTTGGGGAGCACATATCAGGCAAATATGCGGATCCGCTTTAAAGAAACTCGGAATCATTAAACGGGTGGTGGGGAAATGTAATGCGGTAGTTAAAGAAAGTTGTGGTTTCGCTTATTCTGGCCAAATTTGGAATACGCAGAAAGTATTTGCGATCCTTGGGAGAAAATTTAGCAAAAAGAGTTAGATAAAGTCCAAAGAAAATCCGCCAGATTCGTGAAAAAATGTTAGGATAAGAAGACGAGTGTGACAGGTCTCTTATGGGATTTAGGCTGAGAGCCACTTGAAATACGAAGAGAACATTCGAGACTCAGACTTTTAGATAGGTTCAGAACAAACGAGTTTAATTATTACACAAATGAAATTATTATTACCCCACAAAACCTAGGGTATCGGATATATGTGGATATCGGTCCACAAAGAAAAGGTAAGGGAGACAGATTCCAGTACAGATAGACAGCAATACTCGTTCTTTCCCCCGAAGTATCCGGATTCATAATTGTATAGGACCAGAATCACTACAGAAATATTTAATACATCCAATTCACACGTCCGGAGAAGGTTAATCGGTGCGTAATTGTATGGTATATTCGTAGGAGCATGTACATATTCATATTTATTTTCATGCGGTTAAGTTAAAAAGAGATTTGCATAAATATAAACCACTCTGTGGGTAAATTATTTTAGGTTTTGCATACGGTTTAATATTTTTTAGAAGTGGTGACCTAACACCCCCCGCCACACGCCTTTACGGTGGCTTGCAGAGTATTGTGTAGATGAAGGTGTGATAATGGCAAACTTAACCCGGCGGAAATTCCGAGGAGAATACACTAAAATATATATGCCCGGAAACATCAAACCCTTCCTTATGCAACTAACTACTGAGCAGAAAGGTTTTTAATATATTTCATGGCGTTTAGTGAGCTGTCTCTTAACCCAAGAATATTTTCCAAAATGCTCTTCGGTGTTCAAGTAATTAACACATATTTTATCCAACAGTGCTTCCAATTAAGAACTTCAAAACGTCATTTTGGACATGTCATTCCCTGTATTTTCATCAAATTCATGTACTCAACGTTTCCCTTTATATTTTCCGAGTGTAACAACATCAACTACCGATGCGTAATATGATTTTATGGACACCTCAGATAGGACTCACAAGTCGTGCTTTGAGGAAATATTGCGTTGACGTGCAAACACACAAGTTCTCTGGTTGTTTATTTTATTGCTCCATAACGGCAGACTTCGTAAATATCTGCTCAGATTTCTCCAAAACAATACATTAGGCTCGTATTGTTGTTTCTTTTGTTGAAAAAGTAATAATTACGGACTCCATATATTTTTTTAGCCACTTTTACACGATTAACACCGGTAACCTGATGATCAGGTGAAATATAACAGATACGAGAAGCATGAGTAAATGGAGTATAATGCTGACGAACTTATTTGTAAATAAAACAGTTTCTGGCGTAACTTGGTGTAAAATCTTCATACTGACTTTTAATAATCAAACCACTTTACTTTTCTGCATAAACTTTTTAATTTTTACAACCCAGGTTTCGTTATAGCATAACATCATCAGGAAAAAATACAAGTCAAGCACCGTATATATACATACACTCTGAGCGGAGGGGAAGAGGAGGTAGGAAAGAAAGGATTGGTTGAGCTAGGAAGAGGGGGGCTAAAAGTCTATGGTTTGGCCTCCTCCTTCTCCGCCTCAAACCATAGACTTTTAGCCCCCCTCTTCCTAGCTCAACCAATCCTTTCTTTCCTACCTCCTCTTCCCCTCCGCTCAGAGTGTATGTATATATACGGTGCTTGACTTGTATTTTTTCCTGATGATGTTATGCTATAACGAAACCTGGGTTGTAAAAATTAAAAAGTTTATGTGGAAAAGTAAAGTGGTTTGATTATTAAAAGTCAGTAACTTATTTGTATTTTTAGGCAATTTCCCCGTCATTTCGAAATATATAAGACTCATATTAATTAAATTTGAAATGTGTACAACTTTTAAACTTTGGGCCAATTTTTCTGTGTCCAGAAGTTTATTACTTTCATTTTCTTAATGAATTATTAGTGAGACTATGTTGCGAATCTCTCTTATTTTTTTGTTCACACCCATTACTCCTAAAAATCATTATACGTAATGTATGCATGTATCGATATTTGCTCCTCCATTGGTGACTGGCGTCATTACAGTTATCCTTGAAGAGTTATGCATAGATCTAAGCAGCATGCCATATGTGCACCTAAAAATAGTTTGGCTGAGCTTTAGAGAAATATATTATATAATAATATAGTGTTGAATCTGATGAAGCATTAAAATATGAAACATCCAATAGCCATTTCAAAGAAAATGCTAACAATGAACTCATGAACTTAAGGCTTATTCGAAGGTGCATATAGTATGTACGTTAGTTGATACCTGTAATATAGCTAGAATAAAAAATATTATATATATATATAAATATATATATATATATATATATATATATATATAGTATTTGTATGTGTGTAAGTTATAAAGGTCTTATAATGAACATATAAGATTTTGTGCGCATAGATTGTCATGAATTTGTGGATTTTGAATGGGGTTTTATGCCTAATTACTGGGGTGGCCTGACACCCTCCGCCACACACCCTTGCGGCAGCTTCCGGAGTAATTTGCAGATTTACGAATATTTTCAAAATATAGTGAGTCAGTAAGCATCGGTTTTTACTGATTAAATAAATTTCGCATTGTAAAAAAATTATAAACTAGAGACATAGGCGACAACATCAGGTATAATAATTGATTATATCCCCTATGCGTCGAATCCGGTAGTGTTATGATAAAGTCTGTTTGAGTGAAAAATTACCAAGTTTATTTATCCAGATGGATATATTTTAAGGTAACCTACCGGTTAAGATAGGTTTTTCGATGGACACAACTACCAAATACATATTTTGTAACTCCTGACAAAACCCAGTCCAGCAACCTACCCTACATCAGGTCCCTCTTCATCCCCTAAGTACCCTTAGTAACCATTTTCCCTACTCACTATCCTTTTGTTGATGATCCTGAGAACAAATTTAGCTACGTGCGATATCAAACTTCTTGTTTTGTTTAAAAATTAAAAAGGTAAAAGGAAAGGAATGGAAGTAATGGAGAGGAAGGAATGGAGTATATATGAGGAAGGAGTCTGATAACCGAGACTGATCTGACGACAGGGACGTTGAGTAAGGATGCTAAGAAAAGTCTTGTGAAAACTTTCATATGGGGCGTAACTATGTGCGGCGGGGAAACGTGGTCACTGAAGCAGGAGGATAGACGTAGATTGGAGGCTTTTGAAATGTGGGTGTGGAGAAGAGGGGAGATGGTGAAGTGGACCGAAAGGAAAACAAATGAGGAAGTACTAGAGATGGTGGGTGAGGAGAGGGGTTTGTTGAGAGAAATCCTATGGAGGCAGGAAAAATGGATAAAAGGCGTATTGAACGGTAGTGGAATGTTGAAGAGGGTAATAGAGGGCAGAATATTGGGGAAGCAAGGTAAGGGCAGGAACAGGATAGGGATGTTGGACGGGATGAAGGGAGGAAAGAAGTACACAGAGATGAAGAGGGACCTGATATAGATTAGTTTGCTAGGTGGGGAGTCACAAAATGTTTATTTGATAGTTGGGTCCATCCAAAAACCTACCTTAAATGGTAGATTACCTAATAGTAATATATATAAACCATATATATATATATACCATAAACACAGTAATCAACCCGAAGGTCGGTTTAGTAGGTGATGGTAGAGCTCGCCCATGTACCAAGCCCGACGGCGTGTGAATATTCACACATCAGGGTAGGAGGGCCAGTTCCTTTCCCTGTGCCGGTTGTGGTTTCCAAGGAAGATCTGGTACCCGAAAAATCAACTAGCTTGGGTGGAGCTGAAGGTGCCCAGAGTGTCTTGCCCGGGAATCGAACCCGGAACCCTCCGGTCAGTAGTCCAACGCTCTACCCACTAGACCACCGCAACCCGCATATATAGCTCCAAGCTAGTTGATTTTTCGAGTACCAGATCTTCCTGGGAAACCATAACCGGCACAGGGAAAGGAACTGGCTCCCCTACCCTGATGTGTGAATATTCACACGCCGTCGGGCTTGGTACATGGGTGAGCTCTACCATCACCTACTAAACCGACCTTCGGGTTGATTACTGTGTTTATATATATATATATATATATATATATATATATATATATATATATATATATATATATATATATATATATATATATATATACATATTTAAGGAAGGAAGGTTTATTTAACCTGTGATTGTGAATTTTTACAAAGTAGAGCCTGAAGCCATTGAATTTATCTACGGCATCTTTTTCATAAGCAGTGAAAATGTTGATCCATCCTCTCATCATATTTACCAATTCATGCAATCAATTATCCAAATTTTCTGTTAACCATCCTGGAATGCTTGTTCTATTTTCTATCGCCTGAATGTAACCGGAGAAAGTGAAAGAGGAAGAGAGGAGTACTGTGCACACAAACTTATTTTGATGAAATTTTTCCGATATTTACGGAAACGATTCGCCAAAACTTCAACGACCAATGTCACCGTCCTACGATATTTTTTGCACTTAGCAAATGAAATCCCGACGACCTAATCTTTTCCTTTACTTCCGCTCTTCAAATCAAAAAGCTCCTCTACAGACCATAGCCTGGCATGACGCAAGCGCACATTCACGCCCTCCCGGACGAGGACAAAGAGCACGACAGAAAGAAATAAAAAAACAGTGAAACATTACGGACTGAAATAAAAGCGGAGCGGCCGTGCGTGGAGTCCCGTGGCGCCTTACTTTCCATTTCCATAGAGGCGCACTCTTTTGAAGCGTGAGCCCCTTATTCGGCGGGCACTATGTAGCGTTGCGTTCGCTTTCATCTTTAAACCATTTCCGAACGCGCACACGCCGTCAAAGAAACGAAGAGCTAGCATCGGCGAAGCGTCAGCAGTGCGGCGTTCCTAAGGCGATGGGAAAGGACGGAAGGTCCCACGCTCGCCTCATTGGGAAGGCGGACACCGAGGCGTGAGTGACAAGGAGCGTAGACCGCAACTGGAGCGAAAAAGAGAAGTTCACTCCGGTAGCCACTTGGGCAACAGCACTAAGGAAACATTTCCGCGGTATTTGCTCGCCATACCCTCTCTTATCGGCTTTGAAGTTTATGTTAAAATTATTCTTGGTGTTTTAATGCCCTTAAAAACAAGTCTAATAAGAACTAATTCAGGAAAATAATATCTGTTTAGCGAATATCCTTTTTACTTATTAAATATTTTTTTATAATAAATATTGGTAAACTTTTTTCCTAACGTGTGCGTGAAAACCAGTATTCGGTCATAGACCAGTTTCGGATTCCCATAGGTTAAGTGTGTGTATGATCGCAGATCGTACATTGACTTTGATAAGATGGTACAGTGCACACATCATTAATATCACTTAAAATTTGCCGATGCGAAAGATCTGCGCTAAATTCGTCCTCCCGAAGGTCTCTGGACTGATAGCCAAGAGCAGAGTCGTGGGTCTCCTTGCGAGAAACATCTTCAACGTCATCGTGACGATTCCCCAACCCCCGTACAGTCCCGATTTGGCACCAGCAGACTATTTCCTATTCCCAAAAGTGCAATCTTCCCTCTCTCAAAGGACGACATCATGGGACCATAAGTGCCGTGAAAGAAGCTGGCACGCATACCCTGAACGACCTTCCGGAAACCATCTACCAGGGATCTTTCGAGTCGAGGAATACCCGCCGGAAAAAGTGCTAATGCTCATGGGATGTACTATGATGATTTTTGAGGCCTTGTAGCAATATCTGAAACACATCTATTTTTCCGAAAAATTTTCCGGCAATATTAAAAAAACAATGTATGCAGTCTTGAATTTTATGTTGAGGAGAATTTCTTTGCCCTTAAGAAAATTAAAATGATTTCCTTATCAATTTTGTCTCTATAAATATGTAATAGAAAAAACGATTAGTTATTACCGTAATTAAACGATTGCGCACTAAATTAATTTATTCTATAAAATCCTAAATAGTGAAACATTTATTAAATGCCGATAAATATAGAAAGCAGATCATATAAAAATTTCTACAGTAATATTTCACTCCTTTTTAGGCTTATTTTTGCAGATCGAATCTCCGTCAGAGGAGTGGACATACCAATCCAATTGTAAAACCATTATTTGTTATTGATTCACCGTCAAAGAGAACAATTATTCTAATAATCCCAATTTAATACCACTATAATAACTACAAATTAAGATTCAGCAAATGGTTATGTACGACAAAATAAGTTCTATATTTAAATACCTAAATACATTAACATATATAATTCGTATAAATTATAGCAAAATAGTTTCATCTATATCGTACATGCTATGCGTGCAGTGTTTGAAAAGGACGATTAATTAATTCCAGGAGATCATTAACATAACAAAGAAATAAATTCACACTTCACATGTACACAACACCCCACAATTCGTGGTAATGAAGTGTGATAGAGGTTGGTTCGTCATTCTACAAATATTCCCTCCAATGCCTCATGAACTTGACATCCCGCGATTCACCCAAAACCCCGTAGAAAGGGGTCGACCAAACATCAATCATGCAACATGTCTACATATATTACGATTATTGCATTTGTGTAGAATTTTCCAAAGGGTAGTAATCATTGTACCAGTTCTTCTAACACTGTTTGATTTTTCCGTCCTCTAATTATTGATTACTTGATCTCGCCTTCTTTTCAAAACAAGGATTCAATATATTTTCTTTATGTTAATGTATTAAGGTTTTCACATTTCTTTTGCGAAATTATTATAGAAATGGCAAATGGTGGATCTACACAATCCAAATAGAATAAAGAAAGTATTCATATGTTCTCTTATTATACTAATGGTGATATCAGTCATTGATATCAACAATAGCGATCATATTCCGAGCGAGAGGCTTTCTAGTGGAACATCGTTGAAAAACCTTTAATTTTAAGTTCCTGGAAAGAGGGATCTTCCTGTATTTCTGAGCAACTCGCCAGGGGATGGAAACCGTCAGGTGACAGCGAGAGATGATTTACGCTGTAATAGAGTATATTAGGTAAACTGGCAGCTGCAAGATGGAGAGCTCTATACGCTTCCGTTAGAGCCTGGGATCATTTTCGACACATGGCGATGAGCGAGGATGAAGCTATCAAGAATATTTCAATATGCTTCGGCGAGTCCGATGCCGCTCGCTCGTAATCCCTTTGAATGTCATTACCGTCCTACGCAATAAATGAATTGGAATCTGAGCTTGGAAATCTCATGAATAATTTATCCAAGAGAATACGTTGAAATACTATATGAGAGATAATTGAGTTATTTTCACAGAACAGATACTCGGAATCGGATACTTTGGGTTCTAATTTTTCCCGAACTCAACTGAATTAATTCGCGAAAAAAATTCTTTCGTCAATAACTGCGTTTCTTCATTTCCAATTTAAACTAAGAGAAGAGCAACTGGAAGATAACTAGACAAGAGACTTTTTGGGCGCTGGCCGAGAGAGTTGACATGTTGATCCGTTTCTGGGCCTTCACTTGCGGCGCCGGTAGCCCGGCCGGATGACCATAGAAAACTTGCATCTCATACCCACTCCATTCTGGAGTGAAATATCAAGTAATCTCCAAGATTGATATTCATTGACCGTTCGGCCTTTTAGAAACGGAATAAACTCAAAAACGTCATCGAGTACCACCATCGGCTAATGTAACTAGTCTAATTAATTCAAAATAGCAATTTTCCACAAAATAAAATGTATTGCGACCGATTTCAATGTTGCTACATCATCATCAGATGATGAGCGATCCGATGATGGTGTGGTAAAATTGAAACCGATCGCATTAAATTTTATTTTTTAGAAAATTTCTATTTTTAATTAATCATGATATTCCACCATATCAAGTCTGAAACATCTCTTTTTATTAACTAGTCTAAGGCGTTCACTCTAACAAATACTTCGATTCTCTTTTCAATTAAGTCAGGATTATTCATTTGAAAGCCTCGGGTTCGTACCACGGATACTATTATTCCTATGCACATAAAGTAAGGGGTTGGAAATAATCTTTACCGTTCTTCAAAGAACCGTATTTACAGGTGACGTTCAGAAGTTCTGATTCGCACGCTGCCAATATTCAGTATTAGGTTACAAAATTAATGGCTCGTCATTAAAGTTTTAAGCCCTCAAGGTAAAATAATAAATGCATATATATATAAACGCCTTGATTTCATTTTTTCTATAAAACAAATTTTATACGGATGAACAACGTCTGGGGGCAATAAAGTTCCCAGACCCTTTCAATCGTAAAACGACTGTCGTATAAATAATTATTTTCAAAATGCAGACAACGGTTTTACGACGTAGTAGATATTTATAACCCAGTTTCTGCTGTCATGGAGTTTCCAGACGAATTATTTTTTTAATGTTCCACTCTTCATTTTGAATGAATCACTCATATCCGTTTAAGCCATCTTATATCAATAATTACATATGAATTGTACATATTCTCGTAGGCAGGTCATAACTGCTCCACCACAGTTCCCTATCCTACGTCCTTCTTTTTATTTAAGTAGTATTTCCCTTCCAAACCTCTGCAAAACTTCTCCCTTCTATAGGATCCTTATGAAGTAGGTTTAACTTTGAAACTAGATCGAGTGGAACGTAGAGCAGATAAGTTTGTGAAAAGTTGCTATGAACAAGGTAGCAGTGTCACGACACTATTGGAAGAATTAGAATGGGAGCTACTAGTTGGCAGTATGTTTATATACAGTTAAATTTACTGCGTAAATTTGTGGCTGGTTAATATCTGAGGATGTTAAAGATATATTAAGAGCACCGACTTACTATGGTAGATCGTATCACCAACGTAAATTCAGAAAGATAGATATTGTAGAGCGGATAGATGTGTTGTTTTTGCCTCTTACTACTGGAGATCAAAATAGATGTGACAGCAATCGTGTAGGAGATAATTAGAATCATCAATGTCCTGCATATTTCTTCCTTAAGGCTATTCTTCTCCTTGATAGACCCATATTTTAAACAGTTCTATAGCAAGATTTGAATATACGTATACTGTTATTGAATATTGTTGCATGGAAGTACTTTCTTTCGTGTGATTAAAATTTATCGAGTGCATTATCAAACTAATATTTGTGTAGAGGTAACATTATTTGGTTTTGCATGTGATTTAATCCTATTTAACTGGTGATGACCTAAAACCCTCCCGTAAAACACCCCCGCTGCAGCTTTCGGGGTATTATGTAGATATAGATCCTTGCCTTTTCTTTTATTATTCATAGAAAGGAATTCGTATTCAAGCAGTCCACTCTCTGTAATCTCCAAGCGAGTTCTCCTTTCTCTTCATAACTGCATCAATAAGCCTCTTCCCTCTTCTCCAATCTACCTCAGCGCCTCTTCTTTCCTTGACGAAATGACAGGCCACATTATCTTCAACACAATTCTCCATAAACATATTATATTCTTTTACCTTGAACACCATTGCCTAATAGTCGTGCCATGCAAGCTTATATAGTATTATATTCCGTATATGGTATTTCATTGACGTATACTACGATTCAAAATAAAACAAGCAACTTAACAGCCTCCTTTTATTTTCCATCAATGCCACTTTTCACTTTGCCATTCTTATATTTACTTCATCTCCACTCTTCTACTCTTCTATTATTTCGGTTCCTCTCCGATTTTTTAAATCTTAGTTTTCTTTGTCTTTAGCTTCGAAATCATATTCTCTTTCCTCCAGTTAAAGATATTTCAGCATATCGACTATATTTTGTCCATTTCACATCCTCTTAGTCATTTAGCATCTTAATAATATTACCTGTCATCGACTGAGTGTTCCGCCTTTTAATCCACAGTGTATATTCTTTTACTCCATAATATCATACCGTTCGACATCGTCATGAATACCCCAAAATCCATCAAATGATGTGTGGCAGGGGGTACAGGCACCAGGTGGTAAGGGTGAGTGATAAGGAAGGGTATGGGAGAGGAAGGGAAAAGGGAAAAATATTGGTTAAAAACTATCAAATAACGTACAAACACGTATGCTTGCTGGAAGAAGACCCAATTCAAAACAAATTTACTCAACAGCTAGTTATTTGTTATGCAAAATAAGAATTAAAATGAAGGGTTATTTTAACAATTGGTACTTATACAAGGTGTGTTCAAATCATAAAGAGAATTTTTTCATTTCGCGGGCTTGGAGAGTCCGATTGTCAAACTTTTGTTCAATATGTTGGTATAGATGCCCCTGAAGTATGGTAAAACTTTCAACTGTTTTCATTGTGGAATTTGTCTGTAACAGCCACTAAGGTTAGACGTGTTTTATGAGCTCGGCGATTTTCGTTTGTCAAAAGAAATGAATCAAAGAATTTTTATCAAATTTTGCGTAAAAAATGCAATAAGTGTAACAAAGCGAGTGAAATGTTAACAAAGGCGTATTGCGAATCTACTATGGGTAAATCAAGAGTTTACGAGTGGTATAAGAGTTTCCAAGAAGGCTGGGAAGACCTTGAAGGTGACGAACGCCCTAGACTCCCCAGCACATCAACAATCGATGAAAACGTGGAAAAAGTGAAAGAAATGGTTATAAACGATCGCCGAATCACAATTAAAGAGGTCTCTGATGATGTTGGCATATCGATTGGATCATGTCATGACATTTTTTTCCAATTTTTTGGGTATGAAATGCGTGGCAGCAAAATTCGTTCCAAAATTGTTGAATTTGGAAAAAGAACAGCGGCGAATGGAAGTTGCTCAGGAGTCACTAAATGAAGTAAACGACGATGCAGAATTACTGAAACGTATTATAACAAGTGATGAAACATGGGTTTATGGGTATGACGCTGAAACTAAGGCTAAATCATCCCAGTGGAGGCATTCTGACTTGTCAAGACCGAAAAAGGCTCGACAAGTGCGAAGGTCATGCTCACTGTGTTTTTCGATTTTAATGGCATAGTGCATCATGAATTCCTGCCGCCAGGTCAAACGGTCAATAAGAAGTTATGATTACAATTTCAACGCCGTTAGGGTGAAGCAATCCGAAAAAAACGCCCGGATATGTGGAAAAACAATGCATGGCTTTTGCACCACGATAATGCACCAGCTCACACTTCATTGCTTGTTCGTGAATTTTTGGCCAAAAACAATACTGTAACGATGCCCCAGCCTCCATATTCGCCAGATATGGCTCCGTGTGACTTTTTCCTATTTCCAAAAATTAAGAGAACCTTGATGGGCCGTCGTTGTACAGCCGTAGATGACATTAAAAGTGCATCGCTGAAACAACTAAAAGCTATCTCAAAGATCGAGTTTGAGAAGTGTTTCGGGGATTGGAAGGAGCGCTGACACAAGTGCATAATCTCCAATGGGGACTATTTTGAAGGTTACAACATCAATGTATAAGAATAAATAAATATTTTGTCCGAAAAATTAAAATTCTCATTATTTTTTAACACACCTCGTATTATAGGAATTTCTCTAACTTATTTCCTTTGTGGTGAAAAAAGACCAAGCTTTTGGTAAATGTAAATCCCATTCATTCTCTCTCCATCAATGATCTTTGTGCCTACAAAATCGCATTGACATTCTTTTTGGGACGTTTTAATGCATTTTGACGGGTGAATAAATTCAAAAAACTATATAATCCCTTTTATTTTCCACTTTGTCCAATTTTACTCGTAATTTAAAGTTGATATAATTGATTTTAAAATTTAAAGGTAAAAATATATTGCATCAAGAAATATATTGCGCTAAGAGAGAGAATAATTTCATAGCAAAAGCAATAATATGCCCAAAATTCTCTATTTGATCCGTCAAAATCAGGTAGTTTCCAGGGTTTATATGTAATCAGCCCAGAGAATTCGATAACTTTCCACCTGTTGTCGGTGAATTGCGTCTGGAAGGCCGGTTAAACGACGTATTGATTACCCAAAGCAACATTCACTTCTGTAGACAGAGCCATGACGAATTAACCAGAACCATGAGCCATTTTCCATGACGATAATATTGAATAAGCACTAATATCGTAACAACTGATGCATAAGTCTCAGCATTTTGGTTTTATTCATTGCATATCGGATTCTTCCAGTTTATAACCAAGGAATGTAACTGATTCTTGAAAGTTGCTTTCGGTATCGGAGTGAAACCACTACTCGCAAAAACGCAGACTGATTATAGCTCATGAGGGCAAATAATTTTTAAAAGATCGTAGAGCTCTTTTACGTTATTTTTTGAATTCCATTATAGATTTACCAAACGAGGCATGACGTATATTCACTGCAGAATTTCCGCACATTTAAAGAAAACCTTGCATCTAGTAACTTCTCTTCTATGAATTGCGTTTAGAGTACACTATGTGTAAAATTGAATATTCCACCGTAAAGAATTTTGCGCATTTTTCGCACTAGCCCACCACGAGATTTTCGGCAGCTGTGAATAATTTAAATTTATTCACCCGAACTTTTATTTGGCATATTAATCCAATTAAAGCCAGGCATGATGACAGAAGACCTCTTAAATATTAAAGCAATCAACATCCAAGCTTGACAAAAAAAACTGGGCAAAGCGTCCTTTTAACGCTGAAATTCCCAGCAATATTTTCCTGTCGTTGAAAAATAAATTTGCGGCCTATTCATTTTTGATCACATTTAATATGCTCATATTACTTATTCTAACCATATAATTAACGCTTAACTTACGGGAAGGTACCTATAGAAAAGCGTAAATACTGTAAATGAGTAACGGCAAGAAACTCGGCTGTTGCAACACAGCAATCGCTTCTCTCAAAGAGAGTGTCCGAACTCTTATCCCGAAAAGGTATTATTTTAATGGCGTAAAACTCCATTTTACAATTAGTATAATAAAATGAGGAGATTTTACAAAAGAAAAACTAATTTTTCCAATGATATAGTCGGGAATTACAGTCAGTAGTTTCGCAAATCCTACTGCTTATGGTAATTGAATCGGTTGATGATTTTTTGGAATGTCACATTCCGCAAAGGATCACAAAATAGCGCATATCTATTTCATGAATGAGAGATTACCAGTGGTTTGTCAAATAGAAGTATCTCTAGATAAACATTGATCCGTCTAGAAAGAAGGAGGCAGAAAAAGGTTATGTACAACAAATATTTTAATCGCTCTTTCTTAAAACAATATTTTGATGTTATTTTCTAGGATTTTTTCTAGGTAGTGTTTTTATTGAAGAATGCAAATTTAAGATACTTTTAGGATCAATGTTTCATGAGCCGACTGTAGCATTGTGAGAAAATTATGGGAATTTTCAATGGATAAGCTTCCCACGCTAGTTTCTGCAGAGTAATCCAAACTAATGAATGTTAACAAATGCGTGGACCGTTCAAAAAAACTTACAGAAAAAAAAACAATTTATTTTGGGTAAATATTTTTATTTTTCATCGTAACTTTTTTTAAGCTTGATAAACTTTCCAACGTTCGTCGAGAACTTGGATGTCATAATTTTCGCCATCGAAACTGCGCAGGTGGGTATCGGTGCATTGTCCTGATTGAAGAGAATTTTTTACTTTGCCGCATGAAAACGTTTTTTCTCGATTTCTTCACTCGACCAGTTCAATAACGACAAATAATATTCTCCATTTAATCTTTGTTCTTTTTGGAAAGTAATCGATTTAAATGATTCCGTGTGCATCCCAAAAACCGTGGTCATTACCTTGTCGACTGGTTTAAGCGTTTTCGCCTACCTTCGAGCATGATCGTCTTTAGACACCATTTCCACTGTCCTTGTGTATGAAAATCCATGTTTTGTCCAAAGAATTGCGTTTATTGTCCACTGAGACCAAGTGCGTCATCCATCTTGCCGAAATTGTTTTCAAACCCAATTTTCCTTGAAAAATTGAAAACACTTAATTTTGTGATATGCTTGAGGGCTCTACTATTTCGAAAATTTTGAATAACGATCATATAAAACCGTATCGTGGATATTTTCAATGAATTCAAAGGAAGTAATCTCCACTGACTGAACGATGTTCATCTTCTACATCTACATCTATACAATACCCCGCAAGCCGCCGCAAGGGCTTATGGCGGGGCTTGTTCGGTCACCACCCGTAAACTTGAATAAAACTACATGCAAACCCAAAAAATATTACAACTACATAAATATTAGTTGGTTCGTGTACTCGAAAAACCTCAATCACGCGGAAGAAAATACTTACATATAACGGTATTTAATAACAGAGTACGTAAATTAAAATCTTGCAGTAGAACTCTTGAAAAGATGAGACTAGTAAATAAAAAGAATAACATGCAGGAAGAAACATGCAAGACATCATCAAATATAAACACTTCCAATTCTAATTATCCCCTACGCGATTGCTGTCATGTCTATTATGATCTTTAGTAGTTCGAGGAAAAAACGACAATTTAAATCTCTCCGTTCTACAATATCTATCTCCCTGATTTTACGTTGGTGATCTGATCACCCATTGTAAGTCGGGACCTGTAATGTGTCTTTCATATCCTAAATAAGTAACCAGCCTCAAATTTACGCAGTAACTTTGAACTATATTTAAGTCTACGCTCAACTAGTGGCTCCCATCCTAGTTCTTTCAATAGTGTCGTGACACTGCTACCTTGTTCAGTTTACCATTCAGAATCGGCGGGTTGCGTCGCCCAGAAGTAGGAGAAGCCTCTAAGATGGCGACATTTCTGGCCGATGCAACCCACCAATTCTCATCCTCCCGCTCTCACACACAGCGCCCTAAGTTTCACCCACCTTCCCACCTTGAACCTAAACCTCTACCTCCGAATAACCCTGTCGAAATCTTTATTAATCTTCTCCTCTCTAAAATATCTAGTCCCTCTTTCCTCAACTCTCTGAATCCTAAACCGAACCTCTCCCCTGCAGAAGAAGCTGGGTTAAGAAAACTAATAAAAAATCCTAATCTGGTCATCAACTCCGCTGACAAGGGTTCGACAGTGGTAGTCCTAAACACCGCTGATTACCTAAAAGAAGCCAACAGATTACTCGCAGACACTTCTTCCTACAATCATTCCGGCTGACCCTAACCACGCATTCCAAGATGAAATAATCACTTTCCTCCACGAGAACGGCCCTAATGAAAACCTATCCCCCAATGGCAAATCCCTTCCTTCACCTTCCCATCCAAACACCCCCCACTTCTACTATATCTTCCCCAAGATACACAAACAGAAAAACCCAGGGCGCACTATAGTCTCCTCCCGCCACTTCCCGACCGAAAGAATTTCCGCCTTCGTCGACCACTACCTCCAACCTTTAGTTCACTCGTTACCCTCCTATGTCAAATATACATACCACTTCTCAATTTTCTCCACTCAATTTCCCTCCCTTCTGACACAAAGATCATTATGGCCACAATTGACGTCACATCGCTGTACACCTCCATTCCTCACGAAGAAGGCCTTGCTTCCCTACGCCACTTTCTCTCCAAACACCCTAGCCCTCAAATTCCCAGCACCGATTTTCTCATTGACCTGTCTAATGTCATCCTCACCCGTTACTCTTTTTCTTTTAAAAACAACTTATACCTCCAAATCAAGGGCTGTGCCATTGGAAGTAGATCAAGCCCCTCATACGCAAACCTCCAACTCGGTGTCCTGGAAGAGAAGTACTTTCCAGTTACTCTCTAAAACCCTTTCTAAGGCACCGTTATATTGATGAAATCTTTCTACTCTGGCCACATAACATAGACTCCCTCAATTCCTTCATCTCCCAACTCAATGATTCCTCATCTCTTTCCTTCATCTCCAACATCTCATCCTCACAGGTCATTGATGTTATTATTTCCCTATCCAATAACGAATTTCGGATCTCGGTACGTACTAAACCTACTAATAAACAACAATACCTACATTTCAACAGCTGCCACCCCTACCATACCAAACGCTCCCTCCCTTACTGCCTCTCTTTCCGCGGGCACCGCACTTGCAACCATCCCGAATCCCTCAACAAATACCTCAACAACCTGCACCACTCCCTCCTCCAACGGGGATACCCAGATTCTCTCCTTAACAAAAAAATCCTAAAACATTCCTACACCCCCAAGCCTCCCTCAACCACAGAGGCCCACCCTCTCTCAATGGGTACCACTTACTTCCCTGGCATTCAGTCCCTCAAATTCATCCTCAAAGACCTCTACCCCATCCTCCAAAACCACGACATTTCGTCCAACCGTCTTCCCAAATACCACTCTGTTACCTTCAAACGGCCCGCCAACCTATCAGATCTCCTTAAATCCACCAAGCCTCTTTCCAATTCCCCTCCCACCCCCAGAAACACACCCATTCCTTGCTTGCGAGCAAGATGTAAAACTTGTCCTATTTTCACCTCACAACCCCTCTCCATCCCACCTTTTAACTCTCTACCGCCCTTCCCCCACTCCTCATGCACATTTCCGAATGTAGTCTATCATCTGACATGGAAACTCTGCCCGGCATTTTACATAGGCCAGTGCTCCACATCCCTGAAACTCAGGATAAATAATCGTCGCGCCTCATGTAATCCCTCTTCCACGTCCGCGGGTCTTCCTATCCCAAAACAAGCCTCTCACCACAACACCCCCTTCAACCAGTGTTACAGTGTTTCCGTTCTAGCATCCCTTCCCTTATCCAATAACCCTATAAAATTAAAAACGATGGAAATAGAATTTATATGGCTGTGCAAAGCCTATCAACATCCGGGTCTCAATGTCGTTTAATAATTGTAGAGGGTTTTAGTGGATAGGTGCAGATTGGTTTCATGCGGGATGGTAGGATATTTTGTTCGTCCGCATACAATGTGTTATTCTTGGCTTGGGTTTTGACTTGTTGAGTCCTGATAATGACTTTATAAGCTGACATCTGGGTCGTAGATGTTGTAATGTCTGCGGATTAACTATTTGTTTTCTGTGCCGGTTGGGAGTTATTTCCATATCCTCCCTCTCATTCCTATCCCATCTACGCTCCTCTCTGGCCTCCTTTCTCCCTTTCCCCTTCCACAACCCTTTCTTTCACCCCTCCCCCACCACCGGTTCTCTCCTTCCCCCGTCACCTTCTCTCTCTCTCCCACATACCTTTCACCAGTCAGCCCTAACTAATCTTCCGAGGAAGACGGAGCAGAATTCCGTCAAAATTATCAAGAAATAATGTGTGTGTTCATTTTATGTGTTCTCATTTTTTTTGCTGTCTAAGATATATATATATATATATATATATATATATATATATATATATATATGAAATGAAAACAAATAAAATTGCAATAGTCCAAGAAACTACTTACGGCAAAATAAATGGAGAAGATACAGGGCATGGTAATTGAGCGTCCTGATCTCCCATTGGTATCTGCACCATGGACCATATTCAATGCCTCTGCAACCTAGGGTGGCGGTGGTGAGGCCATGGCATGGGGGTCTAAATTTGCATGCAGAGCTTGGAGGATACTACAGGCAATTCTACCGAGATCACTCGATGGGTTGGCAAACTAGTCGAGAGTATATTCTTATTAAGAGCGTAAACGTTGACATTCAATCTCCAAAAGAGTCACCATCCCTACCCTAGTGTAAAAGCTTAATAAAATCCCCGGATTCACGCCGTAATGACTACTTAAAAAATAGAATGGTAGAATTCCCTTACATGCATTACATTCCCTTCTCAGTCGTTCTCTATAAGTCTTTCAGTTTATTTTCCATCTCAATTTCGAAGAGACAGAGCAAACTAGGTGTCTTATCTATGCTTCCCTTTACGCTGTGATTTTTTTCACTGTCTTGGGCTATTCCTTGATATTTAGTCTTTTACCTAAGCGTACCGATAGTGCCCCTCTCTTACTTCTCCAATCGTCTTGTTTTGACTAAAGTGGCGATTTATTCATCGAATGCGTCGTGCAAGACCGGTAAGGTATTCCCTCGCCTCTGCCGGAGAAACTAGCCGCGGGCAGTTGGTGTCCATCCTTTTCCTTTGGAGATATCACCAAAAGAAAAAGTTCACCTGCGATAATTCGAAACGGAAACGCCTATACCCTTCCAACCTCGGTCATACAGGACTGTAGGAACAAAAAACACGTAATAGGCAAAAGAGCAAGGGTGATATTACTTCCTCGCGTAGCAGAATTTTGTATGAATGAAGACGCCGCCGTGGGTGTCGGTTTGTATTAATGTGTTGATTTTACTGGTGGTTTTGTCCTCTTGTACGTGTTTACCTTACACCCCCCGCCACACGCCCTTTTGTCGGTTAGCGGGATATTATGCAGATGTAGATGTAGAACTGGGTCTACTGCGAGGTACGGCGTTAACATTTGGCGATAGTCAATACTAGTCGCTACCTTATACTATCTCCATCGTAGATACATTCTGTTATTATTGACCATAGCACACTGCATTGTTCATTAGTTTAGTCACGCACTTTCTGAGGTCACCGACGATCGTTTTGCTCCTTTTGACCGAGGAGAAACGACACATTTGCCAACCCCCAGTCACCGCATACGCTTTCCAGAGGCCATCTCGTTAACATTTCACGTCTTTCCGCTTTCTTTCCATGCTGCCCTGCATCTGTCTGGTTCATCTGTTGGTGCACTTGTCTCTCAATCTCCATGAAAGGAATCTGGAAGTGGATGTCACGGACTGCGCCAATCGAGCGCCAAACCGCAGCAGAAAGAAAAGCGACTCCTCCCTGCTTCGATCAGACTACTTTATTCCCTCTATTTAATTCAAAATCCATCCAGAATATTCTGCCTTTTGTGTCGTCAATACCATCCACCCTTTTCCCCAGGGGATTTCTCAGGTCCTACGGAAAGCACTGTGCCGAGAGACGTCGGCCGCTCCAATATCTTTGTCAATATTCGGTGCCGGATGTGAATCGAGGCAATGTGTGCTCTGCCATTCACATCCTAAATCCTCAAAATAGATTCCTAGTCGATCTCTTTCGTTTATTATTGCTGTATATTTAATAAAAACGATCCATTCACAAACGTAACTGAGAGATTCCATCGAAAGTAATGGGTAGGATTCCTCCAAAATTTGCATCCAATCCTTTCCACAGAAGCATTACAATTTTCTTTTCCTGTGTCATAGTTCCATCCTTTGATTCCAGAAATTCTCTCTCATGCTCTGCGAATAACAAAAGGAAAGGAACAGTCATAACTGGGACAGAAACTAAGGTAAACATGAGACGTTCGCCGTTTAAGAATATCTTGAGATTTTCTTAAGAAAATTGAAAGATTAAAATAGCGATGTGGTGAATATGAACTTGGTGGTCTGGGTGAGAGAAAAATTATTTATTTTTGTATATATAATGTAAATGGAGTAACTAGTCGACACAAACACAGAAACTGAAACATATAAAAGAGGGACTCACTGGTTCTCGAATTTTCGGTGGTGCAACCACCTTTCTCAAGACTGCTTTCGGGTCCTCCTCTACCTCAGTTCTGTTCCTAATTCCTCTTGAGAAAGGTGGTTGCACCACCGAAAATTCGAGAACCAGTGAGTCCCTCTTTTATATGTTTTATTTTCTGTGTTTGTTATGACTATTAATGAATTTACATTATTTTGCACGTTCGTGGGTTTTCCAAGAAAGTGACTACATATATATATATATATATATATATATACACACATATACATATATATCCTTGAAATTGACGTTCTCCGGCGACGCACAAACACACAAACACTCGGATAACAAATATTCCACACACAGAAACATAAATGAAGGACACATGTATTTTACAAAAATGTACATATACGAGTATACACTTTATAATACCTATTAATAAGTTACCGAACTTACATAAAGTATAACTTATTGCATATGTTGTTATGCATAACTTATTTTTCTGGTGATTAAACGGAAGATATATGATGTAAATGAATATCTGAAACTAATGAGAATATCATTACGGTTTTAAAAGTATCAGGACTGGTTAGTACGGTGAGAAATATAGCGTTCAAATTTTCTGGGATTTTTCCAGATACTCCAGAAATGTCGCTTTAAATTTTATATTAATCCGAAAAACAATTTGCAGAAAATTTCTTTCACTTTTACTCAGCACGACTGTAGGTTTACAATACATCTATTACTGGATCCATAATTTGTTAAATTACCCTCTTGATTACCACAATAACGAAATATTGAATAATATTCCTTCCCTCCTGAAAGTCAATTCCACTAGAAAGATAAATAATAAACAATGTATGGTGGAATCTACGTTTACCACGTCCCTATGACGAAAGAACTCTGACAAAATAATGATTTTCGAAAAAATACAAAAATAAAACCACGGTCGTTTTCCATGAAATTTAGCGTGGAATTTAGATTCACTCCCTCTATCTTCCTTTCAAAACAAATCCCCGGATTGAAATGCAAATGATGACCCCTCTTTGAACTGGTAGAATACGATTTATAAGTGAGAGAGCTTGCCCTTTTAGGCTCATCCTGAATTTTTTGCACATAGAGAGGTCATCTTCCGGAATCAACTCTTCATAAATTGACAACCTCTCACCCCTGTTCCTGTCTTGGCCTTCTTTCCAGTTCTTAGGAGGAGCTGGCGAGAGGGTTTCTCCGCTCTGTTTGGCGCCACTAGTGTACGTCCGAAGACAAACTCGATGGACCGCCTGTGGCGCAGATGGCCGAGGACACAGCAAGGAGGTCCCGACCGCCATCGGAAATCCTCGGACTACTCATGAATGAATTTGAATTCATTGAAGGGTCACCGGACACGCATGAGCGGCTGCGGTTTTGACCGGAGAGTAGCTGTGGTCGTGGGAAGGTCCAGTCAATCAGCAGCTGCATGGCATCTCCAATTGTTCTCGAGTCCCCCCTTAAGCCGCTACCCGAATATATACGTCCTTGAAATACCCTTCGGAGGGGTCTTGCAAAGGATATCCCACACGTCAGAGTCCGAGTGAAGGGCGTTCCAGCTCGAAGGGTGCGAGCGGTACACTCTTTCCCGCAATTCTCAACGCGCTCGGAGCCATCTCGAAGTGGGGAATTATGAGAGTACGTGAGAAATATCCTACATACAGATATGTAATAGGAAAAATGCACGTGCCACTAGAACATAAAAATGCATTTAAAAGGAAAAAGCCCTTACTTTAAAAGATAAACCGAAAATTAAGACAACTTATCCATCTATACTAAAATAAAATGTTTTTCAAATTATGTAGCCACAACTTCAAAAATATACCATTTAAATATGATAATTAATACAAATTTTAATTTGAACTAATTTCTAACCGGAGAAAAAATAATTACTACTCCATCCAATGCAAATGAAAACTTGGAACACCAAATATCGCTAATTCTACAACTTCGCCAAAATATTGAGATTCACAAATCTTTTAGCCATTGCATAGTAATCGAATATGGATTTTAGGGACCTAGATAACCCGATTCAATGAAAACAAAAGTGCACACACAAACCGTACGCACTTCTATCCTTCGTTTTGAAAAAGGTTTTAGATAAAGCATTTCGACAGAGGCGAAGGCCTGAGTCTCTGCTGACATTTCGGAAGACGTGACAAATAGAGAACGGAAACCGAGAAGATGGATCTTTCTTTCTGTGTTCCTTTGTCCTTCGCCTACTTTGCACATATCGATGATTGAGGATAAACCAGAGCGATTGGAAAAAAATAAAATACATTTATATCCGGGCCAGCTCCCTATTGATGTCGAAAATGAAAATTGATGTCCAAAAAATAATGAATACATATAATATTTAGCTAGTTTAAAATAATTGTACAGTAAAATAATTTTACAGTTCGTTAAACTAAATTGGTTACTTGATTTGAGTTTATATTATATTTCAGCAATATATTACTTGTTTTGCACGTTTATATATGCGCAATATGTGGCCACACAAAATATTTTGTTTCTCATCAATCCCCTCAGCGGCACAAAGACTCTGTTTGTGCTTTAAAATCAGGGATCCACGTGACAGCTACAAGCAGTTATGCAATACAATATGGAAACTACATCTTCCACGAATCACAATAAGGCACATTTAAAATGTATTAAGTTGTAACAAGACTTTACTTTAGACACCAAGATGACGCTGGCGTGTAACTATTTGTCGTCAAATTATTTCACGTCAGGCAATGTACATATACTTGACTGTCCATAGCGCTGCAATGATTCTGAAATAATTTTTCGACATTAATACTACTACATTGCAGCCGGATAAAATTTAATTTAACAAAAACGAAAGGAAATAAATGTTTAATACCGCAGTCAATTAATATAACACAATTATAATTGATTTCTTTATACAGAGCAACTAATTCAGTGATTACGTAATATATACGTATATCCTGTATAAACCCAATACGTAGGGGTGAAGAAAATCCAAGCATAAAAAGTTAGCATGTAAGCATGCATGCATGCAAGTAAGCAGATAACTTAGTCAGTAACAATCAGGATTTATTCCCCTGGCATTATTTTCCAAATTCAAAATAATGCTTTTATAAATACTCTTTCCACAATTTAGCATTAAAAAAATCGCGGCGAAAATAATTCCTTTGGTTTAATCACCACCATGTTATATTTTAAAATATTGCCATTTTTGTACAATTGGATTATAATAATGAGGAATAACAGTAATGAAGTTTGATAAAATGTTCCATTCGAAGCTCTAGACTATATAACACAATATTTGACCATTGAAATGCTCATACAACGATAATTAGCATAGTGTTTAGTACGAGGGTCATCCGGAAAGTAGTACCCGTTCGTGCCGCATGAAGTGCTGACGACGCGAGTAGCTGCTGGACGAGGTCAGATAGCTGCAGTGGCTTGTCTGCCTTCTCTGAGCCAAGTTGCGTGACGCTAGCATTGCCTGTGTTGTTTCTGTGATTGTTTACAATGTTTGAAAAAATTGAGAACGCCGCCAGTTGTGAAGTGAGGGCAGTGATTAAATTCCTCAATGCAAGAAACGTTCGCCCATGTGATATTCATCGCCAATTAAAGGAGGTGTATGGAGACAATGTAATGGACGAGTCGTCTGTTCGGCGGTGGTGTCGCAACTTCAACATGGGGAGGGGGAACACACACGACGATGAGCGTTCGGGGAGACCGTCTGTCATTACAGACCAACTGGTGAGCTCAGTTGACGAATTCGTGAGGAACGATCGGCGCGTCACAATTGATGACATCTGTGAGCATTTTCCCAATGTTTCTCGAACAATTGTTCATGAAATTGTTAAACACCATCTGCATTATGCAAAAATTTGTGCAAGATGGGTCCCTCGCATGCTTACAGATGAGCACAAAACCAAGCGTATGGCTGCAGCACTGACGTTTTTGGGACGTTATTCTGATGAAGGAGACTCTTTCTTGACTCGCATAATTACTGGTGACGAAACATGGGTTTGTTATGCATCACCTGAGAGTAAACGACAGTCAATGGAGTGGCATCATGCTCATTCACCAAACAAACCAAAAAAATTCAAGACAGTTCTGTCCACCAGGAAACTCATGGCAACCATTTTCTGGGATCGACGAGGTGTATTGCTTATTGATTTTATGGCCCGTGGAGACACTATTAATGCCAATGCGTATTGTGAAACATTAAAGAAATTACGGCGAGCAATACAAAATCGGCGGCGAGGTCTATTGTCTACTGGTGTCATTCTCGTTCATGACAATGCCAGGCCTCATGCAGCTGGGATAACACAAAAACTTTTGCAGCAATTCAAATGGGAAACTTTCGACCATCCACCGTATAGCCCGGACTTGGCCCCTTCAGATTTTCATCTCTTTACAAAGCTTAAAGACTTTTTGGCAGGAAAAAGATTTGACAGCGATGAAGAACTTAAAGAAGGAGTGACCCTGTATCTCAATGAGCTGGCGGCGAAGGACTATGCAGCAGGAATACAGAAACTTGTCACACGTTATGACAAATGCCTTAATTTGCTTGGAGAAAGAGAGTTGTAGTTTAAAGAAGTTGAGAAGTAGTTTAAAGTATCCTCTTTCAAATAAAATTTTTTTTGTTTGTTAATATTTACTTTTGTGTCTTTATTTCACGAACGGGTACTACTTTCCGGATGACCCTCGTAATAATTAACAGAGGTCAGGAGAACTGTAATTCATACAGTCAACAGCAATGTTGGAGGAACGCAGTTCCAAGCTGCCCTAGAACGTAAACTTTAGTAAATTAAAGACGTAAAAGTCTTCGCAATAAACCATTCAAGGGTAATATGGAACTGTCCCCGTAAGGGCTTTTTAAAAGATTCACGCGTTGGGTGGAATTCAATCGCAAATATTTTGCCTTATTATCTTTTCAGTCAATTGTCTCATTATTGCATATTCTACTTTCAACTTAGTTAAAGAATTTGAGAAAGATCAGCAATTATTGACTTCAACAGATTTTGATGAAGCCGTCGTTATGTGTTCGTTACCATCAATCGGGCAGTATTATAAACTATATGTGCCGGGCTGTATAAAAAGTGACATGGTGAATGTGCAAATAGATCCAAGGTAGAAGGAAATAAAAGTCTATTGCATTCGGCAATGATTTCAGATTCAGATTCTCGCATGGTCTCAGACTTAGGTTTACGTTCAATCTGAGACTCAGGTTCTCGTTCAGAAAAAATTCTTCGAGTCAAAAGAGTACGTATCGCTACTTGAATCATTTCCTAATGTTTCCTTGTTACACCGCCAATGATACCCTTTATGATAAAGTTCCACCAGCATGTTAATGATAAATACATTCTCGAGTGACGTACACTTGTCATAAAATGATTCGCTCAAATGAATAGCATATGATTTGGCAATAACCAAGTATTGAATTGCATTTTGGTAGTCTCCGTGTGTTCTATTCAAATTGGTTGGCGAACACATGCATCTATTTATGTGCGCGTCTTAGTTTGCGCATCAATTTATCGTAAGGGACCTTTGACGAAGGCCTTCCTGAAATCTGTGGATATAGTATCCACATGGGCATTCCATGCCTCCACATTTAGGATATCGTGTACTTATAGGAATTATTACATTTTCCAATCCAAGGGTCGCGGGCTCGACTCCCGCCTGGGTGGGTTTTTCACCCCCTAGGGCTTGGATGTTCATAGTCGTGTCCATTGTTATCACTGTTAATAGTCCGATTTAAAAGGTCAAAAAGTGATGTTTTCTGACTCAGGCTAAATAAACAAACTTCAACTCGCAACATTTGTGTGCAGTACTAAAAATTCTTTTTTCGACTTTTTACAAAACAGTTTCAAGTGAAGCACAAAGTCTTAGAAAAGTTCCTTTAGTATTCTAGGGGAATTTCTTATGAACGAAGGGAATTGTTTTTTTTATATTTTGAGACAGATTTTTTATCTCCATACTAAAAAGATTGTACTTTTCCACAGATTTTTATTATAAGGTACAACGCGTTTCACCGACTTGCAGCATCATCAGGTACAAATTTACTTTACAATAAGTGCGAGAATACCTGTATATACGCTCACGACCTAGTTGGGGAGGAGGGAGCACTCTATTGCACAAGTTTCGTTCCTTAGTACTGTGTTTGCATCTATATTTAACGAACACATCTCGTATTCCGTCAAGTAAAAAATTTCTAAAGACATTTTTAAGTGCGTTCTATGTCATCAACATGGATTTCAAAACTGATGGAAGTTCCTTCTATTGTTCAACAAGAAAATATTAAATTTTCTTCAATAATTTGGAGAGACTAGTTTTAATTTCTTCTAATATGCGGTCCTTAGTGTCCTCATTTTTGTTCCCGTTTGTAATAATTCTTGATGTTTTAGTTGTAAATGTTTAAGTCATACCTTTAACTCGCGTCGGTGATAAAACTCTCTCCTATAATGAGAATTTCGCGAATATACTCAGCAGTGTTCCATATGGGTCGCGAATTCTTGCCGGTTTTCCCTCGAAAAAATTATCCCAGTTATATGACAGTAGATTTATACCCATGAGTCAACAAGTAATTATACTCAGGTTTTGGTGCAAACAAATGGCTCATAATTGAGAATCTAGAAGTAAGAAATCTGTCTGTTTAAGGAATTATCTACAATTGCGCCATCGAACCACACAAAAACTATATTCCTCAGATTGTGAGCTTAAGAAGGCTGCGGTGGAAACGGTGTTATTCGCCTTACCTTGTAATCGCTGGAAGTGAATGGGATTACCCCTTTGGGGGACCCCCCCGGGGAAAATTGTAAGTGGAAGTTTAAAAACTTAATAATTTACCGAATATTATTTTATCATTCAAGGAACAGTGAACACGTAAATCACCTCTCTAGTCTGTCTCTCTCTCTCTAAGGAATTGTGAGGGCACATAAATCATTCTGGTTGGGCAAAATCACACATTAATCATTTTATTGACGCGGATATTCACCTAAAAGATCAATTTGAAGGTTTTTTGCCACTTGACGGTTCTCGTGGGGTTAGAGTCCAGATGAAGAGTGAGATGGTCTCCCTATTTGAAGAAAAGAAAATTGTCATCGATTCTTTAAAATCGTTACGAAATAAATCGACAATGAATGATCCCCAATATTCGGTTATTTCCAAAAAGATTCACTATTTGAACTTCAGGAAGAACGAGGTAGAACGTAACTGGAAGGATTCGGACTTATAAAAATGTATTTATTGGTATTTCTAAATCGTTCCAAGGAGAGTAGTTTGACGTTTTGAGTTGCATTATCATTCTTTGACAATTATGATTGCATTCACATTTCAGCAAGTATGAGTTTCGACATTCACTGAAGAAGGATGATGATATTAGCAGACAAACGGATCGTTCGAGTAAAAAAAATGGGGGGAGTATAAAATGCTATCTGAGTGTTATGAAGAGAAAGCATTCGGGAGGATGTAATGAATAGAACTATGGAATCCAAATTGCAATTAATTAAAAAGAAATAAGAGAGGAGAGGAATGATGAGTATTGCTGAGAAAAGTTATGGGGAAGAACAAACGTAATATTAAACCGAGATGATGTCGTAGGACTACACCAGCCAATATTAGGATGGCCGATATATCGCAATGGGTTATCTCTCTCTCTCTCTCCAAATATGGACGGTATTTAGAGCATTGCTGTGGTACAATATTTTCCATTTCCTCGCGTTACAATATGCATTAGGGAAAAGGAGGTTAGGAGTATTTTTGCCTCGGGAATGATTGACGCGTGTGAGGGTTTCTCCATAAAAACAAGTTTGACATCGTAATGGTGTCTATATATACATCATGCACGACGAAAAAAGTGTGAGGCATTAAAAATTCTTGCCAGATAATGGACAGGCAAACACTCGTAAAGAAAGAAAATAACAGACAACATTACGAAAATAGGTTTATAAAAACGTCTCTTGGATATTAAACAATCTGGTACATTATGCCTTCTTTCACCGTGAATGCTAATCCCATTAGCTCCGTAAATCGTCTATCTTATAACCTCCTTTGAATTATTTGTCATGGCAAATATTTTATGCTACCTTCTCGCCTCTCTCATCTTATCATCATCATCTTCTAAAGACGGAGCCTTGTCTTTGCAGCCATTGGCAGCTCTCTCTACATCGCCGCTCTATTCAGTTCCCTGTATGTTCCCACTCCCATAGCACTTTTTATATCATCTATAAATTTCTTTCTTGGCCTTTCTCTTCAATTTTTTCCTATTCTTCCCCTTCCATTATATTTTCCATGAAGTTGCTACGTCTGAGAATATGCCCAACAAATTTAATTTTCCCTTTCTCCATCTCCTTTTATTAAATTCCTTTTCTCTTTATTTTCTCTCAATAGTTCTTTCTTGATGAAATGAAGAACAGACTATATCTTTCCACTTTTCTTTATTATTGTACAACTAGTTCCAACGCCTATGTGTCATCATCACGTCCATTTGCCTTCCAAGTCACCTGATGATGACACCTAAGCGTTGAAATTAGTAGTACCGTGAAAAAATACATCGTGTTCTCCATTTAATGAACAAATTCCACAAAGGTAAAAGATTTGGACGATATAACCCGGTGGAGGACCCGAGAAGAATTTACGCAAATTCCCCAAAGGTGAGCCAGAAACCATCGGATACATTTTGTTGCTTTTCTTGTCGGTCCATTTTGTTCTTGTTATATTTCTCCTAATTCACATTTTCATTTCTTCCGACCGAGCCTTTTTCCTCTTCCATATCCCATCTGTCCGGTCAATTTAACTCACTAGAAAGTAAGAAAGCCACTCAGGAAATTTGGTGGAAGATATTTTTGCATTTTTCCCGCAAGGCCAAATCTTAATGCAAAGAGGTAAACTTGGAGGCTTTTTAATGGTTGAGACAACATATGTAGTTCATAAAGGGAGGGGGATTTCTTGAACTCTGGGGTTGTCCCTGGAAATTAAGTGGACGTCACTTCGTGAGCACTCGAATGGCCGGATGAAGAATATTTCAGATTCAAATCTCTTCAAGAGCTTCAAATTTTAAAAATTATATTTTGTCGTTCAAAGGCCCTGGAATGCCTCACATTCTATTCCATAATGGAGCCCATAACATGGGATACAGATAAATAAAAATACCTAAGTGTGCATATACAACTTATGAGTTAAATCTATAAGGTTTTACATGTTATACTTGGTGACATTGAAATGCGGGGGTCTGAAATAAAGTCATAGGTATTTCTCAACATTTTTTTTCAATGGAACTGTTCACCATGACACTAAATTCGTCAAATACAGATGTGATGCCCAAAGATTCACTGGCCTCTTGGAGCAAGGAATGAACGTTTTCGCATAAAAATAGTTGTGAAATCCTACACTTTCTTCTCCGGTCCAGTGCATTACGTAGTCCATCGTGAAGAAACCATGAAAGCTGTAGACGTGGAGACGTTGCCGGAGAGACGGGCTCACATGTGAAACGGGGAAGAAAGGCGCATTAACCGGAAGACCAGAGAGCATTTCCGGGTCGATGTTCTGGACGTGCTCCCCGAATGCCCCCGTATTCAATTTCAAGGGGTGGGAGGGGATTATTCGGCATGCACCAGAGCTTACCCCTAGTTGGGATTAACATATGTATGTACGTCCTTCGGAGTGTCCTCGACGGTAAGGGGACGACTGAATCCTCACAGTAAGCGTAGTGGCGAACACTGAGGGATGGTAGTCATAATCCGAGTGTGGTTAGCGCACAAGAGCCCCGGCATGGGGTGGGGATGGGGTATGGTCGGGGGTTCGGAGCGCCCCGCATTTGTCATTGGGAGGTCGACGGCGAGAATTCATTTTTTCTTGGTTCGGCGAAAACCATGCGCGCGCAGAACTGGGGACAAAAAAAAAGACAAACAGAACGGCGCACCCGACCCCGATCTGGTGAGCTGGAGAATTCCCCATGCTCGAATTTTCAAGCGTAGGTAATGTTTGACAACTTGAAATTCATAGTAAATATTAAAACTAGAACAAACATAATATCGTAAATATTAAAACCATCCAATTGAAAAGGAATATTGAATTTAATACGAATCAAGCACTAAACGTAATTGGACGGAGTATTTTTTTACATATGATTCTGATTTACATTTGAATAGAGAGAGGAGTAGTCTAAATGTTTGGATGTCAAAATAGTTATTTTAATTATGTACCATAAAAAATACACACACACACACACACACACACACACATATATATATATATATATATATATACTCATTCGAACACGAAATCCCGCCTTACGGCGAACAAATATTCATTCACATAGAACTAGAGATAAGGAATTGGGAAAGGAACACACATAAAGGACGAACACAAGAGAGGTGAGGAAGGCGGATTGAAGCATATCACAAATGCAAAAATATTTTCCTCGACCGGGACTGAACACCGGATCTCTCCACTTGCACGGCGGATGCTCTAACTACTTGAGCTTGACTTGGAAAATATTTTTGCATTTGTGATCTGCTCCAATCCGCCTTCCCCACCTCTCTTGTGTTCGTCCTTTATGTGTGTTCCTTTCCCATTTCCTCATCTCTATTTCTTTGTGAATGAATATATATATATATATATATATATATATATATTCAGATTCTGATGACGACGGCCGTGCCGTCGAAACGTAAATATCCAATGTAAGTGTCCTTCTTTTATGTTTCTATGTGTGTAGTGTTTTTTGTGTTAGTGTTTGTGTGTTTGTGCGTCGCCGGAGAGCGTCTTTTCCAAGTTTATATATATATATATATATATATATATATATATATATATATATATATATATATATATATATATATTTGCTAAACGTAATATTATTTCCTTCATTAAATCAAATAATATTGATAATCAAAATTAAGAATTTGGCTATCTTTCCTAATATGAGGATAGCATTTATAACTCAGGCATCCGCATCTGGTTAACCTTGAAGCATTCCAGGTGAATGCGTCCATTTTTATTCGGACTACTTCAGAATGGAAGTTTTATTTATTTATTAATGTATCCTAAAATCCACCGCTAGGCTGGATGTAACAGAATACATGACAGACCAATTTTGACACAAATATGGCCCTACCGAGGTCGGACAATGTTATTCATAACCCTTATCGTTCGTGGAAAAAACTTCATCTTAAATCCATCTGTTCTAAACTTAATATATTTAATGAGGAAAACCAAATTCGCACTTTTCCACAGATTATTTGTTACGAAAAACGCGTTTCAAACAGCTATAAATATGATTTATCACAATTTTACTCCTACCTTGTACCTGAAGATGGTTTGATGGACTGAAACGTGTTGTACGTTACAAATAAATCTGGAAAAGTGCAATTTTGTTGTTTCTCATAATGACCAACTTCCACTACATCTCGCCTGATCTGTTGAATATGATCTCTCTACATTTATTGATATGACCCCTCCAATCGTAGCACGATTGGAGTAATAATATATTATCAGCATCACTTCTACATAGCCGTCCTTCCAATTTATGCAATAGCTTCATTCTCTATGTTAACCTTTACTCCGTGAGTGATTTCCATCCTAACTCCTCTAGTATTTTGGATACGCTACGAAGTTTATCATCTAAGTTGGCTCGTTCGACCGGTTGAGCACCGAGAAGGGGAGAGGCCCCTACACCCTCCGATCCTCGATCGGTCCCTCTCGGTACACCCTCGAACGGTCGATCTCATCGACCGCCGAGGACCACTGTCGCCGCATTTCTGTGCAATTTCGTTCTGTTTAACTACCTAAGCTGACGGAAAAAAAATCTTCATTAATATTATAGGGTTACTTTCGTTGAAGAGTGACGTGGTGGAGTTAATCGTATAGGTTGGTTTTGAATTGAATAATATAAGTATTATAAATTATCGTAACATAATTGCAACAGTATTTATTGCATGAAATGACATCAATTGGTCATTATTTCTAAAGAGTGAATTTATAAAGCTTCTATTAGATATTTTCAGGAACGATGGAACCTAATTTTTCCGTAAAAATTAAGAAAATTTTGTTACAATTTTTTGTTCAAGTGAAATACCGTTAACGTAATAAAAAGTGAAATCCAGTGTGTAAATTTAAACTTATTTATTTTAAAATCTGGATAAATCAGTTTAATAACTGATAATAAAAGTTTTGTTTTAATTGATAGACAAGATTTATAGACATTAACTCTATTCTTCCTAGCGTGCGGTCATACATATCACCTGTATATGTACAGGTAATATGTAAAAATATAGAGTCTGTCACAATAATAAGTAGAATAAATCCGGAAATAAATATTTATTGCTGATAAAAGTGCAAATTACTGGTAAAATTCTCCAAAATAACTCCCTTTTGGATCGACACGCACACCGATTGCTGCGCCTCTGCCAGTTGCGGTACGTAGTTTGTAGTTTTTTCGGGGAGGCAACTGACATCCATTAGAAGGGGAGGCAAGGTCATTTGCGTCATTAGGATGGGAAAGAAGAGTGGAGAGAAACCCGGCGTCGGCATTAGTCTACTCTTAACGAAAGGCGCTAAGGGGTCAGCTGTTTAACGTCCCATCCGACGGACGTTGCACTCACTCAAAGTGCTCTCCAAAAAGCACCTCAAATAGGGATCGGGATATCACTGAAAAATATTTGTTGTCTCCAGGAATTGAACCCGAGCCCTCTGAATGAGAAGCCAGTACGTAAGCCTGCGCACCATCCTGACCCCGTCGCGGTACGTGTCTTGTAAGGAGTCGAAGGGAAACTCATGATATAGCACCTCGTCGACTTTATAGAGGGTTCCAGAAGGGTTTCCTTTCAAGCTCATTTTTATTCTTTGGAACCTACCTGCAGTGCAGCATCGGGGCTGTTGGTGTCTTTCTCAGTGATCCAAGCTATCACGCGAGAATCTCACACGAGCAGCCTTCTGATCTTCCGACAGTACCTCGAGGACCATCTGGGAATACACCTTTCTCATTTCTTAATCTACTGTATGATTGCGATGCACTGTCGTTTTGGAATATGGAACTCTTCTGTTAACATTCTCACGTTCTAGTGTCAATCGTGTTTAGCATGCCTATCACCTTTTGCACATTTTCGTCGCACTGTCATTGATAAGCGTGAAGGGCGCTCCTCATCATCAACCTCCTCTCTACCCTCCAAAATCGTCTTGCTCCATTCACAAACCATTCCTCTGGACTTTGCTTCATTTCCCGAATTCGATTTCTTGAATTCAACGCAAAACTGTGTGACGTTTTATTTCTCCATGAAACGTGGCATCGTAAATTTGTGACGCAATATGGGTCCAGTCCAGTAGCGATGCGCACATTTTAGAAACCCTCAGACAACTACTCGAGTCGTTTTGCTTTCCCAAGACGTCGCCCTACCTTTACAGCCATAAATCGCCCCGTTTCCTCCGTCTATGTCGGCGGGAAAAAATCATTCTTCAGGATTCATCAGGCAGACTCTGTAGGAACGACTATTATGAAAGAAAAAAATTCAAAGCCAAAAGATTCAACTAGCGGTAATGAGGCATTAATAATTCTGGCAGGCCATTTAAATATATTAAATCTAGTTACTTTACACTATATCTCATCTACTTCCATCCTCTTAACATGATATCACCAGTAAAAGAAAAAAAATTATGATTACTAAATATAAAAACTCTTATGTTTACACAAAATATCGACCAACAAACCAGGAAATTAATGTTTTCAGACCAATATGCTTAGCTCTACGTAATCAGGGATTCCTAAATACGGACAGCCTTCTTTCTTTTCTTTCAGACTGACACCTCAGAATTCTGAGGAAGTTTATTTATTTATTTTATATATACCCTGAAAGTCATCGCCAGGGTGTGTTACAGGGGGTAAATAAATACCAGAATAATTTTATCCGAACATGACCCTACCGCGGTCAAACAATGTTATTATGATCCCTTATCGTTCGTGGAAATGATAACATGTTAAATCTTCTTGTTCTACAATTAATCTCTCTAACTTTAATGGCATGATCTCTCCTACCGTGGTATGATGAGGGTAATAATATATTTTCTACACCACTGCTAAAGAGACCTCCTTTCCATCCAAGCACAAGCTCCAATCTGTAATTTAACCCTCGCTCCGTGGTACATTGGCAGCTTAGTTGCTCTAATATTTTGGATATGCTACTTCCTATTTTGGATAGGTTTATCTTAACAAAGCTTAACAAATATAGCTTCTCTAAGCTGCACGCGAGATTCAAGTTGAGATTATTCTGCGTACTCTGCGGATTGGAAAAGTTAAAAGGGATACTTTCACTGATATAAATAATATCCATAACTTTTGTTTGAATCCTACTTACACGGTCATTAATGGTAAAAATTATCCTTCTTTCAACAAAACATTTAGCTGTAATATGCGTACCTACGCTGAAAGGCAAGCATATGAAAACAGCGCAAAAAATCAATGGGATCCATAAAAGTGAGAACCCAGAGGCGGCCGGAGGGAGGGGTTGGGGCGGGGAGAGCAAACAACGCGGCGGCCGGGGGCATTAGAGGCACCGTCGCGCGATCCGATGGTGGGAGGATGAGCGGGGGGGGCGGGGGATGGGCTTCTGGCGGGGAGGGCGAATGGAGGGTGGGGAGACGAGAATTATTATTACTGCCATCCGCAGGAGGTGGGAAGGAGGCGGAGAGAGTGAACTGGGGGGGGGAGGGGCAGAAGGGATTGCAGCTACGTAAGAGGTTCTATCGAGGCCAATGGAATAACATACAGCGGCACAGAGAGCTGCATGTATCCATATAGTGTCTGCAATAGCAGTACAATGCAGGGACCCCCACATCGCAACACTCTTTACGAGGAACTGATCAGCGGGAGTAATCGATCCAGGGGCGTGCAGTGGGAGAAGGGAGATGTGCGAACGTGATGATGATATTTGGTTTGAGCTTGGAGAGGCAGGGGCAGCGATGAACCGGGTATCAGGGTGGTGAGTAGCGCGGTACATTAGGGTAGCTAGGCTAAGGGCCACAATCAGAGACTCCAGATGGAATGATCTTTCGAATGGGTCCGGCGGGTGGATCAGGGATGATGTACAAAACAGGACAGAGAAGCAAGGGGCTAAAATGACGATCGCGTACAATGAGGATCGCCTCCTGCGTAGGAGAGCTGCGAGATATTTAAAACGTTGCTCTGATAAACTTAGTAGCATATCCAAAATATTAGAGCAGATAAGCTGGGAATCACTCACGGAGCGAAGGATAAATTTTAGATTAATGTACTTGCATAAATTGGAAGGAGGCCTCTTTAGCAGTGATGTTGAAAATATATTATTACCCCCGTCGTACCACGGTAGGAGAGATCATGCTAATAAAATTAGAGAGATTAAGTGTAGAGCAGATAGACTTAAGATGCCATTTTTTCCACGAACGATATGGGATCATAATAACATTGTTCAACCGCGGTAGGGCCATGTCCGGGTAAAATTAGTCTTGTGTGTAATCACCCCCAGCCACACACCCTAGCGGTGGCTTGCAGGGTTCTATATTTTTTTAAAAAATCAGGGACGTATATTTTGTTCCTGACTACCTATCTCGCAAAATACCTGCAAAATATAACTTTCGAGGGCCCACATTACCTTATTACAAATTTGAAAAACATAGTAAAGGAGCGATACTACCATTTTATTCTTACATGTAGACCACACTCTTTTTATCTTACCGTTTTAAATGTCTTTCTTCTGAGGCCATTGAATGATAATGTCATAAATTCTATTACACCAGTCTATGTTTGCTCTATAATATAAAATAGCACACCACGAACTTTCTCACACAACTTCGTTTCACTCCTCAGAGGATTATATCAATGAAGCAATTACATCAAATCACAAATCACAGAGTTACGACGATTATTTCAGTTTGCCATGCATTGATTTATTGATTTCCCTCTATTACAGTTTTCCTCGAGCTTACTGATATCTTCATTAAGATAGCATACATTATAATTCATACATCTAACGATTCGTTTCTCTTTCTAAACAAAATATTTGCATTTCGTTGCACGAAAAACATAGTCTTTAATGCTCACAGTTGAAAAATATTAAAAAATAATATGCTACTTCAGGATTTCCCAAGTTTATTTTGTTACGGAGTCAGAAGTACTATCGTTTCACTAATGTTTACGGAAGGTAACCTGACACCCCCAGCCGCACGCCCTTGCGGCTGTTTAGGGGGTATTGTGTAGATATAGATGAAATACGATTATAAGTTTGGATGAAAAATTTTCCAGCACGGCTTTTTTATTAACCAAAACGGGGAGTTTCACTTTTTCAACGAAAATTAAGGTTTTATTCGCACCGCAATTGTTCGTGAAATTGAATGAGCGAATATTTTGATAGACTTCTGAACACTTCACACAAGACTACAATGTAGAGCAAGGTGACTTTTGATAGAGTTCGTTCTCGTTTTGGAACTGCTAGTAATTTTTTTGTTCAAGCCAAAAAATGGGTATTCAAGTGATATTTCAGTCATGCATTGATTCCGAAGCATACAAATATCGAATATCACTATTTTTTATTCATAAATATACAAAGATATATTCCGGTGGAATAATTTATTCTTGACCTTCTTTTCAAGCCACCACACAACGCACAGTCGACGAAATTCAGCGGAAAGAAATACTTTTAGACATGCAGAAGGAAGGACGTATAAAAACAAATGAAGCTCGTAATAATATACGCCTCCGGCGATGGAACAACCTTTCCAGGCGAATGGGCTGGCGAATAATGGGCACACACCTTCTTCACCGCGACCCTTCCACCTCCCGAAGTTTCCTGTCGGCTTCCCGGAAGAGATCCTAACTCTCGGATTGTTCAACATTCAGATAAATCCAATAGTTTAACAGTATGGAAATATAATCCTCAAATATCGAAAAAAAGGGTAATTGAAAACCCGCCGAAGATTCATTATGTGTTCTTTGAAGAAATATTGAACGTGAATTTGTAAAGATTTATGTGCCGTCGTAATGCTTTATTTATCTACATTCTACATAAATACCCTGCGAGCCACCAAAATTGTGTGTGGCAGGGGGTAAATGATTTATTTTTACTTTATGGGCAAAAATAGTGTTAGGTAAAATATTTCAAAATAAAATCAATATAATTGATAAACATTGACAAAACACTGAATGCAAGTCATCACGTTTAACGAGTTTGCATTTACATTTTTTGCCTAGGATATCACCCTGATGTCTAGGATATCACCCACTCATGTCCGCCTCGAATAAGTCCTGAGGAGAATACTTTCACCAAGAGAAGAATACTTTCAAAGGACAAAAATGCATTTAGTCGACGGTAAATTAGATTGCTTAATAAAATGACAGATTTCCACAGAGGAAAAGGATTTCATTGAAAAATAAATAATGGTGACTTACGTAATTCCTTCAAAATTGTTGCTCATTAATATTTTCCGAAGTTGTGATTGTAATTTTTTGTAGAATTGCACGTAAAATATAAAAAGCATACACAACAAATTATTTTAAAAGAATTTATATTCGAAATATGAAATATATTGCCCATCATTACATTCTCGGGAATGATAATTGAGGTGGTTTCCCGTTACCTTCCTCAATAGTGTTTTTAACGTGACACCATCATTTAATGGGGTCAGACGCCGTTGCAGGTGCCTCACTGAGAAACAGACGCTGCGCGGACTACCTTTCGTCTGTCTCCTAACCTTCGACCTATCTGGCATGGGTGACCCTACCAGGAGCATTATTATATAAACTTAGGCCGACAAGGTTAGACACACAAAAGGAGCATTACGTTGCAGAAGAAGATAGCTTAGGTCCAGGTATACTCGACGATGAAATAGAAAGGGCATTAAAGGAGATGAAAGCAAATAAGGCCGTGGGGGTGGACAACATCCCTGTAGAACTGTTGAAATGTTTAGGAAAATGTGGGAAGGAGACTCTATATGGACTGATTCGTAGTATCTATGAGGAAGGAATCTGGCCGGAAGATTTTGTGAGATCGGTGTTAGTTCCTATTTCAAAAAAGGCGAAAGCTACATCATATGAGGATTACAGAAAAATAAGTTTGATATCCCACGCAACTAAAGTTATTCTCAGGATCATCAACAAAAGGATAGAGAGTAAGGCAAATGATTACTTACGTGATGATCAGTTTGGATTTAGGAAAGGAAGAGGTACGCGTGATGCCATTGCAGTAATGAGATCACTAATCGAGAGGAATATAGAATACAATCAGGACGTTTTTGCCTGTTTTGTAAATTTCGAAAAAGCATTTGATAGAGTGAATAGGGAAAGTTTAATGCGTGTATAGGAGAAAATAGGAATGGATTGGAGGGACAGGAGACTGATCCGCAACCTGTACATGTCTCAGACTGCTCAGGTGCGAGTGGGGAACGGAGAGTCCGGATGGGCAGTGTTAGGAAGGGGGTAAGGCAGGGTTGCCCATTGTCACCGGTGCTGTTCAACGTATGCGTGGAGGAAATGATTAAAGAGGCATGGGGAGAACTGGAGGTAGGAATGAAAGTCGGAGGGGAATTCGAAAAATCGGTTAGGTTTGCTGATGACCAAGCATTTAGTGACCAAGAGATTAGTTGCTCAGTCAGACAAGGGGTTGCAAGCATTGCTGAGTGAATTGGAGGTTCAGTGCGATAAATATGGAATGAGAATCACTATTAATAAAGCAAAGGTTATGCGATTTTCCAGAAAGAAAAGGCTAAGCTAAATATTAAAATAAGAGGGGAAAAAATAGAGCAGGTAGAGCAGTTTACATATCTCGGAAGTGTTTTGGACCAATACGGTCAAAGTGGTAGGGACGTAAGGAGAAGAATTGCGCTAGGCAAAGAGGCTTTCTCAAGGAGGAGGGAGTTGATGACTGGGACCTTGAGTAGGGATGTTAAGGCAAGACTCGTAAAAACTCTGATATCGTAGCTATGTACTGGTGGTCGCTAAAGCAGGAGGATATACGTAGATTGGAGGCTTTTGAAATGTGGGTGTGGAGAAGAATGAAAAAGGTGAAATGGACCGAGAGGAAAACAAATGAGGAAGTACTGGAGATGGTGGTTGAGGAGAGGGGTTTGTTGAGAGAAATCCTATGGAGGCAGGAAAAATGGATTAAAGGCGTATTGAGCGGTAGTGGAATGTTAAAGAAGGTAATAGAGAGGAGAATGTTGGGCAAGCGAGGTAAGGGCAGGAACAGGATAGGAATGTTGGACGGGATGAAGGGAGGAAGGAAGTACACCGAGTTAAGAGGGATCTGATATAGATTAGTTTGCTATATGGGGAGTCACAAAATGTTTATTTGATAGTTGTGTCCATCCAAAAATCAACCCTAAACGGTAGATTACCTAATAATAATATATATAAAAATATATACATATAAATAAAAATATATATATGTATAAGGGTCGCGGTGGTCTAGTGGGTAAAGCGTTGGACTACTGACCGGAGGGTCCCGGGTTCAATTCCTGGGCAAAGCTCTGGGCACCTGCAGTTCCACCCAAGCTAGTTGATTTTTCGGGTACAAGATCTTCCTGGCAAACCATAACCGGCACAGGGAAAGGAACTGGCCCCCCTACCCTGAAGTGTGAATATTCACAAGCCGTTGGGCTTGGTACATGGGTGAGCTCTACCATCACCTACTAAACCGACCTTCGGGTTGATTACTGTGTTTATGGTTTTTTTATATATATGTATATATATGTATATATATACTATATTTTAGATAAACTACCGGTTAGGGTAGGTTTTTGGATGGACACAGCTATCAAATAAACATTTTGTAACTCCATACAAAACCCAATCCAGCAACCTAATCTACATCAGGTCCCTCTTCTTACCTGTGTACTTCTCTCCTCCCTTCATCCCGTCCAACATCCCTATCCTGTTCCTGCCTTTTTCTCGCTTGCCCAACATTCTCCCCTATATTACCTTCTGCAACATTCCACTACCGCTCAATACGCCTTTAATTCATTTTCCCTGCCTCCATAGGATTTCTCTCAACAAACCCCTCTCCTCCCCCACCATCTCCAGTACTTCCTCATTTGTTTTCCTCTCGGTCCATTTCACCTTTTTCATTCTTCTCCACACCCACATTTCAAAAGCCTTCAATCTACGTATATCCTCCTGCTTCAGCGACCACCAGTACATAACTACGATATCAGAGTTTTTACGAGTCTTGCCTTAACATCCCTACTCAAGGTCCCAGTCATCAACTCCCTCCTCCTTGAGAAAGCCTCCTTGCCTAGCGCAATTCTTCTCCTTACGTCCCTACCACTTGGACCGTATTGGTCCAAAATTCTTCCGAGATATGTAAACTGTTCTACCTGCTCTATTTTTCCCCTCTTCTTTTATGTATATATATATATATATATATATATATATATATATATATATATATATATATAATCATATATTTATGTATATTTATATAAAAAATTATTTTTATTTATATATATATATAAAGAATTTATATTATATTATTTTCCGGGCTTCCAAACAAATAATATTCCAACGCTCTCCGGTAGAATCACACTTTCGATATTTCGATTCGATAAAACGTTAACATCATCCATGCGACACCTACTAATGAAGTGTAGAAACTACTCCACCCGAGGTCCTGCTAATGTTGGTGATATAGTTCAAATGCAAATGAAAGCATATGGCGCTACACATATTGACAGCACCAGACTTAAATAATATGTGCACGTGGATGGCTTTTCATTTCATTGAAAGGATTGTAAATGCGTGAAGGGAGTGTAAGAGCACCCGCAATGATTCGGAGTAGAAGCATTCAAAGAGGGTGCTGAATTCTGTACCATAAATCACATTCTCTATGATTTTTGGGGACTAACTGAAGTTCGATGTCGATTTCATTTTTCAAATTGCAAACCACCAAGAAAAATACGAATTCGTTCGATTGCTACATGGCCTCTTTGGAATTCCCTTCCTTCCTTCCTTCCTGTGGATCGTGAAACCGTTTGGAAAACCACACTCTTTGCTATACATTCCGTGAGTCAGCGTTCCATCCCAGCGACTACATATGCCTTTGTACTAAAATAATGTTCATTATCCGATCTTTTGTTTTCCTAATGGTCCGGAAAATTAAAGCTATTTTTTCAATTAGATCTACTACCTTTTGTTTGAGTGTTTTCAGGATACTCACAAAACTATTTTCGAAGATTCATCGCAAACATTGACACTGCTTTTATATTTACTCCCACGATTTACAATTATAAAATTAAACAATTTATTAAGACACTCATTACGGAATTTTTTCACAAACCTATTTTTCGACGAAAGGTCTTAAGATAATTTCCTTAATATTTATTTTCGCCTCAGAAGACCTACCAACTACGTAAAATTCGCGTCGTTCCCTTGTGTATCCTATGTATACCTAAAATCCGGGAGCATCCGGTATCTAAAGCCGGCAGGTGAGATTTCTCAAGGAAAAAGAAATCCTCTTCCCCAGGAAAGACATACGAAAAAGAATGGGATTCAGGTGGTAACCTTCTTTCACTCGAATCGCGGCTGAAATGGGAACAAGATTCAGCACAACCAGAGGAGAGACCGCATTCAAAAGTCCGAATTTCTGATCGGAAATTCTAATTACGAAAACATTAAATTCACCTTAATTAACATGATAAAGAGTTGTGCCCTCACACCCGCCTTCCTTCAAATTTCAGTCTTAATGTGCTGGATATAATGCTTGTAATTAGTTTTTCCCGTTACACTGAGAAGTGCTTTCTTAATCTACATCTACATCATACCCCGCAAACCGCCGCAAGGGCGTGTGGCGGGGGGTGTTGGGTCACCAACCGTAAAAAGGAACGAAGCCACGCGCAAAATCACCACATACATGCGAAACTACACTATGGCGTATACACTCATGCAAAAATCCCCCATCCCACTCGCATGCAAACATATACACTATCATCCAACAAACATTCGGTGTATTTATAGGTGCTTACGTATGTAAGTTGGTTGTTTGTGAGTTTGCACGTGTGTGGGTTGTAAGGGCTCTGACATGAATGTAAACCATGTTTTTCTTGTGGATGGTATAAATTTGTGGCTTTTGCATGCGGTTTTTTTTCTTGATTGCGGTTGGTGCCCTAACATCCCCCGTCACACGCCCTTGCGGGGTATTAAGTAGGTGTAGAAGTAAATGTACACCGTCGGAACTAGTCCCGTAAAGTACAATCTTCTGTTCCCGCTCTAAAAGAAAGTATTCAAGCCAATTTATAGCGTCCCTGTTTATACCTGCGACCTTTAATTTATGAATTAGTTTACCATATCTTGTCAAAAGCTTTTTGAAAGTCTAAAAAGATCGCATTAACGTGTATAGAATCATTTGAGGTGTCACTTTGTGGAAGCAATTCATATCGGAAAAGAAAATACTATGTTCTTCCTTATCTAATAAATGAAAGTAGAAAAACTTTGTTACAATCCACCACTTTTAAACAAAGTTTTTCTACTTTCATTTATTAAAATGAACTTCCACAAAGTTGAGGCTGAAACTATTGAGATTCTTCCTTATCTATTTACATATAGAACAATGTATTTTCTTTTCCAATTTGAATCGCTTCACTTGAATAAAAATGGAAAAATAAATGTGGAAGAACAAATTATTTTCTTTTACAAAGTGTTACGTGAATTTGGTGCGTTAAATTTGCACAGAATGTATGTATGCATGCGTGCATAATGATTTTTAGACCCATGAAAAATAAACCATGACCCGAGTAACTAGACTACAGCTAATAACAATAAAAATTATAATCGTTTTTTGTAAATGCATATGAATTCATGTTTTTCAAGTTACAGCTATCTTAAAAAATGACATTAGAAAGGATATTCTTCCTTAACTTTGCTTAATTACGATACGGAATTCGCGGCTCTTGAATAAATACTCATGATTCCATTTACGGAGAAATAATGTGGAAAATATTTGAAATCATTTGCCTATCGTTGATGGCTTGGATGAGGATGATACGATAAAAGGGGGAACGCCTAAGAAAATAAAAGGTACGCGCTTTCTAAAATAATATCATATGCAATATTAAATTCGCACGAAACACTCTTCAAGTCTGGCGTCCTAACGACTCCCCGCCGTAGGCCCTTGTGTCAGGTGGTGTGTAGGCGAATGCAAATTTAAAATCTATTGTATTTATGAATTGTCCGTCCAAAATGCGTAGAATACTAACCAGTAATAAATTTCCGAACTGCAGGTGTGCCTGTCCTCTTACAACGTTTTTTCTTGTCCTCCTTGGGATAGTCATAAAAAACTGCTAACCACGTAATACTTGTAATATATGCAGGTATGTTGCATGATTGGTGTTTGATCGCTCCCTTTCCACGGGAGGTGGATTGGGGGGTGTTCGTGAGAAAAGAGAGGGAATGTATTTAGAATGGCTGATGAACTACCACCCCCTGCAACGCGTCCTTGTGACGGCTTGCGGGGTATTGTTAAGATGTAGATAATCCTTTCATTGCAAAATTACTGCATGCATTGCGGTCAATTTTAGCTAAAGGCCTCTGGGTACCATACAAGTAACTCTTTGTTTGTTAATTGTCTAATAAAATGTATTTTGTAGCGCTTCAAAAAATATTTATTGATCCCCACCGCTCTTTCAAGATCTCTGTTCCATTGTCAAGGGTTAGAATACGCGAAAGAAGAAACGAGACGACTCAATGCACCGGAAAGCAGGAGAATGGAGAAGGAGAGGTTTTTATAATAGTTTTAACGCCATTGAGTCCTTAAAGCTTCAAGTATACCCTCTTCGCTGCTGACGTATGCAATTATCCAAGGCATGTGAGAGGGCCGGAAACCGCCGCCCTGCATAGTTACGCCCGGCATTTATCTCTTTCTGCATCGGTGTCAGATGTTGCCCACCACGTGCCCAAGAATTTATCTAAAATATTGCAAATGACGTGAAAATTACTGATTGAAAGGTTGCGTATATTTTTCGGCGTTAAGCTTTTAACAAAGATTTAGGCAAAGAATGCTTCATTCGGGAATTATAAAACCAAAGGATTCAGACCATCGTGTTCAGTCCGTGGCATTCTACTTTTGAAGGCCGCAGAGGTGGCTTTGAAAAAGGGAATTGCCTTCTTATCGGCTCAAGGGAGAGAGAAAAGTCAAGTCGCCAATCGCCCTTAAGTGTGGCAATTGCGGGCAAAGTGATCTCCTAGCTGTGCGATTCTATTTCAAAGGAGCTCACGTGGAGCAAACAAAAGAGACTAGGCACAGAATTAAGGCTTTTGAAGGAGTGAAGTGTTTTCGCTGCAAACGTAACGGCCATTTAGAGACTGCAAGGAGTCTAACCGCATCCCCTCGGCCTTAACGAGGTAAATATGTAGAGATGACCCGGCTACAGGAAGGGCAGAAACCTTGAACTCTGGACGCTCGGAAGATGGAGGGCTTTGGCAGGCGAATGATCCATAATGTAGAGTACTCTTAGATAGCGACAGCAAATGAGAGTCGGCGGCTTCGAAGGGTCACTTACGAAGTAAATGAAGCGGTGGATACCTACGCAGCTATCACTTGATATGGACTGCCAAGTGGAACTACGCATACCATTAGAATTTGGATGGGAGGAATGGGGAATAAATGCTGTAATATGGAGAGTAGTGCTTATGGATTTGAGATTTGGATATTTGGGACAAGAGGACAAGAGGCGTAGGCCGGATGATTTGGGATGTGCAAGGTAGTTGTGGCGGTATTGATGTTTCAATGTGATTCCTCCTTTGAATAACTTTAATGATTTTTGATCAAAATTAATTTAATGGTTTTTGATCAAAATTAATTTAATGGTTTTTAATCAAAATTTGAGCTGATCGTAAACGTCCTAAGATTCTAAATTCATCAAAAAATAGCAAATTACAATACTGGAAACCTAATGAATGCCATCTATGGACTCGAGGAAGTGGAAAATTTTACAAACAATTAAGAATGAAAAATTAAACATGCCTGATAGGATTATTCATCAATACACTTATGTTGGTCTGGTCATTAATTGCATCATATTTTATTGCAATTTTTGTTCAGTAATCTTCTCATCTTTACTCAGTTTACCTGTCAGCGTTTCCATGCTTTTTGCCAAAACATCCTTCCCTTACGCAAATATTCCCCTAATTACCTCATAATTATGCCCCTGTTCCTCTAAAAACAATCTCTAAATACATTAAATACTCCTCTTCCCCCAGCTTATTCCTTTCTACTTTTAACTTCGCGTTCTCATTTCTTGAGAACCTCATTACTTTTGTTTCCTATGGTTATGCCTCATCCCATACCTCTAGCATTTTTCCTGAAAAACAATCAATAATAACACGAACCTTGACTGTCTGACTCCCTAAGCATAACGATCTACAAACCTGACTGATTTAATCATTTTTCTGCCTACTATTATTCCAAAATCAAGTCCTTTTCATGCCGCCACTAGCATATCCTCAGCATGTATGTTTAAAAACATCGACAAAACCGAGTAAACCTGTCAATTACTCCACTGCCAACGACTGCCCATCCCGATTCTCCCTCTGCTATCCGTGTGCGTCTGCTGTCTGTTTTATGTTAAATAGGCAGTAAAAAGCAACTGTAGGATTATAGTTGGGAAAAATTCCACTTGTCACCCTCGGTGTGTAGGGAATGATTATCTCTACTCAACTGCACGCACTTTCACTACCCTCGTGTGTTTTGTTGTCAAATTCCTTTCTTTCCGCATGACCGCATTAGGATGCCTTTAAATAATGTAGTGCTTTTAACAGTATTGCTTGCTCTGCCTAGTCTATTTTTAATATTCCCCTTCCATCCCTCTCTCTGTGGGGGACCCTCCCCCTACCAACAGCGATGGGTCTCATTCCCTACCCGTGTCCTTGGGGGAGGAGACCGTTGTATGTTGCATGTCCATGTGGTAGTGGCATTTTGTCTTCTGACTTTTCAAATTCTGGCTTTCACAATATTGGATACATTTTTCCTACATCCTATGGTGTAATTGTTTATTAGTTGATAGTATATATATATATACATATATGCATGTGTGTAAGTTGAAAGATTTTTGCATGAATGTACGTATACGCCTCTGTGGGTAAAAGTTAGCATGGATGTGTTGAATAAATGAAACAGAGTCTGGCATAATTTAGTGGAAAATCTTCATATTGTTATTTGAAAATTAAACAACTTGGCTTTTCCACGAAAGTTTTTTTATTCTCACGACCTAGGTTTCATTATGGTTTAACATCATCAGATGATGATGATCATCGTCATCATCGACCTGATGATGTTATACCAAACGAAATCTAGGTCGTGAGAATAAAAAAACTTTCGTGGAAAAGCCAAGTTGTTTAATTTTCAATTGTCAATATGGATGTGTTGATTTTGCTCGTGGTATTATTATCTCTTGCGGGTGGTGACCTAACAACCCCCACCTTTGCGGCGACTTGAGGGATATTATGTAGATTATAAAAATTATTTATTATTAACAATCCACATGTGCTGATAGAGTGTCAGGTGACACGAAAATCCCAAATAATCACAAAGGTAAAATCAGTCAAATAGAAATAGATGTAAAGTCAATGATGATCAGTCAAATAGATGTATATGTAAAGTAGAGGTAAAAAAAGACTTAATCACTTTAAGGAATTATAAAGTTTGCAAAAAGAGCATAATAGAGAGTGCTTAATTTTCATGAATGAAATCAAGTCTTAGTTGAAGTGTAAACCAATATTTAGACGTTACCATAAACGTACCAGATTATAATGAAAACGTAACGTTTAACTCCATGAATTCAGTCTATTTTGTGAAATTGGTTTAGGTGTGACAAACAAACGTGATTAAAATGCAGAAACAAATTAACAAGGAAATGGATTATGCAACCACCCAAACGATGAACGATCGACCCAACAAGTAGAGAGAAAACAAGAGAGAGGACCGCAAAGTTTGCCAACGTGGCCTCTCGTCCGACCGACCGACGGAGTCGCCGCCAAAAGCGGAGGGTGCTCACTCGCATTCCACGAAGGAGTCGACTGTTTGCCGCTGAGGAGCATGCGTGCTTATTCGGGGAGGCCCGCTTACGGTGTAGGCTACGTACACACAGGGTGTGTTTTTCACCCTTCCTCGAGGCAGGGCGGATGAAGAGGAGGCGGCCGTGGGGAGGTTGAGGTTGTCCTGCTGACCTCTCGAGCTCACCCCGTCAAACAGGAATCCATTGGGCACTTGGCGCGAGCGTCCGATGCTTCAATGAATGCCCCCTACTCTCTTCGCCGCCCGAGGCATGAGTGATGGGGCGACTCCCCGTGGCTGTTTGCGTGGCCTTCACTTGTACCGCGATTCGTGCGTCGACCATTTCCTACGCCATTGATGGAAAGGTACAATGGCGATATTTCGTACAAAGCACGCCTGTCGCATGAATGTGAAAACGCATACAATTTTGCTGTTACCAAATTGCCATTTATGCTTGGCGAGACAAGGACTGACTTTCGGGACGGAGGAAAAATATGTAAACATTTGACTGTCAAGAAGATTTTTTTAATTTTTGACTTAAGGAATTTGATCCATACAAAAATATTTGTGTGTGTGCATAAACACGAGAAAAATAAAAAATTAACTGTTGTGCTAAAAAAAAACAAAAAAGATAATAACAACATATAAAAATAGGAAATTAAACATTTCCAGTTAATTGATAGAAAGAGAGTTAGGTGGTAAATCTGATGAGAAAAGTCTGAAAACGAATCGATGCTGTCAGGAAGAGAATACAAAGAGAGAGTAGAGGATGAAGTGAATCTGAAGTTAATTCTTTTTTGGGAGGTGACCGACAGCTAAGGTCGTTTGCGCCATTAGGGATGGGTGGGAAAGGAAGGGTGGAGAGACACCCGGCGTCGGCATTAGCCTACTCTTATCAAGAGGCACCAAGGGGAAACACAGTTTAACGTCTTATCCGACGGACGCCGTACTCACTCAAATTACTTTCCATAAAGCACCTCAAGTAGGGATCGGGATACCCCTGAAAAATATTTGTTGTCTCCAGAATTTAAACCCGACCCCTATCGATGGGAATCCTGTGCGTTAGCCACCGTAATATCCCGATCCCCATCTGAAGTTTAATCAGCGATAATATGTATGTAGTCATGTGAAGTAATAAGTGGAAAGGTGCGGATCGTGATATTAATCTGAAATTGATTAGCGAATGTAGTTCAGGACTGTCACTGAGAGTATTAAGTCTACTGCAAATGAATTTAAATAACTCTTGTGCATGGGGTCAGAAAGATAAAAAATTGAGGGTGAAGACAGAATTGCCTCGATAAAAATTTAGTGAAAACAGAGGAATCTGCATTTCACAATTTGAGTAAACAAATGCGTAACACTCTTAAGAGTTAAAAGGTTTGCTTGCTTCTATCTGCCATGCTATCCATACATTCCCATTGAAAGCTTTCCTATCCAGCCTATAAAAAACTCAAATATTCCAAAGCGATGGCTCTAGTTAGAAATAATAAGACTCTACATCACATGAAAACTAGTAATACTGCTGTTCATACATAAATTCATAGACAATATGCTTTTAATCTTTAAAAAATGCCTAATTACGTCGAAGACGAAATAAAGGGTAAATAATTTCCATTTTGAACGAATGAACATTTTTTTCAAACTTTTTCTGAGTCATTAGTAGGAAAATTTTCTATGCGCCATAAAACTGGCTGCAAAAAAATTAATATAAACACGTTTATATCCCTTAACTGATTAATAATCAGTTTACATTTGAAGCTATTATTTTAAGAGAGACTTCTTAAGTGAATTACAGTTCTTTCTTCGGACCTCATCTTTCGAATACTTTGGGATAAACTTTTGTTCCTTAAAATTGAATGCTGAGGCAGGGTGTGGAGATGAGAAAACTTTTTCCTTGGAGAAGCTTCCTAGTTAAAAGTTGATCTTTTTTTAAATGAACGATGTATTTTGTGCGCCTGAAGGCATTCGAAAGAAATAAGTTTGTCCCAAAGTCTTGTTTTTCTCTTCTATGATTTTAAAATATTATTTTCCAGTTCTTTTTTATACTGTCACCAGTCATTCCATATTCTTGCTCTTTAACAAGAGACCATCGATTTGACGGCATAGGATACAAATTAATGCAATCTATTACAGAATATTTAGTTTACACATTCAAATCTTCACATAAAGGAATTAAGTTAAAGGCATTTAGTAATTCCTTATAAACGCTGGAAATAATTTGCTAAAAATATTATTTTTATGATCATATTAAAGAGAATTAATGTCATTTTCTGTGTCTAAAATTAAAATCATCATTGAAGTTGTTATTATTTCCTCGCAAATCATTCAATATCCATTAAAAAACAGGCAATTGGAAGAATGCTCACTCAAATCGCATAGACTAATAAATATAGTTTAACCGTGCAGAAACAATAAAAATGATATGCAGTTAGTTCTATTCTTAAAAAAAGAAATGAGAAATCTTTACCTGAAAAAATAAATTGCATTTATTTAACTAATTTTATATTCACTAAATTTTTAAAAATAAATTCTTGCATAGCATTATTTTTTATTATTATTAGGTAATCTACCGTTTAAGGGAGGTTTTTGGATGGACACAACTATCAGATAGTATTATTCCTTAGATAATTCAAATTTTCTTAATTAATCTACATTTACTCAATACCCCGCAAGCCGCCGCAAGGGCGTGTGACGGGGGGTATTAGGGCACCACCCGTAATTTAGAAAAAACCGCATGCAGAAGCCACAAATTTATAGTCCACAAACCAAATATGATAAAAATTCATGCAAGAACCCTTTCGCCCCAACCCTTTCACACGCATGCAAACCCACAAACTATTAACAAACATACTCATGCACAATCTTTGAATTTTTAAGTTTGTTCCGACGTGTAACTTAAATGTTTTTAATATTTCTAAATGGACTTCGGATTCTTACTACGAGAACTCGTAGAAGAATGTAGGATTACATGTAATCAGAATGGACTAGAAGAGTTTGGGTGGAAAGGCGAAGAGGGGAGAGATAACTGGCAGAGGCGGCGCGGCGGTGAAGAGGAACTGACTTAGTCGTGAGCTCTGGAGAGCAATATCCCTGAGTGAACTTAGAAGAAGGACAAAATACAATGAGAAAGAAAAGATATTTTATAATGATATTGATTCTGCCAGTAAATTTTAGAAGGTCTAAAAACAGAGCTTAGCCTAATGCGATCAAGCCAAAAAATATTATGTTAAGCCAATGGTAACCTATCTCTACACTCAGAGCGTCTCCGTGCGCCTGGAGTAAAATCATTTATTGATCATTAATGGAATGTATTTCTTCTGAAATTCTTTACTTGCAGAGATTGCTGTGAAGTGAAAAGCAGTAAAGAAAAATTATTAGATACAACAAATGAATCTATTGATAAATTTGATGGAACAATTCGTGATATTTAAACAAAATGGAAAATCGCGGCAAAGGCTAGCCATCTACATCAAAATGATACCCTGAAAGCCACCGCTAGGGCGTATGGCAGGGGTGTTAGGTCACCAGGTATTCATGCAAAATCACTATCATTACACACCATGACACAAATATTAGTATGATCATGCACTGGAAACAAGTGAATCACACGACAGAAGGGAATTATATGCAACAATATTCGATAACAGGATACGTAAATTTTTACTGGAGGAGTTAAATAGAGAGAATATTAAATAAAAACATGCAGGATATCGCTGCATCAGCTTCTTTAACTCCTCTGCATAGAAGCTCGCCGCCTGGGAGTTGAACCAATTGACAACGCCGTTCTTGAGTTCCTCTTCGGTGTCGAAAGATTGTCCTCCGAGCCACTGTTTCAAGTACAAGAAGAGTAAGTAGTCGCTAGGTGCAAGGTCTCATCATCTCCATCTTGCTAGTAACGGCCCAAAAACTCTCGTCCACAGGACATTCTTTGATCTTTGTGGTGGTCAGTGAGCATTTTCGGTACCAACCTTGCACACAATTTGTGGCATCCGAGGTTTTCCGTGACAATATATAGACATTAGTACGTCCAAATTGAGGAAATTTTTCAGCAAAGCCATTCAATTCAATCGACGATCACATCGCAGTTTTTGTTCCACTTGCGAAACAATTTCATCGATCAGAGTATTGGGACTGCCACTTCACTCTTCGTCATGAACAATTGTTCGGCCATTTTTAAAATCACGGCACCATTTTCTAACCTTTCCTTAAGTCATAACTGTAGGTTCATAAACTTCATAAACAAGGCATAATTCCCGATGAATTTCAGCAGTCAACAATCCTTTTGCATACAAGGATCGTACGACAGAACGCACTTCACAGCTGGCGGGATCAACGATTGTCGCGAACATTGTCGTTTGCATGCACGGACAAGCAAACGACTTCTGAAACAAAATAAATGCTGCTAAAGCTTCGCAATGATTCACTAGATGGGGATGCAGGGGTAAAACTGTGTTCTAAAGCACCAATATTTAAATAAAAGCAAACGGCTTTTACTTTTTGAATACTTATTCCTCGTACATTATCTTTTTCAGTGCACCGATATCTCTCATCTATTCTCCAATGTTCTAATGCCCCTGCCAAAGTGACATTCACACAACATTCCGCATTCCTGCTGCATAAGGGGGAGGGGAGAAAAGTGATTATTTGTCCAAAGTCAAATAACAGCACTCTGATTCTCAATTCATATCTGACTCAAATTTTCGCATATCCTCTCTTTCGAGCACATCGTGGTATGGATACTTTGTGTGTAACATTATTTACTTTAAAATTGAAAATAGCAGGTACCTAGAAAAGAAAATGCTTTGCTAACTTACATTTAAATATGTTCCGGTAAGTTACATGCCAAGTTGTTAAAAAAATGAACACTAATGTTCAATACTGATCTGCAACTTTATCAATTCGTTTTAAAGAAATAAGTCGACCGTAATACACAATAATGTCCGTTGCTAGCGAACAGGAGTCCGTCTTGTAAGGATCATCTTCTGTATCGCGTACCCTCCAAATTCTATCGTTTTATATGTTTACATGCGACTAATTTGCAGATATTTTGATGCCAAATTACATTTTCACCGTGTTTCATGAATCTGAATGGTTCCTCAACAAGTAATAGGTAAAAATAAAATGAATGTACTGAAGTAATTCCATTCACTGGTTCGTAAAAAAGTGAAATCGTTCGTAAAAAATCAAAAGGAAATTAATTGTTTTTGCCCGAAGGCTAATTAGTAAATAACTTTTGTTTCGTCCTAACAGGGAGGTGGGTAGAGTTAGAGCCACCATCTTGGTGTTTAAACATCCCTACACTCAGTACGCATCCTGTTTTGGTAGTGTGAAGACTGCGGTTTTTTTACTTTGCCTACTGCGAACTGTTGAAATGTGCGCTGCAAATAGAAAATACCGCGTGCTGTGAAGTGCAACCTGTGATTAGGTTTTTACTGGCAAAAACCACAAGCCAATATTGAAATTCATAAATAAATTTTTCGAAGTGTATAGAGACGAAATAATGAGTGAAGACAAAGCGAGGCACTGGTGCTTTCGGTTTAAAAATGGCCACAGCACCAATGTTCACCACGAGGACCGAAGTGGTCAGCCTAGCCCTTTGACAGATGAACTGACAAAGAAAATCAACGAAATAATTAGTGAAAATTTACGATTACTAAACTCTCGCTAGACGTGGCTTGCAACACAGCGCTTTGACAGTGACGTAGTGTTGCATGCTGGTGTACACAAGCGTTTAAAATATAAGGCGGCAGATATCTTCAGAGACGGAATTGAAAAGTTTGCGTATAGTTACGAGAAAAATCTCAGTTTTAATGGTGACTATAAAGAAAAATAGTTGAAGAGCGTGTCTTTCAAATTTATATAATAAAACTTTGTTTTGTCACTAGCCTCATGTTTCAATTCAAAACGTAAGTTCCCTTCTGCACATTCCTCTTGAATCTCAAAGTTATAAGCCAATCAGATGAGTTCCTGTCCAGGCTAATCTCGCGGCGCTCTGCCTTCTCAGTCGTCTCAAGAGGAGGTGAGACGGATTCCAGAAGGCCAAGTCGTCGCAACTCAACAAGCTGCCTCCGAGGTGAGGCGTTGCCATTTCTGTCCTTAAGATTGAGAAGATTCCTGTCCTCCCACCATTTCGCACCCCTTCCCCTCCCTCCTTCTGCGATAGGCCACGCAGACAACCCCAACCCCCCCCTGGATTGTACCCGGCCTCCACAGCGGTCACCCAGCGTTGTGCGAGTCGGGTCCCCTCCGGGCGCCCTCCCGCCCTCTTCGCCCCCACCACCTCCCTAACTCCCTTCCACCGGTCCTTAAAGCTTCTGCATTCACTCTCACGCGTACAGCATGAGGGCACCCTTTCTAAATCCATCCTCAAAGAGGAAAGAGCGAGGGGATAACTTTGGAGTCAGTCCCTTTTGGTCCGAGGGTTCAGGATCTCACCGCAAATGCCATTCCCCGTCCTTCCCTTTTCGTTGAGACATTAGTTCGTATGTCGGTATGGGCATCTCAGGCCACCTAGTCCTACAAACATATCACATGTACCGATCCCAGGTTCCTCGATGGCCAGATGCTGAAACAGTGAGGGCCCCTTGAAATGACGATCATTTTGAGTGCTCTGCACACGCGAACTGTAATAAATATAGTTATCGCCTCACAGTTGACAAATTACGGATGCCAGTTCCTTAAACCGGCAATTCGGCTACCTCTAATCGAATGTCATTCCATCTATGCAGAATATAAGACAGTAAATAGTATTGCAGTTGAAATAAATGATATTTATACTGCGGGAAAAATACTAGGTCTAGTGAAATAATCAGCCTCCAATATGTTTTTAGTGTGAGTTTTCCATTGGATTACCGCCAATCCGCGCCTTTTTCCATTCTTTCATCGGACAGAGTGAAATAGTATGTATTCAACAAACTGTCTTGACATCGACATAAACCATCATTCAATAAGTATCGGGACTAACTGCGAAAACAATATTTTTTCGCAAAATTTATTTTAAATCATCAAAATAATCACCTTCAAGAGCTATAATACAATTATTCCAACGCTTTTCTAACTTTTTGATACCGTGCTTGTAAAATGATTTGTCCTTGTCCTCAAAAGAAGCTTAAGTTGCTTCAGCGATGACCACCTCGTTTGAGCAAAATCTTTTTCCGTGAAGCATCTTTTTGAGATCAGCAAACAGCCAGTAGTCGCTGGGGGCTAAGTCTGAAGAGTAGTATGGTGGATGGGGAAGCAGATTGAAGCCCAACACGTTCAATTTGACCATTGTTTTCATTGACTTGTGGCACTGTGGTGCAAGGTCTTGATTAATAGATGATTTTTTCTCCTTCATGTGGGGTCGTTTTTTTTGCGATTTCGTCCTTCAAATGCACCAATAACTCAAGGCAATAGTCGCTATTGATTGATTATCCTTTTCCAAAGTAGTCGATGTAGATTAAACCTTGCAAATTCCAAAAATAATATCCCGTTCAATAAGTCCCGGGACTTAATAAATAATGGGATAAATAATAAATACCCCAGGATCAATCAAAAAGGGAGTGCTAGCACCATGTGGGTTATGTCGGTCTCTCCTTAAACATATCAAAAGAGCGAAAAATCTAAATTCAGAACATCTACTTGATAGTTTTATACGCCCTTCTGGGTAACATGATTTGGTTTTGCATGCGGTTTTATTTTGTTTTACGGGTGATGACTAAGCAGCCCCCTTAACACGCCCCACGGTGACTTGCGATATATTAAGTAGATGTAGATAATACCTGTGGTATCAAGTCTTTGTCGAGTTTAAGCAGAACATCTGCCCTTCTCGTCAAATTTACAAAAGAAAAACCATACTTGAAATATGAAAAGGTAAAAATAATCCGTAGTTAAACGGTTAATACTAATTTGCTTCTAATTTTCAGACGCATAAACGTGTATTGATATAAGCACTCTACATTTCATCCCAATTAACATTGACTCGAGCATGAACTTTAATTTGAAAAGTTATTTTTCGTTTGACTGTATGTATGAATGAAATTCCTTTAGCCATAATGAGATTTTACGCCACTCTAAATGGTAAATAAAGGGAAAGTAAATTACATTTGGTGTGGTGATATGCGGGGAAAGTTAATCCCCGCCGGTGATCAAACACACATTCACAAATGTAAGACACTCGTGCGCTAACATTCGCGCTGGAATTTCCCGAATTGGTTTACCGGGAAGTCAATCCTGTTAACATAATAAGGGGGAAAACTCCAATGGCCGTAAAAAACAATTGTTTTTTACGGCCATTGGAGTTTTCCCCCTTATTATTTTAACCTAGAGGCCGTAGAGCTCTTGATTTCTTGTCAATCCTGTTGTCAGGCATCCAATTCGGGAACCTACGATTACACACATTCAGTCACGCTGGTTAGCCCAGAGTGGTTTACGGGGAAATGGAGAGATTCCCAATGCCAGGGAACGGCTATGGGCAACCTTAACATCTCCCAAGACAAGATCAAACAAGTTTGCGACGAAATTAATCCTTGTTTCAAGGGCCAACTTCGGGGAAATAAGTCACTTCACTCACACGCACACACATGCATCTAAATCTACTTATTACCCCTCAAGCCGCCGCCCGTAAGGGGGCGTGGCGGGGAGTATTAAGGCAAAAAATTAATCGTATTAAAACAAAAAAACGAATACAAAAGCCAGAAATGTATGCAATCCATACAAAATATGATAGACATTCATGCAAAAACCCTTTCATCCCACAAACATGAAAACACTCAAACTAGCAACTAAAATACACATGCACCAACAAATATGCCTTATGTCTTTGCAACATTTAATCTTGTTCCGACTCATAAATTCAAAGTTTCAATGTTTCTAAAGTTACTTCGGTTTCTTACTATTATTATTCCTCATTATCCGGGGAAAGAATTAGTATTTGTGTCTATCTGCACTGCATTCTATCTCCCTTATTTTATCTTTGTGGTCTGATATACCAAAGTAGTGTGGGGCCATTATAGTTCCTTTACGGTCATTGTTAAAATCGCTTCTTCTAAACCTTTAAAAAGTCTAAGTCTCGCTTGTTCCCACTGTATTCCAAGTTGCTCCCAGCCTAAATCCCCTAAGACACCTGCTACACTTGTGTTCTTATTATTACAATTTTTAACGAATCTGGCGGATTTTCTCTGGACTTTATATAATTATTTTTGCAATTCCTAGGATCCTAAATACTTACGGCATATTCCAAATGAGGTCTAACTACAGCAAAATAACACCTCCTTAACATTCTCATTACACTACCCCACCAATCGTTTAATGAAGCCCAGTTTCTCTAAAGCGGATCCGCATATTGTCCTGATGTGCTCCCCATGAAAGGCATTGTGTTGGAACTACCCCCAAATATTTAACTTGTTTGGCCGTTGTACTGAACCTTCTATTTTGTAGTTGATGTCTAGTTCGCCACATCCTTTGTTCCAAAATTTCAAAACTGCGCATTTGTCTATATTAAGCATTAATCCTCATACCTTGCACCATTCCGAGATTGTATCTCTGGAGAGTAGCTCGCAATCTAGTTGGCTCCTAATTTCCCTGTACACCATCGTGTTGTCAGCAAATAACCTGAGATTTTTACGAACGTGTGCGCCTAATTCATTTATGTCTAATATGAACAGAAGCGACCTTAGACTATGCATACACACACACACACATTCAATCCTTCATGAATTACAGAAATTGTTCGTGAATTGAAATGCTCTCGTGAGTACTTCCACATCGTACACATAAAAAAAAACCTTAACACAGTAATCAACCCGAAGGTCGGTTTAGTAGGTGATGGTAGAGCTCACCCATGTACTAAGCCCGACGGCGTGTGAATATTCACACATCAGGGTGGGGGGCCAGTTCCTTTCCCTGTGCCGATTATGGTTTCCCAGGAAGATCTGGTACCCATAAAATCAACTAACTTGGGTGGAGCTGCAGGTACCTTGCCCGGGACTCGAACCCGGGACCCTCTGGTCAGTAGTCCAACGCTCTACCCACTGGATCACAGCGACCCACATCGTATTATATATATATATATATATATATATATATATATATATATATACATATAATATCAACTAACACACAGATGCACCTTAGTTACTTACTTATTAATGGCATGAGAAAAAGTAATACTTAGGTATTACGTTTTCTCATATCATTTCTGTCTAATTCCCGAGTTATAAGAGTGAGTGTATGTGTGTGTGAGTTTGCAAGTGAATTTGTAAGTGATTTTCCCTATTCTCCCGACTCAGTCCCTGCCAACAGGATTAAATTCCTTATACACCGAATCGGAAAATTTCTGTATGAGAGCGAGGATATTAGTGTATTGAAATTTTGAATGTGGGTTTGATCACTCTCGGGGCAATAATTTCCCCGTAAATCACCCCACTATGCTTAGGTTTCGTGCCTAACCCTTTCTTTTTTATACGGTGCTGTAAAAACACTTTAAGGCTACAGGAAAATGTTTCATATCGTATATCTAAAAAGAACGTAAGTAGCACAATTTCACCTTTCTGTATTCATATTAGAAAAATCTGTTCCCCTTTAGAACAATGGCATTGAAGGAGAAGAAAGCAATTAAGCACTGATAGGAGATGAAGCAAATATATGATTTCGAAAGCCGCAAAAGACAGTACAGGAACCGTTAACGGGAAAAGGATAAGAAACCATGGGTAACGGATGAGATGATTGCAAAGATGGAGGAGAGAAGAAGATTGAAGAATGTAAACACAGTGTTAGGCAAAATGAAGTACAAAGAGTTGAACAATACATTGAGAAGGTCCACAAATAAAGCAAAAGAATAATGACGGAAACCACAAATGCGAGGATATGGAAAGTTTACAGTGGAAGTGTGAAATTGGTACTCTATAGAGCAAGGTTAAGTTATTATCGGGATGTAAGAAGGAAAGACCTGTGCTAACAGTTAAAGATAAGTGGAGTAAGATAATAGTTGAACCAGAAAAAATCCAAGAGGAATATATAGAAACACTGTATGGTAGAGAACTTAGGCCGACAAGGTTAGACATAGAAAAGGAAAATGACGTAGAAGAAGATAGCTTAGGTCCAGGCATACTCGACGATGAAATAGAAAGGGCATTAAAGGAGATGAAAGCAAATAAGGCCGTGGGGGAAGAGAGCATTCCTGCGGAACTACTGAAATGTTTAGGAAAATGTGGGAAGAAGGCCCTATATGGACTGGTTCGTAGTATCTATGAGGAAGGAATCTGGCCGGAAGATTTTGTGAGATCGGTGTTGGTTCCTATTCCAAAAAAGGCAAAGGCTACGTCATGTGAGGATTACAGAACAATACGTTTGATATCCAACGCAGCTAAAGTTATTCTCAGGATCATCAACAAAAGGATAGAGAGTAAGGCAAATGATTACTTAGGGGATGATCAGTTTGGGTTTAGGAAAGGAAGAGGTACGCGTGATGGCATTGCAGTAATGAGTTCATTAATCGAGAGGAATATAGAATACAATCAGGACGTTTTTGTCTGTTTTGTAGATTTCGAAAAAGCGTTCGATAGAGTGAATTAGGAAAAAATAATGCGTGTATAGGAGAAAAAAGGAATGGATTGGAGGGACAGGAGACTGATCCGCAACCTGTGCATGTTTCAGACTGCTCAGGTGCGAATGGGGACAGAGAGTCCGGATGGGCAGTGTTAGGAAGAGGTGGAAGGCAGGGTTGCCCATTGTCACCGGTGCAGTTCAACGTATATGTGGAGGAAATGATTAAAGAGGCAAGGGAAGAACTAGAGGTAGAAATCAAAGTCGGAAGATAATTAGTAAAATCGGTTAGGTTTGCTTATGACCAAGCATTAGTTGCTCAGTCAGCCAAGGGGTTGCAAACATTGCTGAGTGAATTGGAGGTTCAGTGCGATAAATGCGGGATGAGAATCAATATTAATAAAACAAAGGTATTGCGATTTTCCAGAAAGAAAAAGGCTAAACTTAACATTAAAATAGGAGGGAAAAAAATAGAGCAAGTAGAACAGTTTGCATAACTCGGAAGTGTTTTGGACCATTACGGTCAAAGTAGTAGGGACGTAAGGAGAAGAATTGCGCTAGGCAAGGAGGCTTTCTCAAGGAGGAGGGAGTTGATGATGGGGACGTTGAGTAGGGAGGTTAAGAAAAGACTTGTAAAGACTTTAATATGAGGCGTAGCTATGTGCGGCGCGGAAACGTGGTCACTGAAGTAGGAGGATGGACGTAAATTGGAGGCTTTTGAAATGTGGGTGTGGAGAAGAATGGAGAAGGTGAAATGGACCGAAAGTAAAATAAATGAGGAAGTACTAGAGATGGTGGGTGAGGTGAGGGGTTAGTTGAGAGATATCCTATGGAGGCAGGAAAAATAGATGAAAGGCTTATTGAGCGGTAGTGGGATGTTGAAGAAGGTAATAGAGGGGGAGAATATTGATGAGAATGGCGGGAACATGATAGGGATGTTGGACGAGATGAATGGAAGAAGGAAGTACACAGAGATGAAGAGGGACCTTATGTAGAGTAGGTTGCTGGATTGGGTTTTGTTTGGAGTTTGGAGTCAAAAGATATTTATTTGATAGTTGTGTCCATCCAAAAACCTACCTTAACCGGTAGATTACCTTATAGTATATATGTATATATATATATATATATATACATATATATATAATATGTGAATTCACTAAATAGTCATAGCAAACACAGAAACTAAAACATATATAAGAGGGGCTCACTAGTTCTCGAATTTTCGGTGGTTGCACCACCGAAAATTCGAGAACTAGTGAGTCCCTCTTTTTTATGTTTTAGTTTCTGTGTTTGCTATGGCTATTTAGTGATATTCACATTATTGTGCACGTTCGTGGGTTTTCCAAGAAAGTGGCTATATATATATATATATATATATATATATATATAACTTTTGGACGGCACAATAGAACACAGAACAGATAACACGTAAAAGGACACTCACACTGTAGATGATTTAAGCTTTCGGCCTACTCCTAGTCTGACCTGAAGAAGGCCTCGGAGTAGGCCGAAAGCTTAAATCATCTACAGTGTGAGTGTCCTTTTACGTGTTATCTGTTCTGTGTTCTATTGTGCCGTCCAAAAGTTATATTGCTCTCGTGAGTACTTCCGCATCATCTATATATATATATATATATATATATATATATATATATATATATATATGTAAATTCACTGATAAGTCATAACAAACACAGAAACTTTCCACTTCTTAAATCCTCGCCCCGTTCCAAAATCACTCCCAGACCCTGCAATAAACCTAGATGCAAAACATGTCCTATTTTCCTAACCAGAATCCCATCCCTCTCCCACCCACTCTTTAACTCTCTCCCACCTATTCCCTACTCCTCGTGTACCTCCAGCAATGTTGTCTACCTACTCAAGTGCCAACTTTGCCCTGCCTTTTACATTGGACAGTGTACCACACCCCTCAATATTAGAATCAATAATCATAGAGCCTCATGCAACAATTCCTCCCTTATTGGTATGCTCCCAATCCTTAAACATGCCTCCGAACACAACGCTGCCTTTGACCAATGTTTTAAAGTATCCGTCTTAGCATCCCTCCCACACTCAGACCCTCCACTGAAACTCAAAACATTAGAGCTAGCTTTCATCTGGCTCTTGGATTCCTGGAATCGCCCAGGTATTAATATTAGACATTAATTGCCCCCTTTATGCATATAATTTCATCCCCCTCCGCCCCCAACAACTTCCATATCATCCCCACCTTTTTTAAAATTCCCGCGCCATACACTACCCCTCCAAACTCCTCACCTCGAATGCCTTCCCCCCTTTTTTCCCCCGTTTTCCTTTCTTTTCCCCTCTTTTCCCCTCTTTTCCCCCATTTCCCCTTCTCCTTCCTACCACTGCTTTCGGGCCCTCCTCTGCCTCAGTTCTGTTCCTAATTCCTCTTGAGAAAGGTGGTTGGACCACCGAAAATTCGAGAACCAGTGAGTTTTTCCTCTTTTGTGTTTTGGTTTCTGTTTGTTATGACTTATCAGTGAATTTACATTACACGTTTGTGGGTTTTCCAAAAAAGTGTATATATGTATATATATATATATATATATATGAACACACACATACACATGTATATATATATATATATATATATATATATATATATATATATATATATACACTTTTTTGGAAAACCCACAAACGTGTAATGTAAATTCACTGATAAGTATATATATATATATGAACACACACATACACATGTATTTAGTAATGGCGGATGGAGGTAATGATGAGAGGATTTTATTAAGCAGGGAAAGGAGAATAGAACGCTTTTAAAGTCATAATTTCATAAGTGAACGAGTGCGTGTCGTGGAGGAAAGAGGCGCCCTGTCGATTCTTTAATGCCTGGGGCGGTGGGTGTAGGGCGGGGTCTAACGAGCGTGGGTGGGTGATTTAGGGTGTCTCTCTTTGGTGTGTGAATTGTGGCGGAGAAATAGGCGGGGAGTTTGGGAGTGGAACGGAAAGATGCCCTCTCTCCGGGTGGATGTCCAGGCGACGGACATGGGGAAGGCCCCCGGAAACGGGAAATGAGTGAAGTGGTGATGTTGAAATGGTCGGAAGCAGGTGAGGCTTCGCGTAATGAGGGGACGGGAGCGTCCCCTCAAGTGGGCGGTGAAGCAGGGGTCCTTAATCTTACTCTCTTTGTCATTGATTAACTGATTTTCGAACGGAAAATGTCAACTGTCCCGTTCTAGCCGTGACCATTTTTCGCTGGAGTTACTTTCAGCACGCAATATTAATTGTGCACGGGACGTTACTGAGATACACGCTTAAAAGAGACACACGGAATGTATTTTAATAGTTGTATGTGCACAACATATCACGGTGGATTCATTCATTACTGGTAATCTGTTTCAAAGGGGCAAACCTCTTTCACGTCATTAGCCTGAATTCCACCTTGCAAACATGACATATTTGTACCGTCTATATACTGTGTCTTTTATGCACATATTAACTATCTAAATGAGCTGCAAAATAGCTAGAGTGATAAAGAGGCCAGACCTAACATTTGGCGACGGCTGAGAGTTTATTGTTTATAATGTGCTCGACTTGCCATTTTACATTAGCGTGATTGAATTTTCGTTCTGCATTTACTCTGCGACAGCCGTTAATGTGCCATCAACATTGGACAAACATTGTAAGCAACATTGGACAAAAAGTGACAGTCAGAAGTCTTTGCTAAGACCACACAATGCATAAAATCAAAACGGAACTTAAAGAAAGGGAAAAAAGAATACAGGTTCCAGAAGATATCTCAAATGAAGGGACTGATAATGACTGTACTTTTACACTACACATACATGCATCCATCGCCATAATCAGAGAGTAGAACTCCGAACAATTGAACCAAGTATACATAATGCAATATGCGGGACCACAAATATAAGATTCAGAGGAGATTTTTATCATGTCCATTGGAACTAGGAATAAGGTGTTTCATGTTTTGATTTGGAATTGGTTAATACGCTTTTTAATCAATGAAGAAATTTAACAATTTTTAAAGTATTCGGATTTTTACTAGTTATATTTTTTTCAAAATATAACCTTAATATTTTTTTTATATTTCACTATTATAATTCAATGTTATTTGAATATATTATTATATAATCTACCGGTTAAGGTAGGTTTTGGACGGACACAACAAACAAATAAATATTTAGTTTCTCATAGCATAACACAACTCAACATCCTACTCTACAACAAGTCCCAAGCTAATTGAGCTGATTTTTTGTGTGGTTTTTTTCCCTTTTACAGGTGGTAACCTAACACCCCCGCCACACGCCCTTGTGGCGGCTTTCGGGATATTATTTAAACGTAGATGTCTATCTTCATTTCTGCGTAATTCCTTCCTCTCTTCATCCTGTCCAACATTCCTATCTATCTTATTCCTATGCCGACCTCCTCGTTTGGCTAACAATCTCCCCTCTATTACAGTCTTCAACATTCCATTGTCAATCAGAATGCTTTTCATACATTTTTCCTGTCTCCTTATGATTTCTCCCAACAATTCCCTCTCCTCCCCCACTATATCTGCCATACACTACTTTCCATTTGTTTTACTTTGAATAACTATAATTTGAATATGTACGTATGCATACATACTCGTACACACAACCAATACGCATACATCAACTTATTTCTTCATTGTTTTCCATTTTAACTCCAATATAAATCCACTCAATAAAACTGATTGGTATATATTTTCTTAAACCAGTTGATAATAAGTTCAATGGGGTAAACTGTAAATTTTTAGCAAATAAAGAAACAGTAAGACCGTCGACTTTGCATTTTTTTCAATTTTTAGCTTTTGTGTGAAATCACTGCTTTTAAATGTTCCAATAATGTAGACAAAACAGCAACAAAGCTTTTAAAGAAGCATTACACTCCTGTTAAATGTTGAAACATTTGAGAGAGAAAGATATTAATTACACCCCTGACACACTCCATACCAAAAATACAAGTGGGTTCGTCGAGGAACGCCAAAAGGCACTTAGAATTGGATGACAAAAAATCGACGAAGAGGAGATGCTGGGTACAAGTGGAAGGGGATTTATTAATGATTACCTCCACCCGGATACGTCTAGACCAATTTTTAGTGAAACCCAACTGCTACATTTTTAATGGCAACTTACGAGATGAATTTCTAGTGCGAAGAATTGTTGTCAGGGATATTGCCACCGTGACGTATGGCGTATATTGACAGTGATACGGCTCCAAGAATGCACTGTTCGAAGGGGAGCGATTAAGTTCAACGACGGAAAATTTACTACCCACGCAAAACGCGCTCTATATCCGTAAAAAAAAATGCAAACAGAGATTTCTATATCCTCAAAGTACCCCGCGAGCCGCTCAAAGGGCATGTGACGGGAGTATGAGGTCACCACCCGTAATTAAAACTGAAATCGAATACAGAAACAACAAATCTATCCCAATAAAGTCGTATTACTTACACGCACGTAATCATTAAAATTATCAACTTACATAAGCATGCACTTGCGAATATAACCAAGGTCTCTGCAACGTTTAATCTTGTCCTGACTTTTAAATTAAAAATATTTAAAATGTCAAAGGTGACTTTCCTTTCTTAATATATCCTTAACATCTACCAAGTTGACGATTTTTTCAAGGGTTGAATAAGGATTATGTGGCATTATAATTCACATTTTGACCAAATATCGAACATGGGGGCGGAAAAGGGGTAGAGTCAAGGGGAAATATAAACAGTATAGATTTTTGGTACCTACTTTCATAAATTGCAAGTAAACCAGGGTATATTTTGTTAACCCCAACTCAAATTAAATCTCTTAATAATATGTCCGGAAAGGTAATCACATTCCTGAAAGAGGAGTAGGGGAAAAATCAAGTTAGGAGAAGGCTCTGCTTGTCGACGGCCGCCTATAACCACCGAGATATGAATCGCTATGCATTGTCTAATTAATTAATTTGAGTCTAGCAATTTTCGCAAATGTAAATATCTGTCGAGAATTTCATCGAGTAGCTAAATATGACAAAGTAATTGAAGTCCAAGTAAGAGGACGAAAAATGTCAGGTACGAGTAGAGTCACACTTTTAATTACATGTATGAGAATTATTTAGACTCTATGTGATTTCAATGCAACAATTTCATAGTGTAAAAATGATTCGCCTTGACATGGATCCCGGTAATGGCGAATGATTTTTAACCTATGAAATTGTTGCATTGAAATGCATATTATCGGATGACTCCGTAAAAATTTACTGTTAGGGCTTCTCCCGTAGTTTCTTGAAATTCGATGTAATTTATTGGCCAAAAATGGAATTGAATAATGGAAAAGTACAAATAATCTTAAGAATTCAAAATTTAAGCAAGGGTTACCAATGAACGTCGATAGAAGAGGCATTAATTATACGTCATACTTACATACGTAATTTCCATCGACATTCACATAATACCTCGCATTCCACCACAAAGGCGTATGGGAGGTGGTGTTAGGTCCCGTAAAAGACAATAATGCTACACACAAAATCAACATATTAATACAAACGTACACCCATATTGTCCTATTAATTCCTGCAGGAACCTTTTCAACCGAAACGAACCTTAGAATATAGTACAAATTGATTCAATAACCTGCGAAATAGAATTTTTAAAATAAATTGGAATTTCGCTTTTCGTGAAGGCGACGCGAATAGATCTGTCTTCTAAATTAAATCTTCCGGGCTAACACATAATGAATACATACCCTAGAATGTTCGATGCCCATTGACCAACAGAACGTCAGCTGCATCGATGTTTCACTCAACATCTCTTTTTCTTTCCCAGGCGAAATCTCAATGCCACTCTATTATTGAAGCTGATCAATTTGCTCAGATATTCTCGACAAAAATTTTGATTTGAGCATTTATTCGGAATGAGAATTTCAAAAAGTCCATTGTGCCATCTGTGACGCCCTTGTCAATATCAGTAGAGTAATCTTGGGATATTTTTGTCAAAATATTCAAATTTTTTAGTGTTCCCATAAAACTAGTGCAAATTCTTTGCATGCTAAAATCTTTCGCAGCAGAGTTTGCAATGCTAGTTACACTAAACACGATATAAATTTTATTTGAAACCATACATACTCCACAGTCTCAAGTGTTCCGCAATGTTAAACTTCTGTCAAACAATGAGATTGTAAGCATTTCACTCATTTAAGTAACTTATGCTCCCTTATGTCCTCAACGGTTGGCGTGAAGAACTAAGCATGTCTAATAATGTAATTTCAATTAAAGTAAGTTTAATATATTAATATTATATGTGGTTGCGTATCCACCGATTCCTTCCTCTTTACTATGTGAAATTCAGTCGTATAATAATTTCTGTCAGATTAAAAAGTTGTAATGAACGATGCTCAATATGTAGTAGTAATTACTGAGTGAATAATAGAGATAATAAGTAGCTTACCGTGATAAATATCGTAAGTTTGCAAATGCTAAAATAAAATTAATAAAATATATTGGCAATAAAATTCTCCTCAACGGAGAATGTTGATCAGAAAAAAAATCATTTAATGGAATGATTATGAACAGTGAATCCATCATTCCAATTGAATAGGAAATAATATTAAGGACTATTCCAATTCTAATGTAATTTTAAAGGACTATTCTAATGTACACTATATTATAAATAACCTTTCGGAAACGGATTTTTGAAAAAAGATGAGTTTCTGTTTCTCACGCAAACTCAATGTCAAAATTAATAAATTGAACCTATCAATTTTAGAATTTAAAATTTTCTATTTTGCATTTCATTATATGTGCATTAAATGTTTGTAATTTGTGCAACAAGAATTACAATGTATTGAACATATTTCAAAATATATTAGAGATTCGCAACTTTTTTCATTTGCATTACTTTTGCAAGCCTAAAGAAATTGTTAATTTTACAATGTTTGCAATTTTTTAAGAATTACAGAAATTAATTAATAAATCATATTAATTTTTAAAAATGCATTTACTTTTAGTCTCTCGCATGGTCTCGACAAAACATGATTTCTGCAGTTAGAAGTGTTTCAATTCGTTCCTAGCGTCGTTTTAGAGCGGAAACGATACATTTTTACTTTTAATTTGCAATACTTTTTTATATCAGCTCGAAAATTAAACAATCACATTAATATCTCTTCTACTACAAGCTACAGCTACATTTCTTAGCACGTAAATTTTCTCTTTTTTACCGTGTTATATATTTTTCAGAATGTAGAACATGAAATTTGATTTATTAGATTCGATAAAATTACAGCAAGCCTGAGACACTTAAATAATACCATGATAAACTACGATTCGTGTTAAACTGTTAATCGCTAAAGAGAATGAATTACAAATGTATGATGGTATTTTTTAAAATGGCAAACTGGTAATGAGAAAATTGGATTGATATACCTTCGGCCAACTCTAAAAAAGTAGCAACCTTGGCGTGCCATTTTATTTCTTCTCTTCACCCATTGCGCAAAAAGGGTTCATTTTCAAGGACTTCAACTTTAGTACAGTCAGGCGTTACTTGAAATATACGTATTTTTAAATTGAAGTTTTTAGAAAAATGTCTTGCATCATATTACATCGTTGATTAATTTTTGTAGATGTTGATATAAGTAACACACGCATAAAAGTAAGAACGTGTAAGTTAAACAGGTTTTGCATGAATATATACGCCTCTGTGGATGTAGCATTGCATTGATATGTTGGTTTTGCATGTGGTTTTATTCTCTGTTACTGCTGGTGGCCGAACACTCTCAACCACACGCTCTGCGGCGGTTTCCTGGTTATTATGTAGATGTTGATTTAAGTGAGCGTGGAGGTTTTCAAATGGTAGAGTTCCAAAATTTCATTTTTCTATGATCAAATAAGCATTCTTTCGGAATCATCGTACAAGGACTTTTGGAAACTTAATGAATTTAATACCTAAATACAGGGTAAATTATTTCGACTTAAGAGCTTCAACACCCTGTATTTCTAAAGGCTAGAATTCATCATTAACATACAACGCATTTTCGACAAAAGGCCATCATTTTATTTGCAACTATGTTATTCGTAGTAATAGTAGTTTTAGGGGAGGTAACCGAGAGCTAAGGTAATTTGCGCCATTAGTAATGTATGGGAAAGAAGAAAGGGTGGAGATATACCCAGCGTCGGCATTAGCCTACTCTAGTCGAAAGGTGCCAAGAGGTCCGTAGTTTACCGTCCCATACGACGGACGGCGTATTCACTCAAAGTGTTCTCCAAAAAGAATCTAAGCAGGGATCGGGATACCACTGAATAATATCTGCCGTTGTAATTAGTTTGTAATGATTTTAAGATGATTTTTTCATAAATATTTCTTGGAAAACTACGCTAAGGCTTTGATTTTAAAAAGTAAGAAGGATAGCGGTCGAACAGAAATTAGACATAAAAATACGGATGATATTAAAGAATGAACTCTATAATTTACAACGTTCAAAGAGAAAAACAAAGGAGAACTAAGTTTAAGAGATTAGAGACTAGGATTTGTCGTAAAAGTGCCGGGAAAACACGAAATTTCCGAATAAAACACCTAAATTATTTTTGCGAGGAGCGAAAAGGAAAAGGGCGAAAGGTTCGGAACGTGGCGATCAGATTACGGAAAATGAGACAGGCATGCGGCAGGCGAGGCCGGTGGCTGTCCTCCCGCCCGGGGGCAGGGAATGAAGGGGCCAGAAGGCCATCATTGGGGGTCCTAGGCCCTATAACCACGTTTTTTCCGAGCGGAGGAGTTATATGGAGCACGAAAGGGAAGGTCAAGGTGAGGAAAACGAGGAATGCCGTTAGCGACCCGCCCACTGACAGTGCGGAAGGCGATCCGAAGGCAGCACGAGTCACCAACGAGGAAGGGTAGTCGTCTACATCTCTACATCTACACAATACCCCGCTAGTAATCTCAAGAACGTATGGCAGGGGGTGGTAAGTCACCAGCCATTCTACTTGTATTCCCTCTATTTCCGCATGCACAAGGCACCCCCAAACCAACCCCAAAAACTGGAGGGAAAGGAGGCGACTGAACACCAATCATGCAACATGCCTACACATATTACGAGTATAACATGGTTAGCAGCTATTCCTATGCCTTCATACAGATGACAAGAAACTACTTTAAAAGAGAGCTGACAAACATTCATTTCTGACACTTATTATCGGTTAGTATTCTCACATTCTAGTCGGACAATTCACAAAACCAATAGATTTGAAATGCACATTCCCCTACACCCCACCTGGCTCAAGGGTGCACGGCGGGGGGCTTTAGGACGCCACACTTGGGGATTGTTTTGTGGGAATTTAAGTGCGGGTGTAAAACCCCTATTTTTGACTGCATGTACCTATAATTTTCTTACTTGTTTTCCCTTTTATTTTTTCACGAATGGTGCGCATAAAAACGAATATTTGAGTCTAGTCAGCTCGACAGTCTAACTCTCTAAATTTGTATCAATTGTCAGCCCTGACAAAGTAATTAGGGAGCTTAATTACATCTCCAATGTCGGACGAAGTACCATGTGCTTTATATATTTGTAATTAGTTTAATCAAATCCTGAGTTTTGGTATATCTATCTCGTAAAGGTTCCCCAGAAACCCCAAGATTTTTTGTTAAGTGTGGGACGCTTTGAGTCCTTTGGTGCAAGTTTTTCACGAGTGGGAGATATGCCTCCATTGCTATGCTACGGTTGTGGATACTCTCCTGGCTGCGAGTCAGGCCAAGGATGAATATGGAAGGAACAAAGGGCTCCGCCCCCCTCCCTGTTGGCAGAGTGTGCCTCCGTCAGAAACGGAGAGAAAGGGACTTGGGCGTAGCAGCTCCCGAAGAACACGCAGGAGTCGGTTTCTCCAGACGGAATGAGCGAGAGGAGGTGGGGGCAAGGCCGCGCGAGGGCCAATATGCTCCCGCCCCTGGAGAACAAACCCAGCGAATGAGTGAAGGGAGAAAGTTTGGAAAAGAGGGTGCGGGAGAGAAAGTTTGATAGCAATAATAATTCACGCAGGGCCGGGATAATAATTTTCCAAAGACACGCACGTCGCGCGATGGCGGAGTAATGGATTTTGGGATGCGGGAACTTGGCCTGTCTGAGAGGGAGTCGACGAAGGAGGAAAGCAGCCGGGGGGAGGTGTGGGGGGGGGATTCGGACTCCACCCCCTCATATTCGCGCCAATTACGCCCGCCACTCCGCTCCTTTCCCTTTCATTCCCGAGAAACCGACACGCGACCGGCCTCCAACCCCATCCCCCCCCGGACTCGCTCTTAGACCAACCTTGCATCCATCCTTTTCCCACTTTACTTTTTGCCTTATAATGATAATTTTTTTACTTTTAAAATTTTTTAGTTTTACGTAAGTGTTTCGAACAAAAATCGTAAATGGACCGTACGCATTATGGGAGAGGACGTCATGTTAGGGAAGGAGGAATGAATAAGGGAAGGGTATGATTGGGCCTCGTACGTGTGCACGGGATGGTGGTAGTACGAGCACTTGAGAATTGATTAATTTCGACTTTGAGAGATAGAGGTGAGATAAATATACCTATAGAGTATATAGATATTGTTCAGATGCCATAGGGGGTCCCGCCTCATCTCCACGTGGTCTTTGGGGTTGGTTGGGGGCTCCATGTGCATGAGAAAATAGAGGGAATACAAGTAGAATGGCTGGTGACCTACAACCCCCTGCCACATGTCCCTTCCTTCCAAACTTTCTTTCGCCTCATTATTGCATATCATTTATCACACTTTCCATCCGAGTCTCCCTTGGCCTTCCTCCATTCTATCTAATTCCATCCGAGCAGTTAGTAATCTTTTTAATACTTAATTTCTATCAATCCAGAGTGTGTACCTTTCCTACCAAAGTCTAAATCCATTTGCAGTTACAGAGAGAGTTTGAAGGCGTCCTCTAAACTAAGTTCTTATTCTATCCCGTACACTCACTACGCAGGATAAGGATAAGAAATTAGTTTAGAAGAGGATGATTATCTTCACACTAAGGATGCATTACGTATTAGTTTAATGAATAATTAATATATTAGTATACTGAACGTTGTGTTAATACCTTTTCCATTGACCTTTATGGACGGAGGCGAGTACGCCCCGCCCCCCGGTTCTGATTGCACTTCCTCCCCATCTAACCCTACTCAACCATCGGATCGAGCACTCCGCACATTTCGATGGGTCCTCTGCTCTTACCTCTTTGCACATCTGCCTCGGACACTCATCCCCCCACCACATCTCCTCCCGATGACCCCTCAATCGCGACACCGGGGCTCCGGCCTCCTTCACCGGCGAGGGAGGAGTATCCTCCGATCCCCACAAATTGGCCCGTTCCAGCGATTGTCGAACGGATGGAGTGTATTGTGATGACGGGAGCCCTACGACAGCTAACAAGTGGCGCGTTTCAATTGCTGACGCGGGAAAAGGACAAGTGCGCTCATCACTCTCTCCAGTATTCCCACAAGACGCAAGGACTGACCGTCGCGACGGGCTGAGGAATGGCCGGTCGCCCGTCCCTCGACTGCCCGGAGAGATTTGCTATACGAAAGACGTCGGGGGTTGGGACGAATATGGAAGGGCAGGGTCGGGTTGACGATGGGTCCTGACATGACCTCCACGCTTGCTTTCCCCGACCTCCCTTGCTTCCGAGGGATAAGCAGTTTGACGTGGTGTGCGACAGAAATGATACTTCACATGAAGTAGCTCTCGGGGCAGGATTATCCAAATTGGAATCGGATGCAAATGGGAGGACTGATTCAGCCAACTCCGTGCAAGGATCCCGACTCCTGGATGGCCAGTTCTATGTGTATTACAAATTTCACTCCTTTATTTATTTTCCAACGCTCTCAAAGAATTTTAATTCTGAATAGACGGCATTTTGAAGCGTTCATCATATATGATTCCTACATTTTTGTCACTATTAATCAGGCATTCAAAATATTTACAAATGAAAACGGAGGTAAAGTGACAGAATTTCCTGATTACTTAAAATGATCCAAAACGTCAGACTAGTTTTAAACAGTTGTATGCAAATGCTTTGAGAATAGCACTCTCAACTGTGAGACATTTTATTCTGAGAAATGAAATATATCAGAGACGATTTTCAGTTTGTTTAATGTCATTTGGCTATATGCAGCAAGAGAAAATGAAATAGTGGTACATTGAAGGATTCAGAAGAGTTCTTTGATTTACACTGAGGCTTCAACAAACCTCACCTGCCACCCACAGCATCTAGGGAACAATTAACTCAACTCAAAAGCACGCATTTTTACTAGTTTCGTGTGTTTTTTGTCAAATTTCATCCAGCATGACCCCATGGGACGGCCATTTGCAGCATTGCTTGCCTTGCTTTGTTGTTTCCTAGCATCTCCTTCCATCCCTTGTTTCCCTCTCATTTGGGGGTGGGAGACGCCTTCGCTACCTCAGGCGGTGTGTCACTTTCCATACCTGTGACTTCAGGGGCGGAGACCACGAGTTTCATGTCCACGTAATGGTTGAGTTTCCCCTTCTTATTTTTTATTCATACATTGCCTGTCTTGTTTAAGTGTAGGCTTGTCGTATAAATGGTTTCATTTCACTTTTATTCCCTTTTTTCGCATAGCAAATTACTAGTTTGATAGGTGAATTAACCCGTGTTTTGAATTGGGCCTTCTTCCAGCATGCACTTCCACCAAACTTGCACGTTATTTGAAAGTTTTTAACGAATATTTTTCTTCCCGCTTGGTGCTTGTAACCCATGCCATACAACTTTTTGGTGGATTGCGGGGTATTTATGTCGATGTCGAAGTATATACTATATAAATATAACAAAGTGAAGCGTTTTTCGACATTGCCAGAAATATTCTTCCCTGATGAATTTTGTTTGGAATTCAGTAATTTTTGCGGAATTAAAAATACATCTACTTCATAATTTTTACAAAAAACTTCAATGTAAATAAAATTGTGCTCCCCCGAAATATTATTTGAAACAACGATCGATTTGGTTTTCCACTAGTCACACCTCACATGATCAGATATTAATTTCGTTAGATGCAAACTTAGGCCATGAAACAAACTTTTCGTGGTGTTTAATTTCACTAGTGGATCGACGAGAAACAATTATCGGCCATAATTAAACCTACTGCATCTAATATACCATTCTTTTTTCACAAATATCCTGTAAGTTTTGTAAATTTCTTCTCAAGTTCAACAATATAAAAAATTCATTATGTAAGAAAAAATTATTCACAATAAACCTCATAAATGGCTGCGTAGATTTTCGCAGCGGTGGCTTGAAGAATTCTGCATATTCGGGTTTTCACCGCGTTGTTGTTTGAAGCCGACAACAGTTTCGCCGAAGTTGCATCCGGCGTCTTCAGGTCGAAGATGAGGGGCTCGGATTTTGGCCGTCCTTATATAGGTGGTCCCGTCCAGGTGCTGCTCTCTGATTGGTCCCTTTTCGAAGGACTCTCTTCCACGCGTTGTCGGTTGCGAACTGTTGTCGGCTTCAAACAACAACGCGGTGAAAACCCGAATATGCAGAATTCTTCAAACCTCATAAATATTTCCATTTTGTTTACTACTTAAGATTTCCTTCAAAGATAATTGAAAATCCACTCTATTTGATTCATTGGGAACACTACTTTAATCAAAATGAAATTGTGACATAGTAAAACAATCTCAATCTGTAATGCAATTTTTTCATGTATTTCAATACATACAATTACCCATCTACATAATGCTTTCATTTCTGCTTATTTCGCCTTTCCCATCCTTACATCTACATCTACATAATACCCCGCAAGCCGCCGCAAGGGCGTGTGGCGGGGGGTGTTAGGCCACCACCCAAAATCCTTAACCACAGCCGTTCCTAAAAAGCTTACAATAATCACTTTGGATGAATAAAACATGATCGCCCTATAATATAAAAGATTTAATTAATGAACTGCACAACAAGTTTCATTCTATTCTCTAGCTCATCCCATTCCTTTTTTACCATGGACTTCAAGTAAACGTTAAAAATAAAAAGTATGATTGGATACCCGGTTCTTACTCCTCACCTTAATAGTTCACATCCTGCTCCTGTATTTTCCAACGCTGTTAGACTACAAGTCTTCCCTTCTTACTTCCCGATAATAACTTAACCTAGCTGTATAAACGCACCAATTTCACCCTTCTGAAAACTTTCCATATCCTCTCACTGCGTCTTCCACCATGATACTTTTTGTTTTATTTGTTACCCGTCTCTATTTATTATTTAGCTCTTTGTACTTCCCTCTGCCTAACTTTGTGTTTACATTCTTTCATTTCCTATGTGTGTGTGTATATATATATAGATGACGTAGAAGTACTCACGAGAGCAATATAACATTTGGACGGCACAATAGAACACAATAAAATAGATAACACGTAAAAGAACACTCACATTGTAGATTGTTTAAGGCCTTCTTCATTGTAGATTGTCCGAGGCCTTCTTCAGATCACTGACCTGAAGAAGACGTCGGAGTAGGCCGAAAACTCAAACAATCTACAATGTGAGAGTTCTTTAACGTGATATCTAACAAGTCGAAAGATCCGGTGTTCAAGTCCTGGTCAAGGAAATATATTTGCGCTTGTAATCTGCTCAATTCCGTCTTCCCCACCTCGCCTATGTTCGTCCTTTACATGTGTTTCTATCCCTTTTCCTTATATATATTTCCATGTGAATAAATATCACTTCTTCCCGGATGGAAAATCTTTCACCACCAAGCCATTTTTTCAAGTTTGCGAACAGAAAATAATGAGATGGCTAAATCTGGTGAATAGAGTGCATGAGGTAGCAATTCAAACTTTAATCCATGAAATTTGGCCACTGCAATAACGGGTTTGTGAGCTGGTGCATTGTCTCGATGAAAGAACACTTTCTTCTTAACCGAAAGCGACCTATTTTGCCTGATTTCTTCGCTCAAACCATGAGTTAGCATAATGATCCCGTTGATAGTTTTTCCATTTTTAAGATAGTTAATAAAAATTATATCACACGCATCCCAAAAAAACGACTTCATGACCTTGACAGCAGATGAAACGATCTTCGCTTACTTTGGAGCCGATTCTCCCTTTTGAATCCATTGTTTTGACTGTTCTTATTTCTCGGTAATGAAGTAATGGACCCATGTTTCATCCATGGTTATGAAATGGCACAAAAATCTACTTTGATGCTGTCGTAACATTGCTAAACACTCAATTGAAACATCTTCACGACACTGATTTAGTTCGAGTGTGAGCAAACGCGGCACCCGGTTTGAACACAATTTTCTCATGTTCATACTATCGGTTAATATGCGGTACATCTCTAGAAAAAGAAACTAATCTGAGAAGTGCATTGCAAGCAGCTTGTAAACATTCATTACCTTTGTGCAGTGTTCGTGTTCCCTCTATTTTCCCTAATTCTCAAAATTGTTGTCATTGTGAGGAGGGTTGAGGGAGGAAACTTCAAAGACGGAGTATTCTGATATGCCTCATCTGCGGTTTCCTCTGCAGATCAAGGGTGCCATCGTCATCATCTACCTCCTAGAGCCCGCCTCCAGGCATACCGGAGGCCATTGCTATATGAGTCGGCACCAACAAAGGCCTCGTGTTCGCCGCCTCCCTCGCTACTCGAATATCGCACCTCTTTCACGCCTCCCCCCCTCGCCGAAGTGCCTCGCCACAAGCGCCGGAAACCAAGCAATGTGGGTGGGAGCCCATTCTTCCCTCCTAAATGCATTCCTCAGCAAGATTGAGGATGTACTTTGCACCTAAAACAAAACACTTAAAAATTGGTCTAAATGGATAAAAAAATAGGAAGGCTAAAATAGGAAGTAAGCTGAGCTTTCATGTGCTCTTTATGATTTTATTAAAAAAACGCGGGTTTTAAGCATTTAAAGGCAGATTGAATCCAATATGCGGGTGGAATACCACCTGCATTTGGTTTGCCTGTTCTCATACATAAATATAGTATATCCCATATGCATTCACCCTTGATGCTGAACTGAGAAACACAGCTTCACTCACATATGTTTTCTACGGGAGAAAAAAAAGAGTATACCCCCTTTAAAAAAATAGCATAAATGAGTCCGATTGAATACTTTTAATTGTGATGGGTGCAGCTCATGGGCAATGAAGTGTATTTCATTGACCATGCTTCAAGTTTCAATTACCACGCTTTGTCAATTACCACGCTTCAAGTTTGAAGGATTCTGCATTTTCGGGTTTCACCGCGAAAATCTGCGCCGCCACGCTTCAAGTTTCATTCAAAATTGTAAATATTATCTCCGAAAAGACTTGATTAAAAATTTGTTTCCCTCATTAACAGTATTATTTAACCCTGTGGTGGCATTCTTCTGATACTCTCCTGTATAACACGTCATTTGAATATAAACTAGACTTTAGGGTGCAAATACGCTACAGGAAAAAATATGTATATTTAGGCTCAGGTGGCTAGACCTCAATATATAATTTTTAAATTTATAATTTTCAAATAATATTTGTATAATAAAATTGTTTTAGTTAATCCTAAAATTTTCAATTTCAATGTTGACACAGCGCATCATCAAAACGGATATCGAAATAATTTGAATAAAAATAACCTACACTTATATTTTACCTCGCAAGCCGCCGGAAAGGTGTGTGGCGGGAGGGAGGGGGAAATAGGTTACAGACCGTTAACGAGAATGAAACACCATGCAAACCGAAAAAACCCTTGCTAATCTACACTCAAAGAGGCGTGTCATAAAAACATGAAAAAATGAAATCATGAAAAAAACTATTAAACTTTCATTCTTACTATCAGCAAACATACACATCCACATGCACCTTCGAATATATTTTTATGTCTAAGCAGAGTTTAATTTTTTCCTGAATTATTTATTATTGTATGATGACTACATATCTATTTCTACACAATACCCCGCAAGTCGTCGTAAGGACGTGTGACATGGGGTGGTAGGTCACCAGCCATTCTACATATATTCCCTCCGTTTCCTCATGCACCTGGCACCGCGATTCTCCAAAAATCCGCGTGGAAAGGGGGCGACCGAACACCAATCATGCAACATGCCCACATATGTTACGAGTATAACATGGTTAGCAGCCTTTCCTATGCCTATCCCAAGGAAGACAAAACGATACGTTAAAGGAGGGTGGACACATACGAGGGTCATCCGGAAAGTAGTACCCGTTCGTGCCGCATGAAGTGCTGACGACGCGAGTAGCTGCTGGACGAGGTCAGATAGCTGCAGTGGCTTGTCTGCCTTCTCTGAGCCAAGTTGCGTGACGCTAGCATTGCCTGTGTTGTTTCTGTGATTGTTTACAATGTTTAAAAAAATTGAGAACGCCGCCAGTTGTGAAGTGAGGGCAGTGATTAAATTCCTCAATGCAAGAAACGTTCGCCCATGTGATATTCATCGCCAATTAAAGGAGGTGTATGGAGACAATGTAATGGACGAGTCGTCTGTTCGGCGGTGGTGTCGCAACTTCAACATGGGGAGGGGGAACACACACGACGATGAGCGTTCGGGGAGACCGTCTGTCATTACAGACCAACTGGTGAGCTCAGTTGACGAATTCGTGAGGAACGATCGGCGCGTCACAATTGATGACATCTGTGAGCATTTTCCCAATGTTTCTCGAACAATTGTTCATGAAATTGTTAAACACCATCTGCATTATGCAAAAATTTGTGCAAGATGGGTCTATTGTCTACTGGTGTCATTCTCGTTCATAACAATGCCAGGCCTCATGCAGCTGGGATAACACAAAAACTTTTGCAGCAATTCAAATGGGAAACTTTCGACCATCCACCGTATAGCCCGGACTTGGCCCCTTCAGATTTTCATCTCTTTACAAAGCTTAAAGACTTTTTGGCAGGAAAAAGATTTGATAGCGATGAGGAACTTAAAGAAGGAGTGACCCTGTATCTCAATGAGCTGGCGGCGAAGGACTATGCAGCAGGAACACAGAAACTTGTCACACACACACACACAAATGCCTTAATTTGCTTGGAGATTATGTTGAGAAGTAGTTTAAAGTATCCTCTTTCAAATAAAATTTTTTATGTTTGTTAATATTTACTTTTGTGTCTTTATTTCACGAACAGGTACTACTTTCCGGATGACCCTCGTACAATTCAGAAACTTATTGCTGGTTACCTTATTCATTCCGGACGGATAATTCACAAATACAATAGACTTCATTCGCTTACACTCCACCTGGCACAAGCACTCACGGTGAGGGACGTTGTGGTCCCAGACTTGGAGAGTGTTTTGTGGGAATATAACTTTGTAAACCCCATTATCTTCGACAGGGCGTACCTATTATTTTCTTAGACGTTACCCAATTTATTCTTGTCGCAAATAGTGCCCGGGAAAATAAATATTTTATTCTCTCAATTTGAATGTCTAAACACTCTAATTTTGTAGCAACTATTGGTCCTGCCAATTCAATTAAGGGGCTTAATTACATCTTGAATTGTGGATGCAAAAGCACACGCTTTATATCTTTGTAATACGTTTAGTCTTGCCCCGAGTATTCGCAATTCTAAAGGTTCCCACGAATTCTTCCATTAGAAAGAAAGTCTTTTCTGGTAATCGCCCCATTTCAAGGTTGTGTGTAAGGGGTCAAGGGCTGTGAGAGTGGATTAAGGATCGCTCTCATACAAACGCGACTTCAGTCAGTCATTAGAGTGCAAACACGCACACAGGGGGAGAGAACCACCGATGGACGCGGGCTTCTTCCGCCCCAGGCTACGCCAACAGAGTGGGAGGGCCAAGGAGGAAAAAGGTCGACCACATGAACGGAGTCTTGGCACAGGACACCCGGCGCGAGTTCCCTTGCGAGAGGAGGGAATGGAGAGGGGAGACCGCGCAGACAGTGGGTGAGTTCACTTCCTTCGGGTTGTCTGGCCCCGTCATCCTTTCACGGACGCTCGGAAAGCGAACGAATAAACACACTGAGCACGTTTGAATAGTGAGCGGGCGCTTTGACGGGCAAATTTGAAGGCCCCATTAACTATGAGGGTGGGATTTTTGCTTATCGACCGTTTAAGTATATCAACGCACACAAACATTACTTTCACGAAACCTAAAACTGAAATACAAACGAAGAGCGCCTCAAGGGACCATAGGAAACAAAAGCACCCTGGATGTTTATTATTCCTGCTGCTCTTCCCTTTTTATTTAGGCAATTAATTCACACTAAGTTTCTAAATTTGCAGAAACATTTGCTGCCAATGTGTTAAAATCGCCATTATTTGATCTAATTATTGTTTGATTTATTTTTTATTATACTTTTGATTTATTTTGTTTTTTATATACTTAGTATTTATTTTATTATTTCATTAATATCGCCATTATTTGCTCTGCCCTTTTGTATCTTCTAACTAGTTCATGCCTTTGCATTCATTTTTCCTCGAGTGCACAGTGGATTTTGTCATTTTGCTGAACATATAATGCCATTTTTACATTAATAATAATGATTTTGTACACGGGCAATGAAATATTAGCACAAGGGACCAAGCATCTATGTTTGCTTAAGCTGTATTGAAACTATAATTTTTAATGCTCTTGAAGGAATCAGTTTAAAAGAGCGTTCAGTTCAATTATATGCATCGCTGAAATCGTCATCTATTTGCTAATGGTGACCTAATTAAGTAAATTTCGCAGTATTGACATCTTCTTCTTTCGTAGAACGAGGATCTTAAGGAGGCAAGACTTTTTAATATGTCCCCACTCGAAGAGCCAAAGAGATTATATTTTATGTTCTATTTATCTTCCTGCTCAGCTACATTCCCATTTTTCCTCCAGATTTCTCTTGAAAGGTTGAGAATAACACCCTTATTTAAGTTTTGACACGGAAACGCATGGTGACGTGGCAAATTTTCCATGCTAACGGTTTTAATTTTTAATACTCAAATTAAAATCGATCATTCAAAATTATTTAATGGCTGTAATTTAATTTACTTTTCCTTTTTATGCAAAACCTTTGGTTCAAGGGCCGAAGATCGCTCATTAAACCCTTTCTTTTTCCAATTTCGGTAAATGCTGTGCCCTATTATGAGTGTATATAGCTTATTTACGGCTATTTAAGTCGCACTAAGAAGTTTTATTGTACATTTTTATACATAAATACATGAGTAAAATTTTCTCAAAATTTTATAAAATATGAATCTGAAAATGCGCATCTAGTTGTATAGGTACGGGAAGAACCAGATATGCTGAGATGATTTGCGCAGTTTAAAATATATGGATACTGAGGTAACCTACGTTATAGACAGGAAAAGGTCTAGGCCAAATCAAGATTCGACATCTTCTATTAAAGAATGGTGTTGTCTAAGGGACAGTAGATTATTTTCATTATACATACGGCTAATTTGACTCTATGTTCTCTCCATTCGTAATCAGGGAGTAAAAACTAATTTTTTAAATACCTCCTGTGACAAAATTATTTGAAACAGAAGCAAAAAATCGCTGAAAAAGCCACCGCATAGTTACGGACACATACTGATAGCTTTCATAAGAGTTTATTTTAGAATGAAATACTCGTATTTCATCCTCAGGGGCCCTTAGTCTAAAGTTCAATAAGTATCGCGGCACTTATGGTTCAGCAAAGGTTCTACTCAGTGTAAGCTACTTTTAAAAACAAAATGATTTTTTTATTAAACCAAAAATAATATTCCCGCGTGGATTTCCCGGATGCAGAATCAATCGAGCAAAAAAAAAGAATCGAAGTACCTCCCTCTCCGTAAAAGTCCCCACGGGCCAATCAACTTGTGTGCCAAAGGAATCCCGTCACATACGCGTGTGGACTCCACAACTATCATTCAGTCGGCAACTGATCCGCAACGATTTCCATAAAAACTTAATTCAATTAAAAAATTATAATCTCCCTTCAAATGACCAAAATGTTATTTTAATCATTTTAATTCCCGGGGTTTAAATTAAATTATTTGTTTAATACCATGACCACAATGCTTACATTTGTAGATTTGATAAATAGATTTATAATTATAATTGTACAAAAAACTGGAAACCATCCATCAAACCGTAATCAATTATGATTTCATCATTATTTACAATCTTTTCAAATTCATTTTAAAATAACACGATTAAAACGCACACGGACACCAAAATTCAATAATGCCCATCAAATTAATTAGAGCCCCTGGAAAAGATTTTAAACACCAAGCAGGGCTCTGTTTTATATATGTCAGTGTATTTGACGCAACTGAAAATAAAAATGTTGACATTATGAGATCATATTTTCGTTCTAAGAATTTTGTTCCCGACGAAATAATAGAAAATATTGTTTTTTTTTCATATGGTTTCTAGAAGTACGGTCTAACCACTTTCCTTTGATGTCATCCCAAGGTTTTTACTCTCGGATTTATAATTTGATATGTACTAATATAATTTAAAGGGCTATACTAGGATTAAGTTTGATGCGTACTCCGCAGTAGTTCGCCTCTTCGATACGCTGAAATGAATATTTTTAGACCTCGCACAAACACGCTAGACGTTATTACCACAGGCCCAACTTGATTGGGTTACTTCTTTTGTGGTAGCTCTAGTGAGAGGAGGCTGCTTTCACGAAAGGAAATGGGCCCCGTTTCCATGGAGAAGCTTTCATTTTGAAATACGGAGGTGGATTCGCGACATTTCCATACGTCAGCTCCTTTCTCTTTCAATTCACGTTTCGTCACTGCGAAGAAGGCGAACGCGCTCAACGGCTTTCAGAATCTCGAGGCCATTAGGGGGAAGGCTGGTGCTTCGGTTTTTATTGCAGCTGTTCCATGACCTCGCGGATTACATTTTCTGCAAAGGTAAGCGATTGAGATCGCTGACAATGCAGTGTGGGAGTGGGGAGGAGCAATTATTCATTCCGTGTACGAAAAACAAAATCCAGTATTTTACTCACGCAAGTCAGGCTCATACTTGGTTTGAATCTATCGGTCGCCATTATTAATATTTAGTGCTTTAGTTTAACATGAAACTGTCAAAGCACCAAAAAAATGGATGGATCTAAATTGAATGCCTACGTGCTCTAAGTAAAATGGTCGTCAGACTGACGAAGAACATTTTGTGGCGAATAGAACCACTAATCAGTTATGCTGACCCTTGATGTTTCCACTTAGTTTCCCACCCTGGAGTTAAACAACAACGTACATATTACGTAATCAATTTCCGTTATGACGAAAAATCAAATTCGTTACCTCCACAGATTTTTGTAAATGAATCCAGTCGAGAATGCTTCTGATATGAGATCTCATCTTTATTTAAGATTGCCATCACAACGTAAAGGGCAAATATTTTATTTGCGCTACGAGAGGTTAAGCCTCCTCTCACATAAACGTGAATGCATAAAATAATATTTAGTTATACTGGTAGTTTAAGTCATACGTGACGAGTTCTTCATTTTAATAAAATAATAAAATTAAATAATCATGATTTATTATTAAATGGACAATAAAAAAACCCTTTCGAAATGATTTGAAAAATAAACGTTATCACTATAATGCAACCATTTCAGAGAGTAAAAATCATTCGCCTTGACCGGGATCCGGCGAAGGTCCCGGTCAAGGCGAATGATTTTTACTCTCTGAAATGGTTGCATTATAATGCACACATAGCGGGTGACTCCGTTAAAGTTACTGTTACAGTTTCTTGAAACGTTATCACCATTTGACACGCCTCTTTGCTCAGTTATCCCACAAGCAAAGCTTTCAACCCATCACACTTTACCACTCTCTTATCAATAACATTTTGCTTCGTAATTTACATTGCTTACATTGAAAAACTTTCTACTTAGAAGATTATTTTCTTTCTTCATAACACCACTTGGTCAGTGATTCTTATGTTTTTCGCTATAGCGATCAATCATACTTCATAGTGTATTCATAGCGATTGCATTCATTGTGATGTCAATTCTAGACGTACATATTTGCGTATTATTTAATTTTGAGACTTTTTGTATGGTAAACTAGTGAATTGCGTCTTTGCGTTGATTGGTGCTGCACTCGTCTTGATTTGAAAAATTTTAGCCACATTAGTAGTGGTGGGGTTGTCAACAATTCTAAATTGAAATATATATTTCATATAATAGATTACATTGCCGTTACATGGTCAATAAATATGCATGAATTTGACGATATTCGATTGTATCTAAATGAAATTGATTTCATCAAAAACGTAATGGCCATAATCAAGAAAATAATTTGGCTGGGAGAATTTGGGCGTAATCAGCTTGACGTGAATAGGTTAAAACAAACTTGGGTGCCAATGAAAAATTAGGTTTGAAAGATGAACGTTCAAACGTTTGAAAATGTTCGAACTAATATGTGTGCATATGTAAACTGGTGACCCGTCATATAACTTTGCGGCGATGGACGGGTGTTGGGTTGCTCTAACCTTACACACCGCGACACGAGTTCGAAAAGTAAGTTACTTTTCGGTCAGACCTCGTATATATTTGCACAGGTACGTGTATAATATGTAATCACGTACCGCCAATCAGAACAATCGATATACATTGAACCGCGTCTCATTAAATAGGAACAATTTCTATGATTTATAAAGATCATGCAGCACTGGCATTTTCGTGAGAGTGAAATACCGCTTTAATTTGCCGGTATGATTTTTAAATGCATCATTAGTTAGCATTTTTGCATGGATAACTAAAAAACCTTACCCATTGCTCCCAGGTTTTAACCTTCAATTAGAAGAGCTATTTCCATTTTGGGTTATTTGAATGGAAGTAACGGAAAGAGTATTTTAACTTTAATTTTTATTTATTTTAATTTTTGAGTACCCTGCCAGCCTCCGTTAGAGTATTTAGCTGAGGGCCAATATACAACAGATTAATCTTGATCCGAATTTGACCCTATCGCGGTCGGGGACTGTTTTCCCGATCCCTTATCGTTCGTGGAATAAATGGCACCCTTAAATCTATCTGCTCGACACTTAATCTCTCTAATATTATTGACATTATCTCTCCCACTGTAGTACGACGGTGGCAAAAATGCACTTTCAGCATCTCTGCTAAAGTTATGCTATCCAAAATTAAAAATACCTAAGAAAAAAGTGTGAAATGATTCCGATGAAAAAGATCATTTTATGATTGTAAATCCTTTCAGCTATGTTTTTTCAAAACTATGCTGAAACGTTCAGAAACGTTTCAGTATAGTTTATTATACAGCACAAGTTTTCAAAAAGTACAGTAACAGTCACGTAACTTATTGTTCATCCATCACTTCCAGAAGAGTGGTTGATTTTTGACGTTTGATGATGAAATATTTTTTCACGAGATATATGATAAAATTCATTTTGGCTAAAATAAAATTTTGTATTGAAAGGGAAGAGGGCGACTGAAATTCAAATTCAAGTGAATATTATAAGGAATATGATACTCTCGCTTCCACGAAAACTAATGTACATTCAAATGAGAAGATCCACAGCACGTTCTCGACGACTTTTCCAGCCACTGAGAACTTCCCAATATTAGCTAAATATCATAATGCTGCCTGAATTAAAAAAAAACTACTAGGAAATCAAAAAATAAATTTTTTTCCTTGAGGAAAAAATATTTTGGCGAAAATAACAACTATAGCCTTAATTTTACACAAGGAAGTGGTAAGGCATTATGTAAATTTGGAGGTGACACGCTCATTTCATTCAGGGTTCATGACAGAATCAGAATTTGTTATTACGATGACATAAACATCATGCCAAAACTAAAACAAAAAATTGGATAAATTTAGCATTAATAAATATACAAGTATCAAATTCAAAGCATAGATACAAATATAGTCACAAGTATAGATACAAATAAATTTGTGTCTGGTCAAACTGAAAAAATAGCGCGCTTATTTTTAAATCCCTTCAATATGCAAGCAATATCATTATTCATCCAGTCTCCTTCTGGTAATAACGACGCAGCAAACATTAGCCTCTATAACCATTTGAATAAAATCATCACCATTAACCAGAGCAATAATGAGATTAAAAAAGACAAAAGTATTTCCATGCGATAGTATTCGCAGCGCTTTTCTTACGAATGGAAATATATTTGATTTTTTTTATTAAATATAAAAATATAATATGAGAACTCACACTCTTCATAACCCATGAATATTTTACACGCAGTTGGCTTCATTTTCACTTTAAGATACGTTTGGAAGTTTGTCAACGAATTCATTGTTTTTTCTATTTACAACTATCCAACGCATTCGGGCATTTATTTCAACTTGAATAAGAAAAAAATTGATTTTCCGAGTTCTGTGGTCAGTGGTGAATGACTCAGTCAGGAGTGTTGACGTTTATCGGTGAGACATACAAAAGGACGACAACTTGGTGCTTGAACTTACTTTCGAGGAGTTCACAGCGATCGTCTATTTCTTAATATTTAACGATAATTGCTCTCTATTTTCCACCCAATCCTCCAGGTATTTGATACAACCTATTAGATTTTCAGTCATCCCTAAGGGTAAGTCTTAGTTCAACTTCCAGGATTTCGAAAGCGATGCATACCCCGCTTCAATGACCAAACATTTGAAATCCATATCAGCAGCGATAATATGTGTGACTTTTGATCCTGAATCTTAGAACGTCATACACTGAAACAGAATGCGCTGAAAACCCTATGGCAAAACATCAAGCTTTCTTTTTCTGACCTGAGGTTATCAGGGCAATGAACGGCCATTAAGGCAGTATCTCTCCAGCTCAGGGGCCGTAATTAAAACAATCTGTCTGAGTATGCTAATTGAAGTCCCATCTGTAATATCGTTTACTTGCACTCTAAGACTTTCACCAACCATAATGACGTGGGTATGACAAGAATCTAAACATTTATAAAAATCAGCCTTATATTTTATGAATTGAAATAGCTATAATCGGAATCATATTTGGCATCTTTAATGACATTGTTTTTCAAATGTATTCACCATTGATGACAATCTTCCTCATGATGACAATCTTATTTATTAAAACGCCTCGTGACCCCCAACCGTGAACCTTCCTGACCACCTCCATTCTCCTCGGACCTTACCCTCCCCACCCCCGGCTGCTCACCGCCCCTGCCTCCCTCAACCACCCCCGCTAACTTCAACCAATTCCAGCTTCAGCTTTACCCCCTTTCATCTCTTTGACTCCACCATATAAAAAATCACTGACTTGTGTGTGTAACTCTGTGGGGGAGCATGACGTCGGCGATACGTCGAAACTAGTTGCACCGCATAAAATTGAGTGGATTGATAATTTGGCATTTTTACCTAAGTCAAAATGGATTTCCACAAAGTTAAGCCTGAAAACAGCGGATATATTGGGGATGTAGCCTTTGTCATCAGCATCACCGTTATTTTAATTTTATTCATATGTCCCTTAAAATATTCGCAGAATAGAATATATACACATTCAGAAGATACTAATAATAGAATTTCACCATAAAATTAGTATCAACTGTAATTTCTAGAATCACAATCCCGACTGAATAAGAGCTCTTCATATAAAATGATACAGATGAATGGCACAAAATTCAACATTATTTTCCATGAAATATTTTGTATACATTGGTAAACTGGATGCCGCATTCACTTTAAGGCTTCTTCTACGAGTTATGTAAACATGAAAATATAATAACAGAATCATATCTCTCCTTTCAGACTCCCACACACATATAGATTGTTTATCTAAGGATTGCCTTTAGATGTCTACCTCTACAACTGCATAGTATCCCGCAAGCCGTAGCAAGGGCGTGTGGCGGAGGGTATTAGGTCACCACCCGTAAAAGAGAATAAAATCGCATGCAAAACCCACAAATTCATCCCAATCTACACCCTTAAAGTGATATAAATAATAATGCAAAATCCTGTACAAGTTAAGTCATTTGGCGTTAAGGAGACAAAGAAAGATTCACTCAAATTATAAAAATGCTCAAAAAGTCGAAAATAACTATGCGCTCGTTTTTCTCCCGACTAAAAGCAAATGATCGTTTCAATGGGCAAAATCGTGCAATATCGAACAGATAAAATAGGGTACGATGCCTTACGTATATATATTTTTATGCATCAAAAATAAGGAGAGACTGTAGTAGGACAATGTTAGGTAAATACTCAGAGAACCACTCGATATCAATTTGGTCTTACTTTGAAAATAAAAAGAGACGATTCAGGCGTGATATGGTGGAATATCATGATTAATTAAAATTACCAATTTTAATTAATTACTTTGAAAAATTCAAGGTGAACGTCCAACTGCACATTCGTTAAAAGTAGAAAATGTAAGCATTATTACGGAAATCTTAAAAAAGGTCATTAATCTAAATCATTTCTTTCAGGACGACTACATAAAAAATTTTGGGAGTACTGAAGGAACTTGCAGTAGACACATAGCTTAAAAAGCGTTTTTTACAAGATATTAGGAGTAGTTACAATACCTCGTAACTGGAAGCCAGCTGGCATAGCCTCTCATCTGTCGAATTTGTTTATTTTTCTATAGATCCTACTAGTTTAAACTATACAAACCACATTGTCTTCGAAATTGACATTGTCTGAAATGTTAAATCTTTTATCAATCCAATATTTTTCAGGTAACTGAGACAACATTATTCAGCTTAACGACTGAAGCTATGAAATATGGATATTTATAAAAATGACATATATATTTTCAACACCGCATTTACAATGAAGGACCAGTTTATACCAAGGCTAAAATAATTTCTGTCTACGTGTAGTCAAAATTAGTGCACACTATATCAAGTCAGCAATCAAACTCGTATTTCATCTCTGCCTCAATTTGATTTGAAAAAACAACTATGTTATAGAACCCTAAAGTTATATTGATATTTACAAATTTATTGACTTCTGCCCCTAACTTGATTAATAAACGTGGGTATAAGTTTCGATCCGAAGCGTGAACAAGTAGGAATATCAACGCACCAGCGTTCAGAGTGAATACGAAAGGACTCATCACTGAAAATTTTCCGATAGTTAAGTCTTCCAAATTAAAATGCAATTAATGAGGTGTAATCCCGAAATAAAATGCAGTGGAACGTTTTTTCAATTAATTTTTAACCCTTTGGCCTTACGATTATGGATACTTATTCTTCCTTGCATAGACACCTCAGGTATTTAAAATAGACACATTAAAAAGAAGGAGAGGAATCCTTGTCTCATACTTTTCTGAATATTTGCTTGTATTTAAGCTGTTTATTGCTAGCGATTTTTGAGATAGAGTACAATATCCCTTTACCTGTTCTTAGGAGTTATCTCCCTACAATTTACAAGGTTGAGTAGTAATTTCCAATTAACCACTATAATGCTATCCCCTCATAATTTATGGTACCACTTACGATTCAACTTCTGTGCATACCTTGTTCAATATCAAATGCAGTGTTAGGAATGGAAAGCATGTGTCTACTGGTATGTGGGGGACGACATTGCTATGTGAGAATTATTCATGTAAACTAAAGGAGAAGATAACATTGTTCCACCCTCGGTGGTGTAGAGGGGCGGAGTCCTTTGGCGGGAGAGATTGCACGTCACTGCAACACATGCGCGGACGGGGTTGATAAAGGAGGGCCGTCAAGAGGACGGGAACGAACAAAGGCTCGAGAAAGGACAGTAGGGCGGAACGCTCTAAACTCGGCTATTTTACCTGTATCTTTTTATCACGAGAACACAAAACGGACGTTTTGTTCGGGGGTTAAGAGCAGAAAGTCTTTCACACGCTGAATTAACCCATTGTGACGTCAATGTTCTTCCCTCTGGAGGAGGGAGGGATGTTGGCAGAACAAAGCGGGAGGGTGGGGGGATGAGGGAATGAGGGGGGTGGCGTGCGCGCCGCCCGCCGAGGAGGAGAGCCTCGGATAATGAACGCGTGGGGGCGCTCTCGCGACCACGTGGGACCATGCGACCCTACGACCCGCGCGCTTAAAAAAGAGCGCTCGTAGTGAATTGCGGTTGCTTCGAGAGATCACTCGCTCGGAAGAAGTTTGCATTAGCAAATAGGAAGACAGGTGGCCTTCGATTTGTAAAATATACTCTGAATTTTTGTTACCCGAATTCCTCGAAAGAGAGGCAACAACCTCCCCTTTCCATCCCTCCCTTGCAGCGCGGACCTTTATACGTACTCATTTAATTTTGTGAACACTCTCTGGATCGGATTGAGATCATCACAGAGTTCGTTAGATTGCAGCGTTGACGAAAATCCGTTGGTCTGAAGGCACACGCTTGGCAGCTTAGTAGTATTAGTAGTTTTAGGGAAGGCTACCGACAGCTAAGATTATAGGCGCCATTAAGGATGACCAGGAAAGGATGACGGGTGGAGAGAAACCTGGCGTCGGCATTGAGCCTACTCCTGTCGAAAGGTACCAAGGGGTCCACAGTTTAACGTCCCATCCGATGGACGTCGTACTCACTCAAAAAGCTCTCCACAAAGCACCTCAAGTAGGGATCGGGATACCACTGAAAAATATCTGACGCCTTCAGGATTCAAACCCGGGCCCCCTCGGTGGGAAGCCTGTACGTTAGCCACCGCACCGTCACGGTCCCCCCTTGCATCTTAATATCGCCTAAAGGTCTCCATGTTTATGAATACGATTACCATTACAGTCAGGACACGTGGCAACCACGTGTACTGACCTTATGTGAGGTAAATTTATATTCCCTTTTTCCGTATAACAATTAAGTAATTTATAAGCTGAATTAGCCCTTTTTTAATTAAATATTACTCAAGCATTTATACAAATTTTTACGATACATGACAGATCTTTGCTAAATATTTTTCCTTTATCCCATCCTCATCACTTACCCTTCTCATTTGGTGCTTGCAGCCCTTACCACACACCTTTTTGGCGAATTGGGGATTATTTATATTGAGGTCGAAAACAATGCACGTTAAATTACTTGAGACTATCTTCACGGCTGCACAAATATTTTATCTTCCATTCAGTTCCAATTTCGGCCAAAGCATAATTAATCGTAAACAAAAATATGCACGAAATGAGCTTCTCTGCGCAGCGCATCTGGTCTCATTTTTAGCAGAACCAATTCTCACGAATGGCTTTGAATTGTAATGATAATATCACAAATCAAGTGCCTCCCGTAGCTCATCCTTGACTCTCCTCTGTATTCATTTTCACTTCCATAGAAACTCATCAGTCTTCAGTAAACAGCCCTCGTACCTCGTTATATGTTAAATCTATTCCTTCTTATTCTTTCTCCAAAGAGTGAGTACTCTTTACTGGCCAGTTCTTTGATGTATTCTTCATTTGTTACTTTGTCAATCCATTTTGATTACATCGTTCCACGTCAGGGACCCATCACCTCCAACTTTTATTTATTATTTTATTTTGCATTAGTCCGAAAACAGCACTTCGACCTTTACATCGGACTTTGAACAATGATTAAACAATTTGACAATTGCAAACACTTAAGCCTTAGGTCGAGGAAAACCCACCTAGACGGGTATCGAACACGCGACCTCAGAGTTGGCAGGCGAGGACGTTAAGCCGCTGCCAACGTGGCCGGCTTTTCTGCTGTCATAACTCTCCTTTCCTCACAGTCGGAGAAAAGTATGCTCTATCAATAAGTATTCATAAATTACTTTCTTGGCTACGTATATTAGCACTAGCAGCCGTTATGAATTTAAGCACAAAGGATTTTAAAACAGAAAAATCACCATTAAATATGCAGATCCTGTTCAGTGCCCTGTGTTATCAGCACACCCTTTCAGCTTCAAAGAATTGGTAGAAATTACTTTCAGGTCTTCCATCGCGTGGGAGTCTCTATTTTGGCATCAGTTTCGATGCTTCAGGGAAAGAGAAGCTTCAATCTATTGCCCTGAAGATGATGCTCAAGTCGATCATCGAAACTGTGTTGTTCACAGCGGAAACTCTCACCCGGTGGAAGACCCGAGAGGAATTTCTGCACTCAACACGCCGGGAAAGCACCAGAGCTCCAAAGCTTTTGTTTACGTTCCGAAGGGAGAAGGAACTAGGTATAACCGTTGCATTCTAATGTTAAAATATCACAAAGAAACGCAAAATTTTTGTGATATGCCTAATTCAAAGAAAAGACGTCAAAAATTTTCTCAGCTAATTATTTCCAAAAGATTTTAATACAAGCTAAATGCATACATTAACTAGAAACAACCCCGTGTTTACATAGGAACAATAGGGAATTCACGCCACGCGAATTATTCCCAAAACTCACGCACGTGAAAAACGGAGAACAAACAAACCTGAGCACGCTCGTAATTGCACAGGGGCGGATGGGCCCACACATGAGGGCGGAGAGGGAGGACGGGCAGATAAACACAGGGGCAGGACAAAGACACACTGCATAGGGACGCACCCAGATTCAGAGGCACAAGTCCGAGTTCATGTAGCGGGAGGGCTCTTCGTCTCCAGCCCCGCCCTAAACTCCACAAACGCCCCTCCACGCCCCTCCACGCCCCTCCATGCCCCTCCACGCCCACCCCACGCACGCGACTCGAGCAAAACCGAAGCGCGGACCTCGATTCTCTTCGAATCCGACTTCGCGCCATAAAAGGGAACGATGCGATGGATTGGTCGCAATGACGACCCGAAGGAAAAGGCAAGTACGAGAGGGGGTGGGAGGCCCAATCAAAGGGGGGGCACTCATCGTGCTGTGGAGCATAAGCTGCCCTTTCGCCTTTGTTCCATTAGGGTCATCCCTCCTCCCCCTGACCGTTGTCATAATTATTATTTTTCCCTGCCCCGTTGCCCCCTCTGCTGGTCCATCCATCACCATGCCCCCCTCCCACCTCCCTCCCCCTAGGGTGTCGGTCGGGAAGAAATGGACGTCGCTCCGCTGAAAATTCGCGCTCCCAACCCCCTCCTCCCCTGCGTCGCATTAAATATTCACAGAATAACCGTGGAGATTTCAAATTTAATATTTGGGGTTTCTCTTTTTCTAAATGGGAGGGTTCACCATTAGCGTCATTTCTTCCAATCTCAGGGGTGCACTAAGCCCCCTCCAACAGGGACTTCATAATCGATCGCCGACTGAACATACGTACAATAAGCACGACTCAGCCAGGAGCGATTTCAAAGTTTTACTACCCTTCATTCAAGTTACACTATGCATCTCATACTTGCAGTAACTATACACTAGTTGATAAATATTGAGGTTTATCAGATACGCAGCTGAAACTATAGGCAAACGGATTCACTTACATAGGCGTAATAAGCTTGACTGAGTCACGTTCAATTTTGGAATTCGGCAACAGTTCCACCAACCTCCATACCCTCTTCAAGATTTTCACATGCCAAACTGAAAATCCTGCAATCAGTAGAATCTGCGAGCCTAATTGTTCCAATGGAAAGTTTTTTTTAAATAATAAGCTAATTGAAATGCCAAATGAACGAGGAAGCGCAGAACTGTCAGTCCGTTAAGTACGATTTGTTGTCACAAGTATATTGCTCCCTCTACATTTGGCCCTAGCCTCATTTCTATGCCTAATTCTTTATTCTTGTCAATAATATTTGTCAACCATTTAGAGTTTTTACGGGGCATGAAGTCTGCATTTTGTTGTAACTCTTCCATTACCTGTCCTGCCAAATGTTCTTCAAAATTTTAACCGTTTACTGAGGTATAAATCATAATATCATGAGTCTGTCGGTCATCATTCGCCTCTGTGGATGTAGATTGGTATGATTTTGTGGGTTTTTCCTACAGTTGTATTCTCTTTTACGGGTGGTAAACTAACACCACCCGCCACACGCCCTCGCGGTGGCTTACGGAGTACTATGTAGATGCATGTGTAGATATATTACCGTCGTCTAGAGAATTACTAGCCCATTGGCTTGTAAAACGTTAACAGTATACCCCGTTATCTAATCCTTCACTATATATATATATATGATTAAAATATATGCCTTTTTTCATATTTTTTATGAATTCTTCATTTTCCCACTGCCGTGCAAAATTTAATCAAGCCTCTCGATTTACGAGTATTCCTCCGAGCTTTATCTTGAGTTGGAAGCTTAAAGTAAACGCGGTATCTGTTCTATGATGGAGATAACATTAGGATTACTCTATGGGTCCTTGTTTACCCTCTCCTCCTCCCCAGCTCTTGTATCCGAGCAGTGCTGAGCCAACAATAGCGATCCTCTTCCGTTTCTCCCGACCACACACGGAGAACTTCCTCAAATCTCACAAGGGAGAAGACTGGGTTGGCCCGATTTCATTTTCTCATCCAACGGAAGTAAAAATTTCAGATTAAATACAATGTTGTTCAAGCAGTTTGCTTAAGATTATTTAATTTGGAAAATATCATGAATGAAAGCATTTATTTTGGATCACGCATAATAAAATTATGCTCAAATGTTTAGGTGTTTATTTTCGGCTCCTTTCCTTCGAGGGAATTCATCTGATGGCAACGAGGTGCACGCTCTCAGTTTTCTCCATGGTGCTGGTGCTGCTTTTTATTCCACCCACATTCCACATTTCTCTTCCCATCCCAGCGATCATTACAAGATTCCTGTATCTCCGAAAACGTATTATATCACATATCCTGTAACTATGGCTTAACAAATTTATTTAATTATTTTAAAATGCTTTGTTTCTTGATAAATATTTTTCAACGAATTTAAACTTCCAGTAGTGATACCAGGTAAATTAACCGGACATAAATAAATAAACCAATAAAATACGAACAGCAGAAAAATAAACCGTGAGATTTAATAATAATATCTTGAGTGTCTCTCGGAAATGAAAGTCTTCAGAAGCTCACCTCAACGGTTTCTTTAAAAATTTAAAAGTGAACCCGTATTAGTGAATATACGAAGAAACTCTTTTATGGTTATAAAAGAAAATTTTCCTGATATTAATTATAGATAGATAAGGTTACCGAATAAGATATACAACAAACAGTCATTTGCTCTCAGAATGTACTCGTGGTTTCAAAAGAAAAAACAAATCAATATTTCCACGGTTTACAAATTTAAACTATTTAAAATAAATGTGGAAAATTTCCTTATTTACTTGATTAAATGCCTAGGAAAAATAATTGAAAATATCAAACTCCCTTTCCCACTTTCGATGGTGGAAAAAGTGTCGATAGGAGAAGTGAAAAAAATTAAATGGAATGAGATGAAATGGAATTAGCCAAACTGAGTTTCTAAAATGTTTACAAGTGAATTCCTATGGTAACTAAAATTCACACATGGCTACAAAATGATTATTAAGATCCCACCGCTGAAAATCTGCACATTACAGCTAATTTAGAGAACCATCTGATAGTTAACATTCAAGTAGCAATCACTCGGCAAGATGTCTTCTTTAGATTCGGCAATTACATATGATACACCCTCCAGAATGCACTGACAAACACCTATTGTCTGAAGATATCACCAAAATGTAGATACTATTTGAATTCATAGAATCGCCAGAAAGAAATTTGTCTTCTTCTGTTTCCCCGCCCCTGGCCAGCGAGCATTCGTTAACTTTGAACCTGCCATCATAACGCTGAGTGAATGTTAGTGAGATTAGTGAAAAGCGTATTAACTGACTGACTATGAAATTATTCTAATATTACTACTGTTACTAATGCTTTCTATTCGCATGATACGTTTGACTTATTCTACATTTCTATCATCTACATCTACATAATACCCCACAAGCCGCCACAAGGACGTGGGGCGGGATATAGCAGGTCACCACCCGTATAAGAGAACAAAACCAGATGCAAAATCAACACATCCATGCAAACGTATTCCCACAGTGGCGTATAAATTCATGCAAAAAGCATTTCAACATTATACGCATGCAAATACATATACTAGCAACTAACAAATAAATTCACCTTAGAATTTAGTAAAACATTGACCCAATAACGTGCTAGCTAGAACTTCAAGAGTAAGAAAGCGGAATTCCACTTCCACGTGGGCATGCAACATACAATGGCTTCCTTCCCCAAAGAAATCTGTGCAGTACTGATTCGTGAAGGGCAACCCTCTGGGAGAGCATCAAAAAGCACCACTTCCTCTGAAAGCAAATAGTCAATTCGGATATCAAGGAGATTACTACCACAGTAAAAAATTCTATGGTTGATTCACTATGTTAAAGGTCGAATTTACAAACAAATAACGTGATAAAAAGGAAGGATTGAGTAGAAAGTCAAAGGATTTTCAATTCAATCTCTATTTTGCATGGATGTGCTCATTTGGACAAAATAACCGACTTTCATTTTCAACAGCTGTCTCTGAAATCCATTCCTTTGATAGCGGTTTTGTCCAGCTATATTTTTTAGAGATAAAAATTGAAATACAAGTTGGCACTAAATAACTGTGGTAGGAATACTTTAATTATAAATTTTCGTTGGCTACACTATCGACCTACTAATATGTTTAACGTGATTAATTTATTTTATCAGAAAATAACTGTTTTAACTTAATATTTTAAGCTAACCAACACAATAAACAAAGCTGGGGTTGAAGAGTAGTGAGTAGGGATCACCTCATTCGTCAGTGCCTAGAATTCTCACATCAGGGCATTGGGGTCAGTTCTTTCCCCTATGTCGAGAATGTCTCGCTTTAGGCGCACTCTATCATACTCTTGATGGAGATCTAAGTCAAAATGGAAAGCGAATTTTTAGTTAGGATAAGAAATACCACCATATCATGCCTGAAGCGTCTCTTTTTATAGAATAAGAAAGATTTGAGAGTTTGTAAAACATAGAAGTGAGTCGTATATAATAGAATCAACGCATGCAAGTTGTTTGCTATTATTCTCTTTAGTATAGCACGACCAGAGCAAATGATATTACAGGTGCACAGACGGTAAAGAAAGCGCTTCTGCTGTACACTATATTAACAAATTAAGGATAAGACAAATTTAATAGAATTAACATTATAATTTTGAGATTAAAATTGGATATGAGATGAAAAAAAGATGATGAAAGGAATGTAGCCCCTTGACATATAGGTGCACGATAAATCTTATGGCATATATTCCAGCACCTGCCAAATATGAAAACCTTCTTAGGTACCAGTCGAATTGGATTAAAGAACATCCGCATCTACCGCATACCCTTCAAATCAATGAGAACGTGTGTAGCAGGGTGAATATCCATAATAGACATGTACAAAACAGGAACAGACAAAGTCACGCAGCACGAATGTGGCGGATTTATTCTGGACTTCATTTCATTTTTTTTGCCAGATTTTCTCCAGCTTCTCTTGCCAGAAATACTTGCGGCATATTCCAAATGAGGTCTAACTAGAGCAAAATAACACCTCTCTTTAAGTTTCTCATTACATTTCCATACCACCCACTATGATGATGCCGAGTTTCTTTAAAACGGATCCGTATATTGTCCTGACTATATGCTCCCCAGGAAAGGCGTGGTGCTAGAACTACCCCCAAATATTTAACTAGATTGGTAATAGTTGACCATAGTTAGTAAATTGATTGCCCGTACACACATAGATGAGTATAGACATCCACACACAGGATTGAAAAAATGCACATCATATACTAAAATATGTACACAAATACAAACGCACACATGTAAATCCACATCATCATCATCAGTATTTCAATCCTAGGATCAGTTTATTGCCGCCCTCCATTCTACTTCATGTAATGTCAATTCCCTCAATCCCCGACAATTTTTCTGTTTTACGTCCTTCTTAGTTTGTCCTATGTGCATGTCTCTTCGTCTTCCTCGTGGAATCTTCCCTTCTATTTCTCCTTCTATTATATTCCTAATCAAAACATTGTACCTCAATGTGTGTCCAATTCATCTATTTCTTCTTTGCCCCAGAGTTCTCCATGTGGTAATATGCTCTTCAACTCTTCTATATACTTCCTCGTTCCTTAATTTGTTTATCCATTTAATCTTCAGCATTTGCTCTAGTTTCACCCCTCGAATTGTGATATCTGCATTCAGCTTCTCTCTTCCGCCCACAAGGATTTTAGATTTCTTCTTTTTGATGTTCATATTATATTCCCCCAGCACTTGATCCATAGCACTTAGAGTTGCTTGCAGGTCCTCTCACGTTTCCGCCACTACTGCGATGTCATCTGCAAACCGGAGCATGTTGATTTCTTCTCCATTCACCTTGACTCCTTTGATACCCAATTCTTGTGTTACTTCTATTACCTCTTCCAGGTATACAGGGTTCGTCCGGAAAATATGTTTATGATGCTCATTGTCTTTTTTGACAAAAGGGGAGTCGTCAACTACGAATTTGTACCTGAACGACAAACTGTAAATGCTGCATTTTACGTCCAAGTGCTCGACAGGCTTCGAAAACGAGTCGCCCGCGTCCGACCAGCGATCAACCGTATGACTGACAACCTGAGCGACAATGCGCCGTCTCACAGCGCGCTTGTCGTGTCGGACTTCTTGGCCAAGCACGGCGTAGCAACGCTGCCGCACCCTCCCTACAGCCCGGACTTGGCATCACCGGACTTCTTTCTGTTCCCGAAGATAAAGAAGAGTTTGAAAGGAACGCGATACGGGACTTTGGACGCCTTCAAAGAGGCCGTGTCTTCGAGAGGTTCCCGATGATGCCTTCGCGGGAGCGTTCCAGGAATGGGAACGCCGCTGGAACAAGTGTATCGACTCACAAGGGTCCTATTTTGAGGAATATTAGCTTAAGATATGTAAAAGTGTAATTATTTTTTCCTGAGCTTAGTACGCCTATTTTCCAGACGAACCCTGTACATTGAATATTGCTGGCATAGAGGTTGCATCCTTGTCTTACTCCTTTGTTTATTTTGGCTTTTATTTTTCGTTTTCATTCTTGTAACCTGATTCTTGTATAGGTGATGGATAATTCTTCTGTCGTTGTAATGAATTCCAAGCGCTCCTAGTATCTTGAACATATTGTTCCATTCGACGTTGTCGAAGGCCTTCTCCAAGCCCACATCCACATACGCAATGCTAATCCATACACGTAATGATGATTCTATTTAAAGCCTAGTTGATATGAATAGCAGTTGTTGCTGTCTTTAATTGTTTTCGGAAAAAAACGACATCTTAAACCTATACGTTCTACAGTTCCTTGAATGAAATATCATGTCTTTCATAATACTTCGGGATTTTAAAATTGCCAAACGTCTTCGGAAAACTGATAGTTCCCAAATGTACCTCAGAGATTCAGTCAAAAAATTAAGCTTCGTTTTTTAAGGTGATAACACCCCAAAAGTTTTAACAATTTGGTTACACTGCACTCTGTGTCACAAACTCTTTTGAAGAACCCCACTGCCCCACGCTGCAAGCGATAGCATAAAGTGATATGGCACAGGATTGGAAATGCGTAAATGTTTTAAAAGTTTGAAGTCTACCAAATTGATATTTAGTCGGCAAAGACGTCTGTCTCTACGGCTTCGGTTTCTTCCATTGATCACATGTATAAATATTTCCCTTATTTAAGAAGATATAAAAGGAATTACTGCATTTTTTCAATGTCCCATTATATAGGGACCTTTTTCGCTAACTCTGAGGTGCGATCTCCATAGATGGCTTACAACACACCTTGACAAACTGCACCGGTGGACACGGACCTAGAAAATAAAAATCAATCCTGACAAAAACACTCATTCACTTTTTCCGCAGACAAAAACGCACACCCTACGTTCCTCTTTCCTCCCTGCAGCAAATTATATCGAGATATTCTTGGCACCGATTTTGTGGTGTCATTATAGACAACCAGCTCACTTTCCAGCCGAACCTCATCTTTTGCCGTCATAAGGCACTGGTCGCAATGAGTCGCCTCGGCTGCCTTTCCTCCGTGATTTCTCCTCTTGGTCACGCCGATAGAATGCGACTTTACAATTCGATCATTCGCCCTCAGTTTCTGTACGCTTGCCCCATGTTTGCCATACGGAAAACGCTCTGGCGCCACCTTGACACCATCCAAAATAAGGCTATTCGGTCGTTACTCCAAGTGAGTCGATTCACCAGAATGGCCGACGTGCGAGCGGCGCATAGACTCCCGTCCGTTGCGGAGTTTATTTGCTCGCAAGTCGCGTCATTTCAATCCCGCCTCGCACCGTTGGGAAATCCGCTGTTGCAAACCATCTGGGACTATGGCCTCGGAGAGAAACACACAAAAACAATGTCTAAAGATATAACTCGCCTATGAGTATCTCCTATGTCTTTTAATTTTAAATCTTCTTCATAGAAATAAGCCGCTTCACGGCCCGACGGATCTCTTCCTCCGTCCTAAATGTTACGTTAGTATTATTATTACTATCCGCTTCACGATCTTCCTAATACGATCTAGCCCAAGTGTAATTTCCCGATGTGGGAAATGGGCGCTCCTTGCCTCCGATTCCATTTTGTACCACTCTATGCTCAGGGTGCACCGGTGGGCAGTAATTGCTGTTACTGCATAAATATTGTACTTGTTGTTGTAAAAAGCCGTTCCCTGTCGGCTTTCCTTTCTTGTTAGGTTAAGATTTCATAGGTTATTCCTAGTTTTAAGTTTCTTCTTCTCGCAAACCACACGTTCACTTCAGCCATGTTTCTTTCTTCAATGCCATGCGTTTCTTATGTACAATGACCGGTAGAGGTGAGACTTCACTCACCGGGACGGTCCCTGATTTTTTTTAGGTAATCTACCGGTTAAGGTAGGTTTTTGGATGGACCCAACTATCAAATAAACATTTTGTGACTCCCCACCTAGCAAACTAATCTATATCAGGTCCCTCTTCATCTCGGTGTACTTCTTTCCTCCCTTCATCTCGTCCAACATCCCTATCCTGTTCCTACCCTTACCTCGCTTGCCCAACATTCTTCCCTCTATTACCCTCTTCAACATTCCACTACCGCTCAATACGCCCTTCATCCATTTTTCCTGCCTCCATTGGATTTCTCTCAACAAACCCCTCTCCTCCCCCACCATTTCTAGTACTTCCTCATTTGTTTTCCTTTCGGTCCATTTCACCTTTTCCATTCTTCTCCACACCCACATTTCAAAAGCCTCCAATCTACGTCTATCCTCCTGCTTCAGCGACCACGTTTCCCCGCCGTACATAGCTACGCTCCATATCAGAATTTTTACGAGTCTTGTCTTAACATCCCTACTCAACGTCCCCGTCATCAACTCCCTCCTCCTTGAGAAAGCCTCCTTGCCTAGCGCAATTCTTCTCCTTACGTCCCTACCACTTTGACCGTGTTGGTCCAAAACACTTCCAAGATATGTAAACTGTTCTACCTGCTCTATTTTTTCCCCGCCTATTTTAATATTTAGCTTAGCCTTTTTCTTTCTGGAAAATCGCATAACCTTTGTTTTATTAATATTTATTCTCATCCCATATTTATCGCACTGAACCTCCAATTCACTCAACAATGCTTGCAACCCCTTGGCTGACTGAGCAACTAATGCTTGGTCATCAGCAAACCTAACCGATTTTACGAATTCCCCTCCGACTTTCATTCCTACCTCCAGTTCTTCCCATGCCTCTTTAATCATTTCCTCTACATATACGTTGAACAGTACCGGTGACAATGGGCAACCCTGCCTTACACCTCTTCCTAACACTGCCCATCCGGACTCTCCGTTCCCCACTCGCACCTGAGCAGTCTGAGACATGTACAGGTTGCGGATCAGTCTCCTGTCCCTCCAATCCATTCCTATTTTCTGCAATACACGCATTAATTTTTCCCAATTCACTCTATCAAACGCTTTTTCGAAATCTACAAAACAGGCAAAAACGTCCTGATTGTATTCTATATTCCTCTCGACTAGTGATCTCATTACTGCAATGGCATCACGCGTACCTCTTCCTTTCCTGAACCCAAACTGATCATCCCCTAAGTAATCATTTGCCTTACTCTCTATCCTTTTGTTGATGATCCTGAGAATAACTTTAGCTGCGTGGGATATCAAACTTATTGTTCTGTAATCCTCACATGACGAAGCCTTTGCCTTTTTTGGAATAGGAACTAACACCGATCTCACAAAATCTTCCGGCCAGATTCCTTCCTCATAGATACTACGAATCAGTCCATATATGGCCTTCTTCCCACCTTTCCCTAACCATTTCAACATTTCTACAGGAATATTGTCCAGCCCCACAGCCTTATTTGCTTTCATCTCCTTTAATGCCCTTTCTATTTCATCGTCGAGTATGCCTGGACCTAAGCTATCTTCTTCTACGTCATGTTCCTTTTCTATGTCTAACCTTGTCGGCCTAAGTTCTTTACCATACAGTGTTTCTATATATTCCTTCCATCTCTCTTGGATTTTTCCTGGTTCAACTATTATCTTACCCCATTTATCTTTAACTGTTAGCACACATCTTGCCTTCTTACTTCCCGATAATAACTTAACCTTGCTGTATAGAGCACCAATTTCACCCTTCTTCTGTAAACTTTCCATATCCTCGCATTGCGTTTTCCACCATTCTTCTTTTGCTTTATTTGTGACCCTTCTCAATTTATTGTTTAACTCTTTGTACTTCATTTTGCCTAACTCTGTGTTTACGTTTTTCCATCTTCTTCTCTCATCCCTCTTTGCAATCATCTCATCCGTTACCCATGGTTTCCTTATCCTTTTCCCGTTAACGGTTCCTATAGTGTCTTTAGCGGCTTCCAATATCCCTTTCTTGATACATTCCCATTTTTCTTCGATAGTACTCAGTTCTTTACCGTCATCCATCATTTTCTCTACAGCCTCCTGATACTCCTTCCTCGTTAATTCATTTACTGCTTCTAAATTCCATTTTTTAGCCCGCCGCCCTTGCCTTATCTTCTTGAAACGAACATTACATTTCATAACAACTAAATTGTGGTCAGAGTCCGCATCCGCTCCTGGGAAACTGTGCGAATTTATCACACTGTTCCTAAACCTGTGCCTAACCATAATATAATCTAATTGATACCTTTCTGAGTCACCTGGCATTTTCCATGTATACCTACGCCTTTTGTGGTGTCTAAACCATGTGTTAGTGATGACTAACCCCTGTCTCCTGCAGAATTCAATTGCTTTCTCCCCGCGTTCATTCCTCGTGCCTAACCCATAGTCCCCCACCTCACCACCATCTCTTCCTTCGCCTACCGTCGCATTCCAATCCCCCATCACTATCAAATGTTTCCCAGCAGGAACACTCGCGATGATATCCTCTAACTCATCATACATCCTATCGACATCTTCCTCCTTGTGGTACCGGGACGGTATAGAAAAAAATATAAAGGACGAACGCAGGAGAGGGGGGGGAAGACGGAATCAGGTAAATCACTAGCGTAAAAATATTTCCTTGACCGGGCTTGTACACCGGATCTTTCCACTTACCAGGCGGATGGTCTAACCGCTTGAGTTATCGAGGAAACATAATTTTACACTGAGATTTGCTGTTCATACAAGGGCCCCGATTCTTTGGCCAAAAGATGGCGTCAGTAACTACGCTCCATATCAAATTTTTTACGAGTCATTTCTTAACACCCTTACTCAACGTCTCTGTCGTCAAATCCCTCCTGCTTGTGAAAGCCTTCTTGCCTGGCGCAATTCTTCTCCTTATGCCGCTACTACTTTGACCGTGTTGGTCCAAAACACTTCCGAGATACATAAACTGTTCTACCTGCTCTTGTTTTGCCCTCCTATTTCAACGCTTAGCTTAGTCTTTTCTAGAACGAGTAGAAGGAATTAAATTGTTTCTTCTGTCTCCACAATGATTTTCCTGACTTTGTAGTTACATTTTTAGCTTTGTAGCACGGGTGGTGACCTAACACACCTCGCCACACGCCCCCGGGACGGTTTGGGGGTATTATGCAGATGAACTACCTTTATTCATACCAGAACCAATGCGCAGTGAAATGTTGAAACTTCAAATTAGTAAAAAAAAAGTTGTTAGTGATCTACCAAAAATATTTTAAATACGAACTCAAAAAGTGCAATCTGCGGAATAATAGCGCCACAGTTAATACTTTACTGAATACTTTAAGTGGTCATGCCATTGGTCCACTATATTCGGGAATAGGCGTCAACGCATTTTGCATTAGTCTATAGGCGTAGCTTTTGACTGGACAGCCACTCAGGGATTATATCTACTTTATCTACCGCATTAACAACTTTCATTTCCTTTTACTTTATGACTTTTCCACTATGTCATCCAAAGTGACTATCGAATCAGCTGCAAATTGTAATGAAAATGTAATCTTTTCTAGAGCAACCCATGGAAGAACTAAGAACGTTAAGTAGTAATGCACAGGAATGGCTAAACTTTTTCAATGACTTTAGGGAAGAATATTTCCATAAATTCTCTATTTAGGACCCGTACTTTTTCCGATTTTTCTCTCCTTGACAGAGCATTGTTCTTCAGATTTGATGCCAAATTAATTCTTAAATAAAAGGTTCTCACATTGAGACTGCAATTGGAATTCATTTGAAAGAAGTTTCAAGATGCAATTTCTTAGGGCTAGATGATTGTTTCAAAATTTCGTTCTTGGCGAATCTTAAATCATCTCATTAATTTCCCATGTGAGCCAATTAGTCTGCGTATGTGTCTCCGAATCCTACAAGGCATTTTACTCGTACTCCTTCTCTTCTTTTTGTGAAGATAGTAGCGTAACGTAAAACAAAGACCGTGGACGAAAAAGTAGGGGCATCAGTAACCACAGTAAATTAAGAGGGAGCACTTTTTAGATAAAAGAATTCACCGCAAAGACGGCGCACTTCGGAGCAATGAAGGGAGAGATTAACGGGGAGTGTTAAGGTATTGCGGTCAAGTAGCGAGCATTTTCTCCGCCAGACCATTTATATTAAGCTGGCTGACGGGGGAGAAGGGTCGCGAAGAAAGGGTGTGTGCCCGGGGGGGGGAGGGGAGCAGAGGGATAAGGTGCTCCTGAGTAAGGGGGTCTACTCCGAGAAAAAAAGGCGCATCGTGGGCATTCTTTCCGAATTAATGGCTCTATCGTGCCGAAAGGCATGACATGAAATTAAGGAAAAAATACAAAGCACAACGGAAGACTCGTTAAAATGTACGCAACCCTGCAGAATGGAGAAGAATTTAATCCTGCCTCCCGCGCCAGTGTTTGGCGAATTCCTTATTTCAGTCGAGGCGGGCACTTGGCACGTGATCCTGCCGCGTGTCACCAACAATGCGGTACCATTGGAATTTTTCGCTGGTCGCCGAGAAGGAATGGTCTCGGATGGAAGTCGTTTAGAAGCATTATTTAAACACTGACTGGAAATGAAAGCATGACACATACTATCTTCCTGAGATGGAGAGAAGAACGAATACAAAGAGGAATATTCCAGAGAGTGCGGTTTCCTCTGATAATTCTGTCTACCACTCAAAGCAGGTTATTCGTAGATCATCGGGATGAGACATGCCAACCTTTTAAGCCCCGCCGAACATGATAAACGATACTACGACCCAAAATTACGTACAATAAAGCACTCCTCAACTTTCATACCTAAGACCTTCATTCCATGAAATTGGTCTGTCTTCAACATCACTTACCCAATGGTTTTCACTCTGATATAGCATTCACATTAAAATTCTTACTGTTTACGAGATGCAATGCCTCGGATTGGTCACCTGATTTTGTCGATTTGAATGTCCCTTTTCCTTGGCCGCTCATTTCCTATCGGCGGCTTTTCTCGGCGGAATGTACTCAAACACATGAGAGGGGAACATTCCCGAACGCGTTTTATGCATAGCAGTAGTAAGCTGCGTCCAGACTCGTTAGGCATAAGGCAGCATGCATTTAGGCGCCTAATGAAAAGGCAGATAGAGTTTGGACACGCTTCGCAGTAGTGCTACCCTCTATGCACAGGGTTCGACCGGAAAATAAGTGTACTGAGCTCAGGAAAAAAAATGTATTACACTTTTACATTTCTTAAGCTAATATTCCTCAAAATAGGACCCTTGTGAGTCGATACACTTGTTCCAGCGGCGTTCCCATTCCTCGAACGCTCCCGCGAAGGCATCATCGGGAACCTCTCGAAGACACGTCGTCACAGCCTCTTTGACGGCGTCCAAAGTCCCGTATCGCGTTCCTTTCAAACTCCTCTTTATCTTTGGGAACTGAAAGAAGTCCGGGGTGCCAAGTCCGCGCTGTGAGAGAGAGTCTTTGATTATCACTGAGCACTTTCGGCACCAACTTTGCACAAATTTTTCGCATCTGTAATTGGTCCCTAATAATCTCGTGCACTATTGTTTTTGGCACATTACACTGCTCTGCTATCATCCGAACACTAAGACGACGATCAGAGTTCAGTACATCGCGAACTTTTTGCACATTTTCGTCGGTGAGTGACGTTGATGGGCGTCCAGGCCGTGGTTCGTCGTCGACCTCTTCTCTGCCCTCCACGAACATCTTGTGCCACCGAAAGATCATGTTTCTGGACATGGCTGGCTCCCCGTAAGCCTGGTTAATCATACCGACAGTTTCGGTAGACGATTTCCCAAGCTTTACCGCAAATTTGATGGAATAACGCTGCTCCAAAAACTTCGGCATCGCGTTCCGTGACGTGGGTCGAGCGTGGAGGTTCGCGTTAACAGAGCCCCTCACTACACCACAGCTCAGAGCCGACTGCCTTTTTCAGCGTCGCTTGCCAACATACCCCCCTTCAATCGCAGGCCGTCAGAGCGGTGCTGGGCACGCCTGGAGTGGCGGGAAAAAATCAGTACACTTATTTTCCGGACGAACCCTGTATGTAGCCAAGAATAAGGAAGAAACATACGATGTTCGAATATAAATATTTTGATATTTGAGATAGCTTCTGCAAAAACTAGTGTATATACACCCCCAGTAGCGTTTATATTCATTCAAAAACCATGTTAACTTACACGCATACAAATACATATACAGCAAACATACAGATGCAACTTAGAATGTGGTAAAAAATATATGTCTAATTCAAAATGACTCCTGCCAAAGCGAAATATTAGCTACAGTTATAATACAACTAGTTTTAGGATTAGGCTCTCTAAAATTGATGTTTCTATTTTTTTTGTCTATCAATCTACGCAAGGGTGGTCGCCAAAGTAATCATGAAATTACAAGAAGGCTTTCGTATTACTGGGGATGCAATTTATCTTTCAAGGAGTTATGTTTGCATTCAGGTATATATGTTAATATTCTAGGTGAAGGCAGGTATTATGGAGATGAAACTTATTTTATTCCTTACGGAGGGCAGCGCTGTTTCCATCTAATTTTGGCTCAATTCATTTTATGTTGCTGTTCATGATATTCGGAGAGAATAGTTATCCAATAATAATTTGCTATGATTAGCTACTTTATAATTTCATACGGTAGAGCTTAGATGAAAGTCAAAACGTCTAATGTTAGAAATTGAAAATACGATTCCACTAGTGTTTTTCAGTTATTTCATTCAGCTTGACCAAGTGGGACATTTTTATTCAAAACGATCATTCTTTTTAATAGTTAAAATATCAATAAAGGCGGTTGTGTTTTTGTGTCTATTTATTCAGTTAATTTAATACAGGTACACAAACATCAACTGTATTTTTAAATTTAGCGTAATGGTTTTTGATGTATTTCCGACGAAAATTGAACAAAGTTCATTTTAAAACAAGAATAGTTCAATAGCTTTCCCATAACATTTGTGTCGTACGGTTAAAATCCGTAACACCTCATCTTGTTTTGAACATTCAGTCTCATTTGATATATAGATAGACAGTCGATTTCGTTTTAGGGCGAAATTGAGATTATGAAATACGAGGGTCATCCGGAAAGTAGTACCCGTTCGTGCCGCATGAAGTACTGACGACGCGAGTAGCCGCTGGACCGCTAGTGGCCGCTCGTATTTTCTACCGCCTAACCACTCTTTTTATCTTAGGCATATAATAAATGGTAATGGCAATAATAATGGAAGAGAGAAGCTAAATGCAGATATCACAATTCGAGGGGTGAAACTAGAGCAAGTGGAAGCCTTCATCTACCTGGCCAGCAGCATAACATGGGATGGAAGAAGTTCGACCGACATGAAGCGAAGAATAGCCCAAGCTAAGAACGCATTCATGAAGAAGAGGCAATAACTATGTTCAAGGAACCTAAGGCTGGAAACAAAGAAACAATTCGTCAAGACTTTCGTGCGGAGCATGGCACTCTATGGCTCCGAGACTTGGAACCTTGGAAAAGTGGACCAGCAAAGAATAGAAGACTTTGAAACATGGTGCTGGAGGAGAATGCTGAAGATTAAATGGACAGAGAAATTAAGGAACGAACAAGTATATGGAAGAGCAGAAGAGAATAGAACCATATGGAGAACTCTACGGCAAAGAAGAAATAGATGGATTGGACACACATTGAGGTACAATGGATTGATTAAGAATATAATAGAAGAAAAAATAGAAGGGAAGATACCACGAGGAAGACGAAGAGACATGCACATAAGAGAAATTAAGGAGGAGGTAAAACAGAAAAGGTATCAGGGATTGAGGGAATTGTTATTAAAATGAGGAGAATGGATTGCTGCATTAACCCATCCTAGGATTTAAATACTGATGATGATGACAATAAATAATTGTTATTTTTAATTCAAATGAAGGCATGGTAACTTCTTAGTTCTACAGTGCTGCTTTGAAATTATTTGTTGAAAATGGAAGGTTTTATTATTAATTTCTTGCCACCAACATTAAGCAGCGCCTAATGCTTCCGTACGCTCAACATTTCAGACTGTAAGGTATTTTTAAAATGGATTTATCATGATGAAATCTGAGGGAAAAGTCGACAAAAAAGCTGCTAATTTACGAAATGATACGTCCAGCTGAAACCATACTCGAATGAGTGGAGAGAGAGATTGGTTACGGAGAATTTGCGTGACCTCACAAAGGTACGTGTTGCGTCAAAAGTTTTTTTTTAGAATGAAGAATCTCCAAACATTCGAGAGTGACTCTCAAAATGTATTCTCTGGCATTCCATTCAAACTCGGTGTGGTTCTCTCGTTTTTTTATTTCATTTCCTCCGACTTCCCAGCGCCATTTCTCTCTCTCTCTCCCGTAATGTCATCAGGGCTTCCTTTCTTGCCAGTTGGAATCCATCCCTTGAATATTTATTCCTCCAAACGTCCCCTCCCTCAATGTTTCTCCCTCCGAATGTATGGAGTGAGCCCCGCCAAATGTGCCTTATCGGCGGCATTCTATCCACGTCGCCGTATTCAAGTTTTCGTCAGCTCTTCCTCATTGACGGCAGGGCGTTGGAAGAGCGGAGGTGTGGGGGGAATGAACGCGAGCCATTCGTGCCGACTTCATGATTCCCACAGGAGTACACGACAGGAGAGAGGGCGTGATTTTGTCTCATTTCACGTTGGAGTGAAATATATCGAATACGTGTACGCATTTATCTAAATGCATATTCAACCGAGCAACCTGAAAAAATCTCCTTCATAGGTTGCAAGTTGCACATGACTCCACAGCCAAAAGCAGGAAAAAGCTATAGATACAAGGTTTGTATAAAAAGTAACGGGTAAGGTTTCATTAAAAATGTATATTTCAAAATTGTTTCTTTGTATATTTGTATCATATATGTAATGTATATTCCTATTTATTTCACATATTGCTACAATGCAACTAAAAATTCTTCAAAGTATATCCCTCGAGCGTCGACACACTTTTGTCAGCGGTTTTTGCACGACTCGAAGGCTCCATGTTAGGCCGATTCCGGAAGGTCCTCAAGGGTACGCGTGCAAGCTTCTTTAACAGCACTTAGGGGGTCCCACGGTAGTATCCTTTGATGGAGGGTTTCACTTTTACAGGGAATAGGAAATAGTCTGCTGGTGCCTAGTCGCGACTCTAAGGGGGTTGGGGAATCGTCCCGATGCCGTTACAGATGGTCTTTGTAAGCAGGCACTCGACTCCTGGTCGTCCGTCAAGACCTTCGGGAGGAGTTTAGCGCAGATATTTCGCATCGGCATTTTTTCAGTGATAATAATGGTGTGAACTGTCATCTTATCAATTTCAATGCAATATGTGATCATGCGCACACTCAAACGACGGTCAAAATTCAGCACTTCACGAATACGTAGCACGTTGTCGTAGGTTCTTAACGTCGACGGCCCTCCAGCGCGGGGACATCTATCATCATAGCTTGCGCCACTTAAAAACAGCAGTTTTGGCACTATACTCTACTAAAAACAAGATCTAGCCTGATTAAACGCTCACAGGCGATTGACACTTGGCACGTGCTGACGGTCAGACTCCCTCACCAAGCCTGCGCGGTGCGAGCGGGCTGCAACGTACAGTCACGTCAGGAAAAAAATGCTCCCAATACGTTTTATACCAATCTTGTGTAGACAACAGGTGGATGGGTTTAGTCCTCTTGAGGAAGAAAGAGGAACTTAATAGATCTAATGAAACGTATTCGCAATTGTCATTCCGCGGTTTACTGCATTGCACACCACAGTCTAACACCAAATTAATTGAGAAGGCCACTCTCTGTAACACTATTAAAAGTTTTCTCCTCGCATATAACTATCAAGCTGAACCAACTTTTAAAAATAACCCCTAAATATATTATCGAAGTAATCACAAACTTTATTAGTGCTCAAGCGTTATCTTTCCGATGAATTGCATGCTATCGGATATACGATAAAGAGCTTCCTCTCACCAACATCAAGCTTTCTGATTACGACACAAGAATTTCAATCCCTCACAATTTTCACTAAAAAAATTCGTGCGTAGAGTTTTTTTTATTTTATGTAATGTGAATTCACTAGAAAACAATAAATATGGACTTCAAGACCGAACTATTAATGATTTTCCCTCGTACGACACCTCACAGGCACAAGTAATCCTTCTTAAACGCCGTTCAATTCACAATCCTATGTCGAGATTTATACCTTTGGAAGGAGGAAACTATTTCTTTATGGCGTCAAAAGGCATTCATGAATGTAATTGCACGTGTGCATAAGAATTTTTCACATTTAATTATTAATATTGGTATTCTACTGATTGCGAGATAGAAAGGATAATAAGGGAAATGAAATCAACTGAGGCCGAAGGGGATGATATCATTATTGAGTAACTAGTTTAAGGAGTAGGAAAACAAGAGAGAGAGAGAGAGACTTTATATGGATAAATTCGTAAGATTTTTGATGGAGGAATTTTGGCGAAAGACTTCGTCAGAACAATGTTGATTCCTTTTCCCAAAAAGGGAACAAAGCCAAATGTGAGTACAACAAATATAATTTCGCAAGCATACGCACGGCTTGCGGAATACTTGCATTGTGTCGAGACGCTGAGATACACAACCTGGTCGCGAATTATCCAGGGGGCACACGCACACTAGCCGTCCTCCACACTCTCCCTCGAGGTCATCCCTTCCCCACCCCACGCCCTCCCTTCTTCTCCTTTGCTCCCCTTCCACCCTCCACCGCCCCTCTTCGGTCCAGTCCCAACCAAGTGGACGGGATTACGAATTGTGCCATTGACGAGCCCAACTCCAGGTTCATTCGCTTGCAACCTGACGCCAATTCCTTTCCTTTGAGAGTTCCATTGCTTCCCTCCCCACGACGCCATCCTCTCCACCATTCATCCCGTTTCCCCATTCAACCGCCCCGCGGGACACCACGGAGGATGAGGGGAGGGCGGGCCGCGAGATGTGGAGACGAAGAGGCAAGAAAGAAGTCCGCGAGTGTGGGGTCAACCTTGAGTCGATACTGGTATCGTGGGATTAATTCTTAAGATGCTATTGTTGATGTGTGTGGCGGCCTCTACTTTTAATCATTTCTAGTAATGAGATGGTGTAGGATTATTCCTAGAGGAACCGTATCTGTCAGACAACTCCTTTTCCTGCCCCTTGGTCAGCGTAGGTCAAATTATCATGTATGATAGAGTGCGCCTGAAGCGAGACATTCTCGACATAGGGGAAAGAACTGACCCCAATACCCTGATGTGAGAATTCTAGGCACTGACGAATGAGGTGATCCCTACTCACTACTCTTCAACCCCAGCTTTGTTTATTGTGTTGGTTAGCTTAAAATATTAAGTTAAAACAGTTATTTTCTGATAAAATAAATTAATCACGTTAAACATATTAGTAGGTCGATAGTGTAGCCAACGAAAATTTATAATTAAAGTATTCCTACCACAGTTATTTAGTGCCAACTTGTATTTCAATTTTTATTTCTAAGAAATATAGCTGGGCAAAATCTCTATCAAAGGAATGGATTTCAGAGACAGCTGTTGAAAATGAAAGTCGGTTCTTTTGTCCAAATGAGCACATCCATGCAAAATAGAGATTGAATAGAAAATCCTTTGACTTTCTACTCAATCCTTCCTTTTTATCACGTTATTTGTTTGTAAATTCGACCTTTAACATAGTGACCTTAGTGATCAACCTTAGAATTTGTTACTGTGGTAGTAATCTCCTTGATATCCGAATGGACTCTTTCCTTCTAGTGGAAGGGGTGTTTTTTGTTGCTCTCCGAAAGCGTTACTCTCAAGGAAAGCCTTTCACGAATCAGTGTTGCACAGATCTCCTTGAGAGAAGGCACCATTGTATGTAGCATGTTCATGTGATACTGGAATTTTGCCTTCCTACTTTTTCTACATATTACCCCCCAAGCGCCGCAAGAGTATGTGACGTGGTGTGTTAGCTCGCCACCTGTAAAAAAGAATAAACCACATGCAAGATCAACACATTCATGCAAACATATACCCACAGTGGCGATTACATTCATACAAAATTCTTTCAACTTACATGCATGCAAATATGTATATATATATATATATATATATATATATATATATATATATATATATATGGGGTCGCGCGGTGGTCTAGCGGGTAGAGCGTTGGACTGCTGACCAGAGGGTACCGGGTTCGATTCCCGGGCAAGGCACTTGGGGCTCCACCCAAGCTAGTTGATTTTTCGGGTACCAGATCTTCCTGGGAGACCATAACCGGCACAGGAAAAGGAACTGGCCCCCCTACCCTGATGTGTGAATATTCACACGCCGTCGGGCTTGGTACATGTGTGAGCTCTACCATCACCTACTAAACCGACCTTTGGGTTGATTACTGTGTTTATGGTTTTTTTTATATACTATTTAATGTTTTCCTCAATTCTATATGTTGCAAAACTTTGGAGCACATTTTTCTCAGTTCCATAACGGGATACCTTGACAACATTAAATTAAATTCATAAATTAAAGGTCGCAGGTATGGGGCACAAGGGCACAACGAATTGGGTTGAAGACTTTTTTTTAGGGCTGGAACAGAGGGTAGTCCTTGATGGCGCTGGTTTCGACAGCATACGAGTGACCTCAGGGGTACCTCAGGAAAGTGTAATCGGGCCTTTTCTTGCTTTTCTTGATTTTTTTAACAATTTGAACTGCTCAGTGAAAAGTAAGATTAGGATGTTCGTAGATGACACAGTGATTTATCGGGGGAGCTCTGTGGATAAGGATCGTTTAATTGTAGCACAGGATCTAGATTGCATTACTAAATGGTGTTCAACATAGGGATTGTCATTAAACCTTAACCATTTTTCGGTTGTAAATTTCTTTAAAATATCAACGTGAAAGAAATTCAAATTCGCTGGAGTTGGCCTAGAAGTAGTTGCAACAGTAAAAGATACATACCTAGGTGTTTCAATCGCAAAAGACAACTTGGGTGATCCGCATACGTAAAATCTGCGGACATATATTGGTCGCTTGGATAATGTATATAAAATTCCGGATATAGATGCGGAAACTAGCAGACTCAGAGACTCGTTCTTCCCACAGACAATACGGGATAGCAACTGAAGAGTTATAGATAGTAACATTTCCACTTGCCACCCTCAGCGTCTTGGGAATAAATAGTTTTACTCAATTGCATGCACTTTCCCTAATCTCGAGTGTGTTGTTGCCAAAGCCCTTCCCGCATCACCGCATTATAATGCCATTAAGTAACGTAGTGCTCTTAACGGTATCGCTTGTTCTGCCTTGTCTGCTTTTAAAATTCCCTTTATCCGTGTTCTCTTTCTATGGGAGAATCTTCCCTCTACTTGCAGCGCAGGGTCACATTGCCTACCTGTGTCCTTTCGGAGGAGAAGATTGTAAGTTTCATGTCCATGCGGTAGTGGAATTTTGCCTTCTTACTTTTCAAAGTCTAGCTTGCAATTTATTGGATGAAATGGTTGAGTATGGAAAATGGATGATAGGTGAAATTGTTTGTTTGTTGATACTATATGTATTTGCAAGCGTGTAAGTTGAATGGATTTTTTCATGAATGTTTACACCACTGTGGGTAAAGGGTTGCATGGATATGTTGATTTTGAATGTGATTTTATTTTTTCTTAAGAGTTGAGACCTAACACTCCCCGCCGCACCCCCTTACGGAGGCTTGCGGGGTATTATGTAGATGTATCGAACGTGTCCAATACTAGATTTGTATGAATAATTACATGAAATTTTCATTTTAAATATATACCATTTTCGTACAATGCTTTTCGGATGAAATCTTTTCCCTTCTTGAGAGTTAAAGACTAACAAGACTCCGGCCTTAAGTTTAGTCTTTATTTGAATTTCCAATGATTTATTTACATAATCATTCCACAGAGTTTAACTTGTTGACAATGGGCACTACGATTCCGTCCTGGAGAGGAACTTGCTTGAGAACATTTTCAGCGTTGTTTGGGAATCATAAGTAGTAAGAACTTTCTAAATAATTTCTAAATTTCGAGGCGTAGTAACTTTGATTTGGAGCGTATTTTCGTATGTCGAAGAAAAGAGGTCACTGAGCCAAGAGGATAGGCACAGAATGGAGGTTTATTAAATGTGGGTGTGGAAATGGATGGAAAAGGTGAAGTGGATAGAAAGGAAAACAAATTAAGACGTGCTAGTTTTGGTGGGGGAGGAGGGGGGTGTTGAGAGAAATGGAAAAGGGGCAGGAAAGATATGTTCATAACATACGAGTATTGATTGGCAATGGGATTCTGAAGACTGTGATATAGGGGATAATGTTAGGCAAACGAGGAAGGGACAGAAGTAGGATAGATGTTGAAGGAAATGAAGAAATGGTGGAAGTATGGGTAATTGAAGATGCAATTTTGCATTTTCGCATCCTACGTTGTGTTATTTTAAGACAGATAATAGAATTGTCGTTGTACCGTTGAATTTAAACAGAAAAAATCCGTCCTCGCAGTGAACGAAAGAGAAAGCCGGTTTTGAATGAAGAGGGTTACAATCCGAGAGGTGGAGGGTTTTCTTGGTGGTGATATAATGATGGCTTTACATTTTTTATCGTGATTGATTTAGCTCCCATTGAAAATCTCTTTGCATCTTATTTTGCCAACACCTGAGTCCTCACCTCAATCCTGACTGCTAATTCTGAAAGGACTTCTATTCACTGGCGGTAAATAAGTTCTGTGAACCGTTCAATTAATCTTTAAAAAATCCAAGAGATGGCGCTCGCAGTATCGGAAAAGGTTTCCTTTTCTAAAACTCATCCCTTACTAGACTGCGGTTAAAGTTTCAGCTAAATCCTTCGCAAGGTCTCATTTCCAGAGTTGATTGAAGCAACAAACATTTATTTATTTAGGGCAGTTGCAATAAATCAGTTTCATTGTGTAATTAAACACTTCTATGCATAAGGCTTAAAACCGAAAGAAAACAAAGCTGAGTTGAGTAAAGTTCATAAAATATCTGCTCCCATGTTGGCTACCGTTTACAATTGAGTAAATAAGTTAAAACCTGATCGTACATCTATATATGATGAACATCGATCAGGACGTCCATTGGAAATGACTTCCTTTGAAATGATTGACAAAATTCACGATTTTGAGTAAGTTTCGAATAATCAAAGTTTGCGAAATAATTGAGGCCGTAAGCATATCACAAGGTACAATGTATTCAATTTTGCACAAAAAATTGAATGTGAAAAAAATCTTGGCAAGATGGTTGGCGCTTGGTTTTGCTCTTGATGGAGAATTAACGCAATCATGGAGTTGATTTTGAAGCTAGTTTGGCGCTTTTTCGTCTCAATCCCAATAATTTCTGCATCGATACCTACCTGAACAAAACATGGATATGTTTCTAGACTCTGAAGACAAAATAATGGTCGAAACAGTGGGTTCCTAAAGGCAATCTGGCTCCGAAGACGTGATGCACGCTGAATTATCTACATTGATTACTTATAAAAAGGACTAACAATACAATGGGAGTATTGTGCGACGTTTTTTCAAAAATGTAGTGAATAAATTAGTGAAAAACGTTTTTATTTGTCAAAGAAATGAATTGTTCTTCTCATCAAAGACAATGCACTGGTGTACACCTGCGCAGTTTCGGTGTCAAAGATTATTAAATTAAAGTTCGAATTATTACAGCAGCCCACGTATTCGCCAGATACAGCCCACAGTGACTGAATTTTTTATTCCCAACCTTTTTTACAGACGAAAAAAATGGATCAGCGGAAAACGATTCACATCGAACGAGAGGGCCATCGACAAAACGCTTATTTCGAGGACCTTCCAAAATCCTACTTTTTGGACAGTCTAAAAAGTTGTAGACACTTTGATTTTAAATTATCGAGCTATATGATGGGTATAACATTGAGAATGATTATTATCTGCATAATGAGATGATATAAAAAATAAAAATGTCTACAAAACAAAATAATTTGATTTTCTATATTTTCCTAAGGAGTTATTGAACGATTCGCTTATCATTGAATGTCATTCATACCGTCTAGCAGAATTAGAAACAACGTAATTATAGCTTCACATACAATATAAAATTTTCCTTTGTTCATCGCCCTGGCTACCCGTACGCTCTTCATTCATACCGAGATGGTGTGAGGCTATCGTACTGGTTTCCCACCCAGAAGGTCCAGGTATAAATCCTGGAGACAACCAATATCGATATCGATCCTTACTATAGGTGTCCTGTGGAAACCACTTAGCGTGAGTACGCCGTCCGTCAGTTGGGCCGTTTTAAGCTGCGGACCCCTTGGCGCCTTTTGTTAAGAGTAGGCTAATGCCGACGCCGGGTTTCTCTCCACCCTTCATCCTTTCCTGTGCATCCCTAATGGCTCAAGTGACCTTAGGTGTCGGTCGCCTCCCATAAATACTACTGCTATTTTGATGAAACTCTATCGGAGTTGGCGGTATCATACCATGCACTTTATTGCAGAGACATTTATCCTCTGGATTTTGGAGCCTTTCAGGGTACACATTTTTGCTGATCTATGCAGGTATACCGAGAGCGATGAGATAAAATAACAGGGCAACTAACATTATTCCCCTTCCAAGCCAGGAGGCTGCGGCAGTAGAAATAGCGTCTCAATAATCCCCCTCAATCCTAAGGGAACATTGGAAACCTGCCTCCAGGCATTCAATGGATCTGAGCATCCCAGAAAAGGCGGCGTTTCCCCTTCCTGTCAAGTGACTACGCGAAAACAATACGCGACTGGCATCCGCCCTTCTGTTTGCCCTTCCTTCTCCCTTTCTCTCTCTGCGAACGAGGCATCAATCGCCGGGGAAAACCTTGTCCTTGGATTTACCGACCACACAGCAAACGATTCCGTTCTATTCATGCCATCGAAGCTTCCGCATACGCGGTAAATGTTTAGGGGCTTTAAAAAAACAAAATGCTTTGACGAATTACCGTATATAAAATTTCAATTTATCGCGGTCATACCCATTGCGCCCCAGTCCATTTCAACGAAAAGTTTTTATCCTTTGAAAAATTCTATTCTGGTCCGGCCGGATATCGAGGGATCCGTGATCGAATCCCGGTCAAAGCGAAAAATGTAACAAATCGTTAAATTTCAGCATTTTTTTGCACATAAGCGGATGAAGTCTCAAATGATGGGTGCTTGTATGACAGGTGACCTAGCACTCCCCAGCACACCCCCTTACGGTGGCTTGAGGGGTATTGTGTTAGGTGTTGATGTGGAGATGTGTGTACAGGATGAATTATATCCAGTCGTCTCCTTCCACGAGCCGCTTAAGTGGATCACATAGTGCCATGTGATTGTGGAAGTATTTGATTTGATATAGAATTATCAATTCTAATTTACACGTTTTTGTGTAGGGTTTACTAAATTTATTATGTGCATGTGTATGCTAGTTGATCCTAAATGCATTAGCATACATGTAAGTTAAAAAAAGGTTTTCGCATGAATATATACCCATCTGTGGGCGTAGGTTTTCATGAATATGTTGGTTTTTCAAGTGGTTTTATCCTTTTCTAAGGGTGGTGACCTAACACCCCCCGCACTGCGGCGGCTTGCAGAGTGATGTGTAGATGTAATTAACTGACGAGTCATCTCCCTCAGAACTTTGAATACATTTCTTTGGCTTAACTTAGATTAAGTACTCTGATTTTTCGCAATTTTATGATAAACAGAATATGTTACGTACTTTGAACTTTTTCCCAAAATGTTCCTGTTCTTCCTATTATAATTCCAATTTACATAGTTTCAGAGGGATTTTGCAACATAAGTCATCAAGGATTCACCCAATTATGGGTAAAAGGATATTCATCAGTAACACAGCAATTTTACATTCAAAACTTAATCAATACCCAGTGCCATCATTCGAGTGATTCCATGGCTACATTATGTGGGGCATTTTCTACAGTACGTACATTTAGAGTCACCTATGTAAACGTCAACGAAATACGTACTCGTATACCTATCCTCAATAAATATTCCTCTCCCGACTCCGATTACGACGGATGATTAGGCTTTGCTCGCGGACGGTTAAATAATATTTTTATAAACATGTCCATTCTACCAGAATCCTCTCTTTTATTGAGAAGAATATGTGTCACGCTATGCATTCGACATGAGGTCAAAGAATTTGAAGACAATAATTGTTTCCTTCCATCTTCCTCAATCAGTGCTAGTATCCCTCCCCGTGCGTCTTTGAAGGGCGCTTTTGGTCCTCGGAGGAAAGCAGAGCTCTTATTTTACCTCCATTTCGCCGATATTCACCTTCTTCCGCATGCAGCCCAAACTCTGCAACATCTGTGAGGTCTAAAGATCAAAAAAGGTTTGTAAATAAGGTGTCAAATATGATATTGCCTTAGCGTACCTTAAGTCTAAATTTCCTTGCAATTACCATTTTGTTTTCGACATCGTTATAATTAAACCGCGATCCACCAAAAAGGCATGTGGCAGGGGGTGCAAGCTCCAAATGAGAAGGGAAAATGATAAGGGAGGATATGAGAGAGGAAGGAGAAAGGGGAAAATATTCGTAAAAAACCTGTGAAATAACGGATAAATTTGTTTTTATGCTTGAAGACTTAATTAAAATCCAGGGTTAATAATCACCGAATAAATTAGTTATTTTTTATGCGAAAAAAGGAAATGAAAATGTTATTTTAAGGACGCATGGGGTTTATCATTTTAATTAATATTTAACGCTCACATTTTTCTATCACTTTTTTCATGATGCGCCTTGACTTTTGTGTGTTTCACTGCTCTCTCGATACCTACGGATAATGATTTAATGATTGCATGCGGATGATGTGATCCTTGTTGTCCTTCGGCCAACTCGGGGTGAGGGTGAGCCGTACGCGAAGAAACTCGCCTCCCCTCCGACCCTGAGGGAGAAGCCGAGGAGGAGGGGAGGCGCCCGCCAGTGAAATCGCACTCGGCGACAAGGACGGGGCAAGAGGAGCTGTGGCCCTAAGAGCGGCGATTATGGCGATGACGTCAACTCCTAAATCGCCGTGCTTCCACTGGAGGCTGGAGCGATTCTTTCGGCCTTGTCCTTTGAAGACCGTCGACCTATTAACCTTCCTCGGCTACGGATTATGATGACCGCTTTTATGAAAATGACGCTGCGACCTTCGTCTCAAAATTGTCTCCCGTTCTGTTCCCCATATCATTTACCCATTTTTTATAAGGAAAATAGTAATCACTCCAATTTACTTCCATTCTGGTCTCTATTTGCTCCTGGAGTGACATTTTCCAAAGCCACCACTTCTTGCATGAATCACATACACTCATCATCATAATCATGTACATCAATCTGTCTGGTCTAGATCAAACTGGGTAAACTTCGCTTCTTATCTCCATACATGAGAAGGATGTAAGGAAATGTTTACTATTATAATTTGAAAACACGGTCTTACTCCCGCAACATTTTAGATTCAGCGTCCTCCTAGCATAAAGATTGATCTCTTGATTGAAAAAACGAACTTGGATATGAGAAAGAAGTGATGGGGGTGTTGGGAAATGGCCCAGAGAAATTGCGATGGATTTCTCCTGTCTCTCTCGAGCAAATCAAAAATAGATTGTCTTTCTGAAAAATGTTTGGTGAATTAGTTGACTCAGTCGGAATATACATAGAATACCTATTTACAATTCAGGAATTGCTACTTTTTAATTCCATATATTTCTCGGAAATTTCAAATTAAGAGACAAAGTTTAATTTCGTTTCATTCCTGTAATTCGTAAAACTTCCTCGTAAAATTCGTAGAACTATTCGTAAAACCCATGTGTAGCAAAAGTTCAGCTGTAGTTGTTCATCCTTTTAAGTGTGAAATTTATGAGTAATGTATCTCATCTTCGTAATAACGCTATTGAGTCCCACAGGTTTTGTTAGAATGCAGTGCGGATTATTTGATATGCCTGGGCCATTTTAGATTGGAGGCAGCGTTGAAAATCCAGAAAAACAGAAAGTGGACACAAATACTTCTATCCAGTTGAATCTAACTTTGGCTTGGGGAAGGACTCTCCCACCGTCGACCAACATGAAGTCATGTAATGCATTTATAATAAATAATCAGGGATCTACATCTACACAATACCCCGCAAGTTGCCGCAATAATATGTGGTTAAAAGTTATAGATCCAATCTATTACACATTTCAAGAAACTGCGGGAGATGCCACAACAGTAACTTTTAACGGAGTGATCCGCTAACATGAATTTCAATGCAATAATTTCAGAGTGTAAAAGTCATTCGCCTTGACCGAGATCCGGGTTCGAATCCCTGTCAAAGCGAATGATTTTTACACTCTGAAATTATTGCATTGTATTACACATTTGTCAATCCTGCAGCTTCCATACATTTGGAGAAACTTTTTATGAGGGTCTTTGTGAAATTATTTTTTTAAACTTAAAAATAAAGCATCGACCTGAAGGTTATTTTCTTCCGAGACCAAAATATGATGAGAGGAAAGTGCCAGTTGGGTCTCTCAAGATATACCCTTTCGGTAACCGTCTTAGTTTCTTAAAGTAAACTCTTACAATCAAGATATTTCATGATCAATATGGCCGGAGATGATTATAACCCTGACGTGAAACATCAAAAATGAGAGTTTCCTTAACTTTTCCACTCAACATTGTGTCGTAATTGGAATGAAATAGCCAAGACATTATTAACCTGATGCGCACGCACTACGGTAACTTAGTAAATGCTTAGAGCTCTAGGCGTCATGAGAACCTACAAACCCTTTCGCAGTGTCAAGTTCGTGGCTCATTTGGAGGAGTGTGTTACTTACCTTGGTAATTTATATCTCTGCCACTTACTCTTCAAAACGCATTTGCTTTAATATTGACCTTCTTAAAATATGTTTAAGCAAAGAACAGCCTTCTAATTAACCTTAAGATACGATTAATGCTGATGAAATGGCGATTAATAAAAATGATTAAAGATTATGATTGCCAGAATTGTCCCAAGAATTTCAAATTACACAATTATACCATTTATGTAAACTGCTTTTCGGATGAAATTTTTCCCTTCTTGATATTCAAAGGCTATTAAGAGTTCAAGATCCATAAGTTCAGGTACTTTTGTTATTTCCAATGATTTATTTATATAATCATTCCAAAAAGTTCACATTGTTGATGCTGGTGACTACGATTCCGTCCTGGAGAGAAATTGCGGGATAGAATGTTCGGTGTTGATAAAAGTCATAAGCAGTAATTACTTTCGAAATAATCTCTAGCAAGGCTTTCTACTATTTACACCTACTATCTACACTATGATATATAATTACTTTTGCAAATGATCGTGGCCGCTATTGATTATGCCTTCCATTATTGATTACCCTCCATTATGAATCTCTCTCCTTTCTTCGACATATCCTTCGCAAATGCCCCAGGTAACAGGTTTTACACAGTGCATATTTCCTTTTAAACGTAAATATTTCATTCTAAGTGATAATTCTTTCACAGTTAACAATAGGCTACATTCAAATTTCAAGGTTCTGCCATAGAATGTAGTTTCAGTATTTCGTATACCAATGTCTAACCCATTATCTAGCTTGCACGTTCCTGATAAATTTCTTACTGCATCCTGGGATACAATTATTTGTTTTAGTTAAGCGTATGTACTTGCATGCTTGTGGAGTGAACGTTGGTGGACGTGTGTTTGTATGCGCGTGGAATGATGGGATGGTTCTATGAATGTGTGCACTGTTGTGGATTGGTTTGCATGTGTGTGTTGGTTTTGAATGCGGTATTTCTTTTTTTTCTTTTTTGGGTGGTGACCTAACACCCCCCGTCACACGCCCTTGCGGCGACTTGCGGGGTATTATGTAGATGTAGATGTATCCAACGTGGCTATCCGGACCACCTCCCATACAGAATAATCCTCAAATAGAAATGCAATTCATTTCTCCGTACAATGTCCAACAATATAAAAAACGACTATGCCCATTTGCACAACAAACTTCCCTGAAGTTACTATCGATTAATCCTAGAGAAATTTACCCTATTCTCTTCAACAATAAATCCATCGCCATTCTATTTCCGAATGCCCCTCTGTCACTTTTAAACTACCATCGAATCTTTATAATATCCTTAACATCACCTCTCTCTAATTCCACTCCTTTCTAAATCCACTCCAAATTCCAAAACTCCATTCGAATCGAACCAAGCGTTCCAGAAGCAAAACCTGTTTCATCTTCGTCACAAATTATGTTCCAAACTTGAACCTATAATTTCCCTTCCCTTCCACCTTCTTTCTGCATTTTCCAAAATAAATCGTTTTTCACCAACGGTGTAAAATCTGTCCAGCTTTATGCTTCGATCAATGCACTACACCCCTCAATCTATCTAATAAATATCATCTACGTCTAAGTCTACATAACCCCCGCAAGCCGTTGCATGGGTGTGTGATGGGGAGTGTTAATGTCAACAGCCGTGAAAGAGAATTGAGCTACATTCAAAACCAACATATATATGCAAGCCTACACCCACAATGGCGTATATATTCAAGTAAAAATCTTTTTAACATACACGAATGCAGATGCATATTCTATCGACTAACGTACACTTGCTATTTATAATGTAATAAAAATCTGTCCATTAACGTGTAAATTAGAATTGAAAAGTAAAAAGGGGAAAGTCTTATATTAGATGGACATCCAAACTCATGGACTCCGCCCCAAAGATAGAGGTAGCGAATGTGACCACCGTAACAGGCAGGCAGCGGAGCGGCCCCCCCCACAGAGAGAGATGAATCACCGAGCAACCTAAAACCCATCCTCCTCGTCCACCCACAAATAAATAACTGCAATTTCCCTAAATCAACCGCCACGCTAAACGCTCTCTTTCGTACTCATCTTTTACCCGCGGTCACCGAGTCGACCATAATCCTGTCTCTATTGACAAATTTACGCAGACAGCAAATCCTCTGCAAGGTTACTTTTGGCGAGGCAGAAGGAGCGAGCGAGCGGGAGCGGAGTGAGGAGTTGCGGTGGGTGAGGGAGTGGACAGGCGGAGATCGAAACTGATGAGACATGTCTTAAAGCTGGATGGGAGCGATAGTCGATGGAGGGAAAACGCGGGAGGGTTTGACAAGGGCTAAGTGTCCTATTCCCGTAGCTGCTGCTTCCCTTGTATTTTCTACCCAACATTTTGAATGCTGCTTCTCTCTTTACGTCGTAATATCCCTCTCCGATTCCGCTGACAACATAAAAGTAACGGCTCAAACTGAATCCGCAAAGATCTGGACCTTCTAGTTCAACCAATTACCAGGTCTGAACATGTTTAGGTCTGCCGGGATTGAGATTCTTTATACTATCCATCATTATATATTACGAGGTGTGTTAAAAAATTAACGGGAATTTTAATTTTTCGGATAATATTTTTTATTCTTATACATTGATGTTGTCACCTTCAAAATGGTCCCCATTGGAGATTATGCACTTATGCCAGCGCTTCTTCCAATCCCCGAAACACTCCTCAAACTCGATCTTTGAGATAGACTTTAGTTCTTTCAGCGATGCGCTTTTAATGCGGATTCTGTACCAGTAAAGCTATTAAGGAAACCTAATTTACACTGAGATCAGCGATGTTTTAAAGCGCCCAGGTGCTCCATCGCAGATCTTAGTGTAAATTAGGTTTCCTTAATAGCTCAACTGGTAGAGCATCCGCCCGGAAAGTGGAAGGTCTAGTGTTCAAATCCTGGTTAAGGAAATATTTTTACATTTGTGATCTGCTCAAATCCGCCCTTCCCACCTTTCCTGTGTTCGTCTTTTATGTGTTTTCCTATCCCATTTCCTTGTATATCTATTTCTATGTGTGAAGGAATATTTGTTCGCCGTATGGCGGGATTTCGTGTTTGAATGTAATTATGTATGTTTTTTATATATACTTATTTATTTGTAGGTATGTATGTATATATATTTATAAAACTTAGACAGCAACACAAATATGAGAACACATTAAAGGAACACCCACACATTATTTCTTGATAATTTCGACGGAATTGAGCTCCGTCTTCCTCGAAAGATTAGTTAGGACTGACTGGTGAAAAGTATGGTGGTGGGGGGGGTGAAAGAAAGGGTTGTGAAAGGAATATTCATGCGGGATAGTAGAATATTTTGTTCATCCGCTACATTGTGCTATTCTTGGCCTGGATTTTGTCTTGTTGAGTCCTGATGATGACTTAGTAAGTTGACAACTGGGTCGTAGATGCTGTAATGTCTGGGGATTGACTATTTGTTTTCTGCGCGGCTTGGGAATTACTACCTTGATCAAAACGTTCCCGGAATTTATTCAGAAAATTAAAAATACAAGTTTATTCATCTAAATCTATATTGTCCCCTTCAAAGTAATCCCCATCGACTGCAACACACTTATGCCAGCGCTTGATCCAATCCTCGAAACATTTTTTATATTCGGTTTTCGGTATGTCCATCAGTGCTTCCTGCGATTTTTCCATTACTTCCTCTCGGCTGCTAAAACGCGTTCCTCGTAATGGTTTTTTTAACTCGATTGAACAGAAAGAAGTCACAGGGAGCCAAATCAGGTGAATTCGGTGGCTGTTGGATGGTATTTGTTGCATTTTTCGTCAAAAAATTACGAATAATGATAGCACTGTGCGACGGTCTCGACGCACTGTGCGACGATTTCTGGTCTCTTTCGGCGAATTGCTTCACGCAAACGTCTCATAACGCCCAAATAATACTCTTTGTTTACTGTCTGGCCTTCTGGCAAAAATTCATGATGCACTACACCGTTGTAATCCATGAAAACCGTCAGCATTGCCTTCTTTTTTGACTGAAAACGACGTGGTTTTTTTGGTCTCGGCTCATTTGGTGAACGCCATTCACTTGCCTGATGTCTGGATTGCGTGTCGTACTCATAAACCCACGTCTCGTCTCCAGTAATGATCCTTTTGATGAATGTGGGATCGGATTCAGCCTCGCAAATCATGTCTTTTGCGACGTCAACACGGTCTCTTTTTTGCATGAAATTGAGGTCTTTTGGCACCAACTTTGCTGCTACACGACGGAAACCCAAATCATTAACCACAATGTCTAGGGCGGATCCATAGGCAATGTTCAAGTCCTCCGCTATTTCTCTGATGGTTAATTTGCGGTTATTGACCAACATTTCTTTTACTTTATCAATTTTTTCACCGACTTTCGATGTCGATGGTCTGCCACTGCGTTCATCATCTTCGATTGACTCACGACCACTTCTGAACCGCTCGTGCCACTGGTAAAAGACCGTTTTTTTAGAGAATCGTTGCCGAAACACTTTTCCTACATTTCCAACGTCCGTGCGCCACTAAATCCTTTTTTTACGCAAAATTTAATACAAGTTCGTTGTTGCAAATTTAAATCCATTTCTGCAATTGTAAAAAATCGCCAACACACACACAGATAGATGTACTCTTGGCTACGTAACTTTTGCAAATGTCAAGTTATGACACTAAGATTTAAAGGGAATATCAACAACAGATGTACCAATTTAACAAAAAAACAGAACTCAAATCGGAACGATGGGAGCGCCACACGGTGGTTATTCCGGGAACCTTTTGATCAAGGTAGTATTTCCACATCCTCCCTCTCATTCCTATCCCATCTCCACTCCCGTCTAGCCTCCCTTTTCCCTTTCCCCTTCCACAACCATTTCTTTTACCCCTCCCCCAACCCCCCGTTCTTCCCTTCCCCCGTCCTCTTCTCTCTCTCTCCCACATACCTTTCACCAGTCAGTCCTAACTAATCTTCCGAGGAAGACGGAGCTCAATTCCGTCGAAATTATCAAGAAATAACGTGTGGTGTTCCTTTTATGTGTTTTCATATTGTGTGTTGCTCTCTAAGTTTTTTATTTTCAATATCCAGGCAGACATACGAGTTATGCTATGGAGGAGTTGACCTCTCGTCCACGTACGATGAGACCAACAATATCGGGCAATCGAGTCGCTTCAATGTGCCACAAGTTTCGGACGCGTGGTGTTGGTGTACAGGGCGTAGGGAAAGGTGAAAGGTGTGGGATGAGAGGCGCGTCCTGTAATGGGGTGAGAAACCGGGAGAGAGGAAAACTTCTCCCGTCTCTCGACATCCACTTAACGGGGAAGACTTTCGGGGGAACAAGGGCCGACGCGTGGTGAAGACTTGGCCTGAGAGCAATAAAAACCTTCCCCAGCATTTCAGAAGCCGCGGTGGGGTTCTTCCTCCCTCCTCCTTTCGGATTGGGATGAGTGGCTCAAGTCCGGGAGGGCGGCTATTCGCGTCGGGCCAGACACCGTCAAAAACCTTTCTCCGGATTACATTCCTGATACGTAGCCAAGACCGGAGAAATGAAGACACGTGGTACCTTCTCCTCTTTCCCCCGGAGGTCCATTCGATCCGCAATTAGGAGCAATGCCACGCGGTGTGCGAGCCATTCTCCTTGAGTGAGGCTGTGGATTTGGAACTGGGGCGCCTGACCTCTACTCGATACCCTGGCAGATTTGCTATGATTAATCTCAGGGCTAAGATCAGGCTAGTTAGCTCAATGTGCCTTGGTATCAGACACCTCGTAGGCCCATCCTCTACATGATCATCCCTTATATTGAAATACACTAATGTAGTACAAATGTATTAAGAACTCTCTCAGTGTAGGGATCGAGATGGTGCGGTGGCTAACATACAGGCCCGAGAGGACTCGAGTTCAAATGGAAACGACAAATATTTTTCAGCGGAATCCCGATCCCTACTTGAGGTGCTTTGTGGAGAGCACTTTGATTGAGTAGAAAGTCCGTCAGATGGGACGTTAAACTTCGGACCCCTTGGCGCCTTTCGACAAGAGTAGGCTAATTCCGACGCCGGTTTTTCTCCACACTTCCTTTCCCATCTTTCCTTCGCCTCCCATAAAAACTCCTATCCCTCAGTGTAAATTCCCTGTGCTGAATCTTTATTCCTCATTTTCCTGATTTTCTCCTGGGGTCTGTGTTTCAACTAAATTTGTAAAAATGTTCAAAAATATTAATGATAATGCGACCACTCCATTCTAGTAATACTTACGTAACATACCATCCATAATAAATAACTTTCCAGGCACCAAAACCTTTACCATAACCCCATTTTTTATGTACGCATTGCTTTTCAGAGCGGAAAAAGGGATTATAATCGATTATCAGCACCGATTGGTATGCCTAAATGTTGTATAAATATAATGTGGGGAAAAATAACGCCACTATGAATTGAATTCTATTCAATGATAAAGGCATGAATTGGACTCTGAAAAAACTTGCAACAGTAAAATTTTTGGTAGTGCATAAAACAGTTTCTGGCGTAACTTGGTGGAAAATCTTCATATTGACGTTTTTTTAAAATTAAACTACTTTGCTTTTTCACATAAAAATTGTTATTCTCACGACCCAGGTTTCGTTATAGGATAACATCATCAGGTGAAAATACAAGTCAACCACAGTATATATATATATATATATATATATATATATATATATTTATTTATTTATTTATTTAGGAAAACAAATGAGGAAGTACTAGAGATGGTGGGTGAGGAGATGGGTTTGTTGAGAGAAATCCTATGGAGGCAGGAAAAATGGATGAAAGGCGTATTGAGCGGTAGTGGAATGTTGAAGAGGGTAATAGAGGGGTGAATGTTGGGCAAGCGAGGTAAGGGCAGGAACAGGATAGGGATCTTGGACGGGATGAAGGGAGGAAAGAAGTACACAGAGACGAAGAGGGACCTGATATAGATTAGTTTGCTAGGTGGGGAGTCACAAAATGTTTATTTGATAGTTGTGTCCATCCAAAAACCTACCTTAAACTTAGATTACCTAATAATAATAGTTATACAGGGTTCGTCTGGAAAATAAGAGTACTAAGCTCAGGAAAAAAGTTATTACACTTTTACATATCTTAAGCTAATATTCCTCAACATAGGACCCTTGTGAGTCGATACACTTGTTCCAGCGACGTTCCTATTCCTGGAACGCTCCCGCGAAGGCATCATCGGGAACCTCTCGAAGACACGGCCTCTTTGTAGGCGTCCAAAGTCCCGTATCGCGTTCCTTTCAAACTCCTCTTTATCTTCGGGAACAGAAAGAAGTCCGGTGGTGCCAAGTCCGGGCTGTAGGGCAAGTGCGGCAGCGTTGCTACGCCGTGCTTGGCCAAGAAGTCCGACACGACAAGCGCGCTGTGAGACGGCGCATTGTCGCTCAGATTGTTAGTCATACGGTTGATCGCTGGCCGGACGCGGGCGACTCGTTTTCGAAGCCTGTCGAGCACTTGGACGTAAAATGCAGCATTTACAGTTTGTCGCTCAGGTACAAATTCGTAGTGGACGACTCCCCTTTGTTCAAAAAAGACTTATTTGTCAAGACACTTATTTTCCGGACGAACCCTGTATATGTCTGGGCGGATTGGAAGAGGAGGTAGGAAAGAAAGGATTGGTTGAGCTAGGAAGAGGGAGGCTAAAAGTCTATGGTTTGAGGCGGAGAAGGAGGATTGGTAATATTGACAAATTAGCAATAATTAGATAATTAGATGAGATAAAAACCAATTAGATAATTAGCAGGCTGGGAGGAGAGGGTCAATACATTTTTGCAAAAATCCCACCTGACTTCGGATTAGTTGGCAGAGGATTAGGGGAATGATTATTGTGAGCGGGGAGAACGGCACTTAGTAACTAGTCAGGTGGCTCAGTAGCGGGCTGGGAGGAGTCGCTACATTGTTGAAAAAGTTTTACTAGGTCTCAGGTTAGTTGGCAGGGGTTGAGGGAAAAAACAATAACGGAGAACGTGAAGGGTAAAGAAAATCGTTGGTCAGAACATCTTCCCCGTAATTCGTGTGCTGAAGGACTTCTAATTGTTCCAGCGCATCGAGACGGTAGCCTTTCTTCTCAAAGTGTAGAAATTCGGGATTGAAATCGCTGGTCTGGCCACAATCTCTCAGGTGTTTGCCGAAGAGTGACGCGGAGATGTTATTTTTAAAGCAATCTCGATGCTTTTTTATTCTTGTTTCAAATATCCTCCCCGTCTGGCCTTTGTATATACGGTTGCAGTCTTTGCAGCGGAGTTTGTATACTCCACTTTTGTGTAGGGGTTCAACCTGGACCTTCGTGTGGCATAGCATGTTGCTTAAATTGGTTTTATTGTAAAAGGCCGGTCTCACCTTTTCCTTTGGGAGGATGCTTTGTACTTTTGACGACAAGTGGCCAAGAAAAGGGAATCTCCGCCACTGTGGCTGGTTTTCTGTATATGTGGGTGAACTGTACATGTATAACTTTGCTAAACGGGATAGTTTCTTATGGTAAAGTTTATCAATTAAATCTTCTCTATATCCATATATCCATTTTTTACTGCAATCTGTTAAATGATGTTCAGTTCTTTAAGAGTGTTCCCTTTGGACAAGGAGATAGAACATACTCTGTGTATCATGGCGTGAAAGGCGATAATTTTTTAGCAAAATAGTGCCTAGAATTATGGTGAATGACATAGTCTGTATAACACTGTTTTTTGAAAATATAAAAATCAAATCTATTGTTTTTAATGGTAATAGTCAAGTCTAGAAAGTTGAGGGACCCATCCGCTTCTAATTCCTTGGTAAAATTTATATGTTTATCTCTGAAATTGAGGAAATTAAAAAAATGTCTAATTGTCTCTCAGAATCTATCCAGACGCAGAAAACGTCATCAACATATCTATACCAACAGAGGATATTTTTGAAGAGGGGATTCTCTGAGGAAAACATTAGTTGCTCAAATTGTCCAAGAAAATGTTTGCTAGTAGCGAGGAAAGCGGAGACCCTGTTGCTAAGCCGTCTTGTTGTTGGTATATTTTGCCGTTAAACACGAAAATGTTTTGTTCTACACAAACCTTTAAGGAGAAGCACAAGTCGAATATCACCGGGGTTGGAACCCTTGCTTTAATAAGGGTAACTTCCGCAATATTCAGAGCTTCTAATCTTGGAACACTGGGGAATAAATTTGTGACATCAAATGATACCATTATGCACTTGGGGGTTACTATTTCTTTAGACAACACTTCCACAAGTTCTTGTGAATTTTTTATTCCTTATTTTGGGGAATATTTGGAAAAATTTTTGAATAAGACGTTTAACTTACTAGCCCATAAGTGGTTAGGGGCCAAAACATTGGAAATCACAGGCCGAATAGGAACACTGCTACACAGTTTGCTTTCACTGATTTTGTGGATTCTTGGCAAACCAAAAAATCTGGGCACTGATGGATTCATTTGTATTAGATTGCGTTTCTCCCGGGGGCTTATTATCACTCCGCATGAGGTAATGGAAGCTTTACACCCTTCCTGATATTCAGGTGTGGGGTCCTTAGTTAAAACTATTGCTTTGTTGTTCGAAATGATATCTCTACACTTCTTTATGTAGTCACTTCTCTCCAGCACAAGTACTGCGCCACCTTTGTCTGCTTTGAACACAATAAGGTCTTTTTTCGAAATCGTGTCTTTGATTGACAACATGGCTTTGTTGTCTTTTGAATTTTTTAGAATTTTATTCAATGATGGCATGTTGGAAACAAAGGATTGAATCTGTGAGGCTATGCGTTATTTCGCACCGGAGACATCTTTCCGAAGAGTGGTTAATTTTTCCAAACATTCTTTCAAATCTGAAGAACTTAGTTTACTGAAAAAAGAGCTGAAATATTCGTTTAAAATTAATACACTTTGTAACTTCCACACAATTTTTTATTCGTACTACCGGTTTCAACGCTTCGGCGTCATCATCAGGTACCTGATGATGACGCCGAAGCGTTGAAACCGGTAGTACGAATAAAAACTCGTGTGGAAGTTACAAAGTGTATTCATTTTAAACGAAAATGAACCTCCACAAAGTTGAGCCTGAAACCATAGAATTCAGCTGAAATATTGCCCTAAAAATCCCATTTCGATTCGTGGTTTGAAAAATCTAGCCGTTGATTCAGATGTAGCCCTTCGGAAAGATGTCTATGGTGCGAAAGAACGCATAGCCTCACAGAGTCAAGTGGTGGTATTCTGTTTGCTGGAGCGCTGGGACTGTAGGTTAGATGGTCCGGATACGATTCCCATTTGACATTAAGTGGTGATTCAACAAGTGGTCAAATAATGTATTATTTTTACATGCAACTTATAAGGTATTTTGATCAAATTTTGAAGTTGAAATAGGGGATCAGGTTGGTGCGGAAGTTAGCGTACTAGTTTTCCATCCCGAGGGAGACATCTTTTTCAGTGGTATCCCGAGCCCTATTTGAGGTACTTCGAGGAGAGTACTCTGAGTGAATACGCCGTCAGTCGGATGAGACATAGTTTATTACGGACCCCTTGGCGCTTTTAATTAATAGTAGGTAAATCCGACGCCGAGTTTCTCTCCAATCTTCCTCCTTTCCCATCCATCCCTAATGTCACAAATGACCTCAGCCGGCAGTTGAAATATACAGAAAAGGCAAAGTCTTCGTTTTTCGCCTCTTCGTGGCATTATCTTTCTCATGTCCTGAACTTATGGTTCTCCTCGTGAGTTGGTTTCTCCCTTGATGTTCCCCTCTTGGCGCCATGTGACGCCTCTTCATCCTTGGCAAGGTCTATCCGTATTCCTAGCGGTGGAGCTCGCATCTTGATTTGCTTGTGTATATTTTTCCTTAGGGCAGAGTGGGCCTATGCCTCCTATGGAATTTCAAATTTCGGATATTTTGCGCCACACATGCCTGTGTTTGAATCGTTCATAATTACAAATTTAGGCGAGCAGTTATTCTGTGAGGAACTGTGTCTATGCTACGTGTTATATTATTAGAAGCTATCATCTCACGGTTTGCCATTTTTCTTCAAATAAGCGTTGCACTCTCTATTTACGTATTTTCATATTCGTATGTACAGTATTATTTCCGTTCGAATATTTGTCCAACTATAAGGGTAAAGGTTATTTGATGACTGCCTGATATTAAGGTTTCAATGTCTGGAAAATTTTGGAAGTCATGCCTGCATTTTTAGGAGAACTTCCAGTTCGTATTCCACTCTGTCTCACTGGTGTCTCTCAGTTCTCAGTTTAGCGGTTTCACGTCTCAAGAGAACATGGGCGGTGTGGGAAGGAGACGGCGAGCAGTTCTGGAGGGCCAGCCTAAAGGGGTACGCCTCAGCCGCCCCTTCGCCGGTGGGCAGGAATTGGGAGGGGGGAGGCCCGGTGCCGCCTCGACAGCTGCACCCGTTTCCCCGACGGCCCTCTCCGCCCCGAGAATAGGAATTTCCCCTCTCGCCCCCGGAATATTCTGTTCTCAAAAGAAGACGGGCCTCCCACAATGGGCATTTGAGCATGAGGAATGGGGAAAATTGCTAAATTACCCAAAATTCACCAAAAAGAGATGCTGACGTTGCGATGACTAATGACATAAATTTTGTACGTACTTGCCATCGAGATAAATAATCTCCCAATACAAAAATGGTGCCGTTGCTTTTGACGTCTTCTTTTAAAACTTTCTCGCTATCAGAATAATACGAGTAGATGGATGAGATTAAAAATATATGGGGGCTTCCTTGATGAAAATTTCTGTACATGGTTGGTATAAAAAGTATCGTGAAAAGTTTCGTAAAAACACATTTATTTCAGATCCTGCTACTTATGCTATGCTAAATTCTTCAAAGTGCATATGTCCCTTGAGAGCGTCGACACACTTTTGCCAGTTGCTTTCCACGGCTCGAAGACTCCCTTCCGGAAGGTGGAAGGTCCTTAAGGGTACGCGTGCAAGTTTCTTTGACGGCACTTAGGGTCCCATGTTGGTGTCCTTTGAGGGAGAATTTCACTTTTCAGAATAGGATATAGTCTGCTGGTGCCAAGTCGGGACTGTAAAGGGGTTGGGGAATCGTCGTGGTGCAGTTGTAGAAGGTATTCACAAGCAGATACTGGACTTTGCTCCTGGTTTTCCGTCCAAAGACCTTTGGGAGGACGAGTTTAGGGCATATCTTTCGCATCACCAAATTTTCAGTGATAATGGTGTGTGCGCTGTCATCTTATAAATGTCAATACGACCTGCGATCATTAGCACAATTAACCGATGGTCTGAATTCAGCATTTCATGCACACATCAAGAAAAAATTGTCGCCGGTACTTTTCATAGAAACATTGCATGGCATGAGTATATGGAGTGAATTTCGCATATATTTAGCTTACGTATTTGTTTGGTGCTTTTGGTTTTCTCTAAAAGAGAGAATATTTGTACCTCATTTGAACGATATATTATCTCATATTTTTGTGTTAATTGGGATTAATTTCATAACGGATATTTTCCTTTTATGCTATGTCGACACACGGATGAAATTTTAAAGAGTTGATACACATTGCACATTTAGGCTTCACTTCGCGAAATTGTTTGATGTGCATGTTAAATGAGTTTGCAATTTTCCTCAGACTTAAGTCTGTGAAAAATTACAAACTCATGTAATATGAATATTCAATAGGTGAGGTCTCACAGTGCAATTCCGTATACTTTTTTTTCATATCTCCTGGCTTTAAAGAACTTTGCGTGCGACTAATAATAAACTATGGAAGCTTCACTAAAAATAATGAGATATATCACTGTAAACTTTCCTTTAAAAGGCCATAATATGACATGGAAAAACACAACTACAAATTTGGTTAATGTTTTTCCCAACTTATTCATTTAATTAGGTGTTTCTTGAGCTCTCTCTTCGTCCTTGATTATTGCATATAATTGCGTGATCCATGGGATTCTCATACTTAACAGTGAAATAATGAGGAGAATTTCTACATCAGATACCTCAGAAACCAGAAGAGATATGACAAGCCTTGTTTTTTTATATTAGTCTCTTGAGCTTTTCTCCATTCCGATGCCGAACATGCATTGAGGTTAGCTAACAACAGGGGAAATTTCACAAATTGTGAACAAAGCAAAGAAAAATCTATAAGGACATTATTCATTTCTGATAGCAAAGATGTCTTGAATTTGGAACAAAATCATATTACTTATTTGAGGGCATGCGGGATCTCTTCAGTGTGCACAATAGGAATGCTTAGGGTTTTTAAGTTTCTCTTATTCGTTAATAGATAATTCACATCTAATTATACAAGGTAAATTGTAATCGTAACTGTAATGTAATTGTGAATAGTAATCTAAACTTTGTTATTGAGAATTAATCAGTTAATGCAATAAATCATTTACAAATGCCATTCAAAAGCAATACCCCTAATTTATCTATACGTAAAGCTATCACTAAGCACCATCATTCATTTTAATAAAAGCATACGACAAAAGATTTATTATGGATAAAATAATTGAAGAGAAGGGATTTTATTTACTTAGTAAATGACGGCATGAACGAAAATAAAGCATTCTGTGGTCAATCACAGACAAAGTATATGGATCACACTGAGCACAAATGTGACGTAAAGAAAGCTGCAGCTGTTGCAAAACAATATATTGCTTTGAGCTATTGAGACTATTATTGCAACCAAGCTAAAAAAAGTTTATTTTTTGTATTCTACCGCTTAAGGTAGATTTTGGGTAGACACAAACTTAACGTCTCTCCAGCATCTTAGCATCACTTCAAACTCAAATTGGCCCTACGTCACAATAGATCCCTTCATTTTGCGAACTTTTAACTTCCCTTCATTCCATCCAAAATTCCTAGGCTTTTCCTTCCCTTACTCAATTGCTTGAATTCTCCCCTCAATCATATTCTTCAACATTCCATTGCAAATCAAAATGGTCTCCTTAACCTTCCCTGCCTCAGTTGGGTTTCTCCCAATAATCCTCTTCCTCCCTCCTCTAGCGGTAGCTTGTATGGGGCAGAGTAGCTGACTGCTCCTAGAGTGAGGTTCCTAGGTGAGAAGGCAAGAATGTAAAAGATGGTTTATTAGTAAAAATGGCTTGAGTAAACTGTAAAAAATTGTTTATACCTCCATGAGTCTCTGTCATTTTACTCCATTGTTTCGTGTGGCCTGTTTTTACTTGCATTAATTTTTGGGCTGTATTTTTGCTAAATCTAAAAATTAAATTCCCCGGCAAAAGCATTCCAATGAATTAAGTGTAATCAAAATATTAATATACGGCTGAGTACACGTCAATCACAACACGAATGCCTCTTGAACTACGTTCGTACCGATTTGGGTCAAAAAGGGAAATATTTAGGCGTATTTGGATGCCCATTTGTGATTGATTGAAACTCTCAGACACATCCAAAGAGGTTAGGCTCATCGGAAAAGAAATGGTGTCATGCCTTGGTAATGCATGCTAGAATAGACTACCAAGGGAAATAGTATGTGCTCCGTGAGCTCATATAAATTGTTACTAATATGAATATCACTTGATAAACCAAAGCAATAATCGATAATTCATATACAAAATGAATGTAATCGATGTTTCATATACCAAATAAATTTAAATTCGTTGACGTTTTAAAAATGTCTCAAAAATGAACGATACAAAAAACTAAATATGAACGGAACACTGTGATAAGCAAATTAATCAAAATAAGTTCAATGTTGGAAAAAACTTTATATTTCTATTTGAATTCCGGTTTCCTCTTGCAGGGGAGCAAGTGTCGTAATAAAGGACGATTTTAATTCACAGATTTCGGCTTAAATTTGGGGAGCGAGTCATATTATTAGTCAGTATGTGTTTTTGTGGGGAATACAAGTTGTGATCAAAAAAAAGACAGGACTGATTTTATAACTCGCTTATTTCGACGGATCGAACTTGTCGCCCTCAAAGCACATGTCTTGGCTGATGACACACCTTTGGCAACGTTTCTTTCAGCTCTCGAACCATGCCTTAGAGGTCATCTCATCTTCAGGTCCGCCGTACAATTAGTTTTAAAGTCCGCAATAGAGTCCAATCAGCGACCTTTCAACGTTGATTTTAACTTTGGAAACAAAATAAAGTCTGATGGAGCTACCACGTCTGGAGAGTATGTTGGTTGCGGAGTCACGGAAGTTCCGGATCTGGCGAAAAACTCTGCCACGATTAGCGCCGTGTGAGCAAGCTCGTTATCGTGGTGGGAATGCCATGAATTGTTTCTCCAGATGCCCGGCTTCTTTCGGTTCACTGCGACCCTCAGTCTCTTCATAACCTTTAGGTAGAAATCTATGTTGACAGCTTGACCTTGAGGGACGTATTCGTAATGTATCATCCCTTGCCAATCAAAGAAACACATCAGAATGACCTCCACTTTGGTCCCACACATGCAAACTTTCTTTGGTCGCGGACAATGAGGAGATTTCCATTGAGAAGACTGGGCCTTTATCCCAACATCATAACCGTAAACCCAGCTTTCGTCACCGGTTACGATGGTTTTAAGAAACTCTGGGTCGGCATTGGTTCGATCCAGGAGTTTCTGACAAATGCCCACACGTTTTTGTCTCTGTTTATCAGTCAGAACCCGAATTTTGATGCGTCGCGCATCATATCTAAAATGTCTGTCAAATTGTCTGACAAGATCCAAAACTAATATACACTTCCTCGGCATTCTCCCCAACAGTTAATCGGCAATTTTCCCGCACGAAATCGTTCACCAATTTGACAGGGTTGAGGAAGTGGAATGATCTTCTCGAATATTCATCTGTCGAGGATCTGCCCGATTTAAAACGACTGTACCACTCAAAACCCTGGCTTCGACTCAAAGCTTCATTGACAAAGGCTTGCTGAATCATTGCAAATGTCTCCGTAGCACTTTTACCAAGTTTGAAACAAAATTTCATGAACACACGCTGTTCCTCTAGCTCCTTCATTGCTGCGCATGTACGCGGCGACGAGCAGGTTAGCACAAGCACCGCTACTGCTGCGTAACGACTCGACGTAAACAAATGTAACACCTCTTGTTTTAGTCGTCAGAGTGTCGTTATAAGGCGCACTGTGCCTCGTTTTGATCCGTTGAACGGTTTTCGCAGAATAAAACCAGTCCGGTCTTTTTTTAATACAGCTTGTATTGCAGTATTGACTGTAAATTCATTTGAGTCCCAGTAGTAGTATTTAGAGGAGGGGACCGACAGTTTAGGTCATTTACACCACTAAGGATCGGTAGGAAAAAAATGAAGGGCGGATAGAAACCCGGCGTCGGCATTAGCCTACTCTTAACGAAAGGCGCCAAGGGGTCCGCAGCTTAACGTCCCATCAGATGGACGGGGTACTCACTCAAAGTGCTCTCCACAAAGCACAACCCCATGTAAGGATCGGAATACCCCTAAAAAATATTTGGCGCCGCCGGGAGGGGACAGCAGTCTGACCTGAATAAGGTCTTGGAGCAGGTCGAAAGCTTAAACAATCTACAATGTGTCCTTTTACGTGTTATCTATTTTATTCTGTGTTCTATTGTGCCGTCCAAATGTTATATTGCTCTCGCGAGTACTTCAGCATCATATACAAATATGGTGTGATTGTAAGCAGTGACACAGTTCATCAGATACATGCCAGACAGAGAGACAATTTACAGGATAAAATCTCTCATATTAGCTCACTGATGCGATGATATGAGAGATATTTCGGGTGCCCAACACCATATAATATTAATTTACCAAATAATATTTTTACACTGAATTAAATGAAAGGCTTTGGCCTTTTTAACTCCTCCCTCCAATGCACACTGTAATAATTAATTGAATAATTAATACTTCAGCAGGAAAATCGTCAATCTGGTCACCACGTCCATATGCGCCGTGGCTCAACTCGCATTTATCACGGATGCAAGCCGTCACCTAGAGCATCTAAAGCCCTGCATTAAAAAGCAGATGGGTGTCCACTCCGTCCTTGGCAGTCATTAATAATGATGTCCTTAATAGCAGTGGATTCTCTCTCGAGACATCACAGCTGTTCAGTAACAGTCCTGCATTTCATTAATTAGGAAATATCTCGGAAGTAGAATCGCCCGTCATTCTACATTAGTTCTCGGTTGAGAAATTCAAAAGAGTATAAAAATGCCCAGTCTAAGGAATGTTTTCTGCGTGCACTCACATCCATCTTTGTGCCATCCCGTAAGCGATGTGTGCCGTACAACGATCCATTCATCTTCCCTCTTATGGACACCGTTCAGTCATTTGGAATTCTCACAACAAACACAGGGTTGGCATAATACTGAGTTCTGGAATGAAAGGGACCAAGCAAATTGTCCTGTGATGTAGCAGCGAATGCTGAGAGATACTGATGCTTTGAATAGTATAGATTACACGATAAGAGCAGTTTTATGCCGAAACAGTGATTTGATTTTGAAACATATGAAGACGCTCTACTGAAGTATGAAAAGCATTAAATCAAAAGCTCACACCACACTATGACATAGCACAAAGATACTCTTTGAGATGTGAAAATAGAAAGACATGGTAATTGCACTAAAAAATAGATAAACATAACACTACCGAATTAGAGATCAAAAAAGAAAAGAAGTATGTAAAATTACCTAGTATACGTATTAGAGTATAATCAATTGGATGAAAGAACTTCCGAGGGTTCTTATATTTACTAAATAAGTAATTAAACCTCTGTAGAAAATGCAAGAATACGAAGTAGAAAAACACCAATAATGAAGGTGTCATGAAAAAAAAAGATAGGACTCAACATTTATTCAATATAAATATAATTCTTGAAAAAGCAATGAGTTTTTAATGAAGTTTGCTTAAAACTAAGAATTTCATCTACATCTACGCAATAGGCGGGAAGCTAAAGGTCGTGTGGCGGGGGATGTTAGGTCACCGCCCGAAAAGTAGAATAACATATTCAAGCAAACCCACACCCACAGAGGCGTGTCTATCCATGTATAGGTTGTTATTATATCATAGATTTCGGAAATGTTAGAATCACCTATGGGGACAGATTTCAAGGTAATAATTTGTCCGCGGTGAAAGACACCAGAATTGTGAAGGGTTAATCCACAAAAAAGTAGTATTCGGCTGGAATTTTGTCTCAAAAAAGGGAAAACAATAATTTGTGGTTATAAATTCATTTTTTTGGTTGTAAAAGTTTTTAAAAGTCATTTGTTTAACGGTGTCACTAAATGAAATAATACGAGGGAAGGCTGAAAGCTAATGCACATATGATTGTAGACCACAATCAAAATAATCTTTAGAAGCACTCCTGGTGACACGTGAAAGTTACATGCTCCCTCAACATGCATGCGCATATTTGTGGTGGTTACATTCATCCAGTGTATTTTGAGAAGCAGAAGTATGGAGACGTGTTCTAGTGATATGTAAACGCGACTTTTCTTGAACCCAGGACTTGACAGCCACCTTCACCTCATCGTCCGAGGTGTAATGATTACCCTTGAGGTTACTCTTGAGTAGAGGACAAAAATAAAAATCGCAAGGCGCAAGATCGGGAGAAGAAGGAGGGTGTGGAATCGGTTCAAATTTCAGGCTTCGCAGAGCCTCTTCAGTTGCAAGCGAGGTGAATGGACGAGCGTTGTCATGTTGCAAAGATTATTGGCCCCAGGCTGACTTTAACACGACAAAATTCTTCCTTGGATATTTCAGTATGGTTTGCGATACAATTTTGAGTGATTCGCCAGTCATTTTGAATCAAATTTTTGACGATTTTGCGATGTTTATCGTCTGTAGCAGTGATCGGACGTCCGCTGTGGGTGTTGTCAATACTATTAGATCGACCCTTTCCCCTTCCTCTCCCATTTCCTTCCTTATTAACCACCCTTCCAACCTGGTGCTTGTACCCCCTGCCCCATAACTTTTTGCTGGATATCGGAGTATTTATGTCGATGCCGAAAACAAGATGGTAATTGCGAGGAAGTGGAGACTTGGGGCACGCTAAGGCAATATCTATTGTGCGTTTAAATGGATCTTCAACTTTGGATTATTTCACGGACTTTCGTAAAGGGTGCATGTAGTCCCATGTACGCCGTTGAGTTTATATTGTCGTCAAGGACATTTAAGAGGAAATATTTACTTGTCGCCACGGAGATAGAGCTGAAGTAAATTGTAGACTCCAAAACATTCCTCCGCGAACTTCTTTGGAAAATCGACCGTAAACGGAGAAAAAACTAAAGAGAGAGATGTGTCAAGACGAAAAATTTTGAGCAGAGATCCGGTACGTCGCCATTCTAAGCTACCGATTATAATAGTGCCCCGAAAGGCTATAATTACTTCCGAAAATTCTTCTCACAACGCATTTGAACATTAAGGAAGTTCTCGTGAATTTAGAATAGAATGAAGAGAATAAAATTAATCGAATTAGTGTTACAATCGGGTGTTGAGTTTTGGGGAAACAATCCGACATTTGGAAACTTCTGATGACTGCTTTTTCTTCACCCATCAAGGTCTCCCCGTGTCCCTCCTTCCCGTTCTTCTGGACCCCTAACTCCCCCTCGCCCTTCTTCCGCCCCTCCCGACAACCCACTATGCCTCCTACGTCACCCACCCCTGGACTTTCAAAGTTCAAGCTTACAACAACTTCCTTTCCCTCGAGTCGAAAACACAATATGTTCTAATAGAAGGGAATAACCTCTGCAACACTAAACACCCTTTCGGACTCCCCCGCCCGCCCCGGTTCCCCCCTCCCCCCCCCCATCAAAGAGAACGCGTCTTTCGCCAAAAAACCATGTTCGCAGTAGTTTCTTCCGTCATCTCCTAATGTTTTCCATTTTTTCCATTCCCTTCCTTTTTTAAAATATAATATCATATATATATATATATATATATATATATATATATATATATATTACCATAAACACAGTATTCAACCCGAAGGTCGGTTTGGCAGGGGATGGTTGAGATCACCCAGTACTAAGCCTGATGGCATGTGAAAGCCACACATCAGGGTAGAGGGGCCAGTTCCTTTCCCTGTGCCGATTATGGTTTCCCAGGAAGATCTGGTACCCGAATAATCATATAGCTGCGGCGGAGCTGCAGGTGCTCAGAGTGGCTTGCCTAGGAATCGGACCCGGGCCCTCTGGTCAGTAGTCCAAAACACTACCTCCTGGATTATCGCGACCCTATATACAAGGGTATACGTGTGTGTTTGTGTGTGTGTGTATATATATATATATATATATATATATATATATATATATATATATATATATATATATATATATATATAAATTGATATATGTATATATATATATATATATATTATTATTATTATTATTTTGACGCCGAATCAAGATATAAGAATAATAAAAGAATGATAATGTTGGATCGTAGTCTTCCGTGGCGTTCAGGATTCGTGGATGTCTCCATTTTTCGGGTTCCCGCCGCGTTGGTAGTTATGCTTGACGACAGTTTCGACCTGAAGACGCCTGGTGGAATCCAGGCGAAACTGTCGTCAAGCATGACTACCAACGCGGCGGGAACCCGAAAAATGGAGACATCCAACAAAAATGATAGTTTAGATGGATTATATTTCTCCCAAAAATCTTCGGTAGGAAAAAGGCATCTCTCAAAAGAAAGTAATGAAAAACATTTAAGGAAAAAATAATACCTGGAATGAGAAATTTAACACCAATCCCGAAAAATGAGAGCGGAATAGCTATGGGAAGTTAGATTCTCATATTTTTTAACATCTCATTTGAGGAACCAGACCGTCTAGTTTAGATTAAAAGTTTTGCACAAAAGCACGCCAAAATGCCTTATGCTGCTTTCTTTTGGTTGGACGAGTCGGAATTCTTGGGATTTTCCATCCCATCACATAATGGGTATTTCAATAACCTGAGATTTCTTAGAAAACGATATTGGAAGAGAGCAAAAATATCTCAAGATACTGCAAAAATAAGAGATGCTCAGATGTTATGACAGTCCTATGGAGTCATCCAATGGCTATTACGACAACCGGATGATAATATTAATATAAAAACATATACTTGCCTCAAATTAGGGAAACCGAATCTTTGGTTTTGATTTTTTTGGGATTATATATAATAAAAATAGCATGAATGTTTGGAAAGCACACAGGGATATGGATGGCATTCCGCTCATGGATAACTAATGCTATACGATTACTACATTAAAAGATCTGAATGAAGCCAAATTATATTTACTAGAAGCCAAAGGTAGTGCAAAATCGTAAATCATTATTTTTTGCAAATATATATATTTATATATGTACATACAAATTTATTCTCTTCGCAGGTGTGTATATAAATGTATCGATGATGCTGAAGTACTCACGAGAGCAATATAACTTTTGGACGGCACAATAAAACACAGAATAAAACAGATAACACGTAAAAGGACACACACTGTAGATTATTTGAGCTTTCGGCCTACTCCGAGGCCTTCTTCAGGTCAGACTGAGAGGTTTTGAGGGAAAAGTGCCTGGGGAGGGGAGGGGGGCGGAAGGTTTAGAGACTGCTGGGAAGGGAATTAAAGATGGCGGTTAAGGGTGGGAATTTTAAAGGATCGGAAATATAGGATGTATGCGGATTCGCGAGTTCTCACCTCTATGTTGGTGGGTGAATCGGGTAGGGATTCTAGAACTGTTAGGGAAAAACATTCGTCGAATGATAGGTTGTGTGAACTTGCGTGTAAAGGGATAGGAAGACAAGAGAGTGAAGCAGAATTACAGGAGAAGCGGTAATTGTTCATTCGGATGGATAAGGGGGTAATGCATTCGCCTATGTAGAATGAGGTACATTGTTTGCACGACAAAAGATAGATAATATTTTTAGAGAGGCAATTAGCTTGGGAACGGGGTGAAGGGACAATGAGGGGATGTGGGGAGAGGGGAGTAGATCTGATTAGGAGACATGTTTTACATCGGGGGCGGTTGCAAGTGTTTACGTGTTATCTTTTTCTTTCTTTTCTTTTTCTTCCCTTTCTTATCTTTTCTTTCTTATTCTTATTGTTATCTTATCAGGTATATATATATATATATATATATATATATATATATATATATATATATTTCGTGATCTGCTCAAAAACCGCCTTCCCCACATGTCCTGTGTTCGCCTTTTATGTGTTTTCCTATCCCCTTTCCTTATATCTATTTCTATGTTTGAATGAATATTTGTGCGCCATATGGCGGGATTTTCAAGTTTGAATATATATATATATATATATATAATATAAATACCTGCGAAGAGAATAAATTTGTGAGAGGGGATGTATATACAATTATATCCCTGAGGAAACTAAATAAGCAAGAAAGGATGTCAAAAGAAAATATTTTTTTCACCCGTTTCACACAATACTTATCAGCAACTATGAATATAAATGCTTCTATCGGGCGTTTTCTAAATGAATTTGAAGTTTTCTGAATGAAGTTTTCTAAATGAAATGATTTTTTAAAGATATTAATGTAAAATCAAAGGAGAAGTTTCACTATATGATCATATTTTCGGTAAAAATAAATAAGAGAGTAGGAAAATGATAAATATGTTCACAAGTAGATAGGTAAAACATTAAATTGTTGCAATAAATTATAAAATGTTAAACATATTTCATATTTCGTGAGGATCCGCTACAGGGACAAGGGAATCAGAAAACCTTTCAACTAATTAGGGAGTGTTTTAAAAGAAGGTTGGCAAATTATTAAGGACAATAAAAGAGGAATAGAGATACCGTTAAATATAAAAAATACGCATCAAGGCCGCGCGAGGACATTTGACTGGGGGTCTCAGGGTAACCTTGCCACTCCGCGGCACCAGTAGTTATGCTTAGATACGAGTAATAATATGTACACGAATTTTTAAAATATTTTTAAACAAAAATATAGGTGCTTCGATTTCGTCATAGTTGTATCCCGCGAAAGGGAAGAACAAGTCGTTGAAACTGCCCGTGAGTCTGCCTGCCTCTCTTATTTTAGCTTGGTGGTCGAGTTTACCCCCAATAATCGGGCATAATATTTTTTTCGGTACTACAAGCAATCTCTAGTCTTCTGTACATTTGTGTAGCAATTTCTAACAATTCCAGATGACTTTCTTCAAACATTTTCTAATTTCTTACTTAACATTAGTTGAAGCATATTTTACAGAGAAAGAGAGAGAGATAGATCTAATGACGGATACCTCAAGGTTAGAAAATACTAATGGAAGTATGAAATTGAAGTTTTGTCTTTTGACCCGCAAAATCTTGAATATTGTGAGAAGAAGAAGATAGTAGTTTTTTGATATGTGGGTAAATTACATTTTTAAAAAGTGAAATTATCGATAAAAAGGCAAAGGAAAATATTTAGTCAAGGTAATGAAAAAGAGAAGTTCCTTGGGAGAAATTTATAGGAAGCAAGAAAAGTATATCTTGAAGTAACAACAGAGTTTAAAGACTGTATTGCTTTGAAGGGTGCTGGGGAAAGGAGAACGAATTAGAAAAATAATAGGCATGCCGAACTCTCTTTCATACAACCCTTGGTGCTATAGTGGCGTAGGTACATCAGTTTAAACGTAAGATCACTGGTGCAAGATCAATTGTATGCTCAAATGAAATTTTCTGTTTAGGCTAGTATTATGATTCTTTTGGAAACAAATTAATAAGGAAATAAGGGCAACAGATTTCATTGCAAAGTCAGTTTAAGATGTTCAGAACTGAGAGACATTGTTATAAATCAATCGGCCAGATTTATGTTCAACGTCGCTTGCATTAAGCGATAGGAAACGGGAAAGCAAATGTAAGAGTATCGAGATTCTCTCGGAAGGAAAGTGTTACATGAGACTGCATTCCTTAAATTTTGAAGTTCAACAACCTATTTATAATATTCCGAGAATTATTCAGGTTATATCTTCGAATCAAAGGTTTTTTGAGTGAAAAATTACTTATTTTTTTCTGGATAATTGAATTGAATTGCACGAAGAAAAAATATTTCTCATATGGTTGAACAACATTGGTAAACGAAGTATAATCATCGTTATACTATATATAAAGTTATCCACATTGAAATTTGGCGTAGAGATGGTTTAATTGAACTTGGAAATTAAAAACAAAACTCAATATTAATCTACACAGTAACTCACTAATTTCATTTAGTGAAATAATATATAAAGAGATTTTTAAAATTGCCAAATTTTTCTGTGCTTGTCATGGAAGGATTAATTAATTTTTTAAGTGTAGGTATTCTATGCCAAACCTGTAATTGCTAACTTGATGGTAACAATAACGTATATATTGGTCGGCTTAAAATAATGAAAAGAATTAGACGAAAGAACAATACGAAATGGAATTAATTGCATCGATTTGGGATTTCATTTTGAAATTATTGATAAACCGTGAAAGGATGTATGGCAGTGAGTTTAGTTAAAATTACTCGAAACAGCTAGGGTCAGGTTTACTCTGGGCACTTACCCAACTCCCACAACCAATCACCTTCCTTAGTGTGATTGACGGATCTCTGGCATAGGAGAAATTGCAAACCTTGGATGTTCGAGTAAGTGTGATTTTACAAAGGTCACTGTTTCCGAACACACCCGAGTGATTGAATGACTGTGGGGATGCACTTGTGTCCATTCTTTTTTCTTTTAATTGTTCATTCCTTTATGAGATTGATGGGTCCCTGGCATTGGAAAAATCCAGAATAAATCCAGAGTGTGTGTCTGAATGCATCGAGTGGTTATGAGTCTACTTCCTTTTATTTATTTTGCATTATTTGGGTGTGAATGAGATTCACACTGTTTTTCAAACACACTCGAGTGATTGAGTGTGCAATTTTCAATTTCCCCCTACGTAGCCACCTTGATTTTACTTACCCCCAAAAACAAACCCAGTGCCTATCAAGTTTACGGTCTCGACTATTTCGTTTTGCCATTGTTTTACGGTCCCAGGCACATACCTTTTACGTTTATATTCAAATATGCTTGTTTAACTTATCGCATGCTATAACGTCGAATTACTGTTTTACTAAAGAAATTAATTTGGCTCATGTTTCTTGAAACTTCAGTTAATTATTAGTGGCTCATTTCTTGGAAAAAACGCTCCGGCTTGAAACAATACTGAATCCTGAATTTTGAACGAGTTGTAAAAATGTACACAATTACAAAGACAACCGATATTTATGAAGTATGATTAAATGGGAAATAAGTGGCCAGATTCTTTGTGAATCGAGAGGCAGACTCGCTAGCGTACCACCCTACCCACGAATAACATAAATGTCCTCAGAGCGATTTCCTCTTGGAGGCACTGAAGCGCAACCCCTCGGGTCAATGTGCGATTGTTGAGGAGAGGACCGCCTCCCTTCCGCCAAGGACGCGCTGGTCCAGGAGTGAAAGGGGGAAGCGCGGAAATTCGATAAACAAAAATGATTAAGCTATAGAAAAACAAATTAAACGCACTGTAAAGAAAAGGATTCCAGGCAAAGGTAGTGGCCTTAAACATAATTTGAGATTCATAATACCTGCTGTATCATTGCCTCCCTCCTCTGTGCTTCACATACAGGTACGTATTCCAAGAATTTATTCATATATGTATTTCAAGACAGAGAGCGAGCACTATAGGACGTGCTTGATTATTTGAATCATTTACCTATGAACTTACCCATCCAAAAAATGTCGAAACTCACAGCATGCGTAATATGAACTAAGATACAGCTGTTACGTTAATAAAAACATTTTTTTTAATCGTTAATAAAACGTACTTGGAAACGACGTATTTTAATGGGCTCGTATGGAAAACGCACTCGCGTAGCAATTGATTCTGATACATGATAAAAAGAAGATACAAGCCCAAGGCTTTTTGAACAAACGATTTGTTATCTTTATTTTATATTCAAATCGTTATCGTTAATAAATAATGTTTTGCCAGCTATTTCTTCATATTTGCAATTTTAAATTTTAATGTAGGTTTTTGCTTCCACGCAAATAGAAAGGCAACCGATTTATTCGGCGTCATTCTGGAAATACCACGGTAAACAACACGACTCTTCTCTTCAAATAATTACAAATAGGTCTCTCTACATGAAGACGATTACATTAAAGAATAATGAGGTATAACTGTTCCTCGCATATTTCTTTTTCCCATTTATAGAGACGGTTTGCATATCTGAAGCTCATTTTACGTAAACAAACATACAATTGCTCACACAAAGTTATATTCGCAAAGCAAACACTATAATATTGCAAAACATCAATCAACCACAGCGGTAAATAAAATAAGATAAATTATAGACCTGTTTGAAATTAATTCCAAGCCCCGTAAAGAAGTTATATTTCTCCATTAGATGTGATATTTACTTCGCTTATTAAATACCACTGCTAAAAACTGAAACTCCACTATAAGTGCCTCCCCACTGAGATAAGATAATAATTAAACCACGAAGATTGCTATGTCGGATCTAACTTTACCATCCGATTTAAGGATTGAGTTTTCCCTCATGTCTGATAGAAGTAATTCCCTAAAATAATATTCTTATTTCTATCAAGAAACCCTTTCATAAATAATTACATTATGTATAATTCTTCATTGAGCCATTATTCCATACACGCTTTATCACTTCCATGAAGAAAATTCCTAAGAAATGGTTCAATCATGTTAATAAATATAGTACCAACTTTCAAAAATCACAGACTCTTGACCGTGTTCTATCCGCATATTTTATATGCTCGTACATATGAATGCCATCGACATATCTTCCCAGAATCGAATCAAAACAACAGTGGAAACAGTATTTTTCTTCGCTGGATACGGACGAATTCATACAGTATCTATGGGTAGAGTGCCAGTAAAATGAAATGCGCGAGGAAAAAAGTAGGAAATATTTTTAATTTATGCAAGTTGGAATTTGTTAGGAATATTTGAGCTACAAAGAGAGTTTAAGGGCAAGAGATTTTGACCGTATAATACGGGACATGAAAATACATCCAAAGTGCAAAATACATAGACATAAACTTATTTAAAACACTGTTAGACTACAGATGATCCTCTGTAACTTCACTGATTATGAGAAAACAAATCCCCTCATTGAACTTATTTGCATGATTTAGCAAAATAGGTAACAAAGAAAGAAAATACCTGTTAATTTTAGACGGCATACGAGGTGTAAATCAATAAAAAGTTATTATTAATTTTTTCGCATTGTTTATGGTGAATGCATTTAATAGGATATTGAACTGAATATGTGATAAACGTTCTGGGTGCACAAATTGCACAGGCTCCAGTATTGTGTCAGGGATAGCCATTGTAAGTTGAAACATGCTCAGTTCCTCCATGTCAACGATGGAGGTTACACTCGACGCAGGGCTGAAATTTTGTCTTCGCCAAAACAAACAGTCAGTTGGTACCTAATTATTGCGATGCAAGGCAAATGGGAGGTGTCTTATTCTTAACGGCAAAGTTGGAACATGGTTTAAAATTTACAAAGACAATCACTTTCAAAGTAAGTGGACCCGAAACTCCAAATAATGCTCCCACGGAAGTGGGAGAAGGGTTTGGACCCTTCAAAGCAACGACAATTTTGAAGAAAATAATATTTTCAGTGCATAAAGTTCATATAAACTCATCAAATAACCTTAAATGGTTAAAAATAGCCCATTTGGTGCTGCCATATTGAGGAAAGATCATCAAGTAAAGCTAAGAACACTTTCAGCTATACTGAAAATTTTGCTGTATGCAATCTATGTACACGCTGTTAAAAAAACTGCGCAAGAGAGGGGTTTGTGTGCAGGCGCTTTTGATGTGGCTCGTGCCCGAAGAAAACATCAACGTCAACACAGAAACAGTTCTGTTCCTAACTCTTCTTGAGAAAGGTGGTTGCACCACCAAAAATTTGAGACCCAGTGAGTCCCTTTTTTATGTGTTTCTGTTTCTGTTTGTGTCGACTAGTCCATGTACAATATTGTGCACGTCTGTGGGATTTTCAAAGAAGTGACAAAAGTGTTATATATGTATATATATATGTATATATATGTATATATATATACATACATATATTACGTTCAAACACGAAATCCCGCCATACGGCGAACAAATATTTATTCACACATAGAAATAGATACATAAGGAAAGGGGATAGGAAAACACAAAAGACAAACACAGGAGAGGTGGGGAAGGTGGATTTGAACAGATAACGAATGTAAAAATATTTCCCTAACCGGAATTTGAACATCTATTTCTCTGTGTGAATGAATATTTATGTATATATATGTATATATATATATATATATATATATATATATATATATATATATATATATATATATATACATACATAAAAATATACATACATATACACACATTAGGTGTGTGAATTTTTTCATTTCGCGGGCTTGGAGAGTCCGATTGTCAATTTTTTTTTATTATGTTGGTATACATACCCCTAAAGTATGATAAAACTTTCAGCTGTTTTCATTGGAGGCTTTGTCTGTGACAGCCACTAAGGTTAGACGTGTTTTATGAGCTCGGCGATTTTCGTTTGTCAAAAGAAATGGATCAAAGAATTTGTATGAAATTTTGCGTAAAAGATGAAATAAGTGTAACAAAGTGTGTGAAATACTAACAAAGGCGAATGGTGAGTCTAGTATGGGTAAGCCAAGAGTTTACGATTGATATAAGCGTTTCCAAGAAGGTCGTGAAGACCTTGAAGATGACGAACGCCCTGGACGCCCCAGCACATAAACAATCGATGAAAACGTGGAAAAAGTGAAAGAAATGGTTTTGAACGATCGCCGAATCACAATAAAAGAGGTCGTTAATGATGTTGGCATATCTACTGGATCATGTCATGAAATTTTTCCAATAATTTGGGAATGAAACGCGTGGCAGCAAATTTCGTTCCAAAATTGTTAAATTTGGAATAAAAACAGTGGCGAATGGAAATTGCTCAGGAGTCACTAGATGAAGTAAACGACGATATGCAGAGTTACTGAAACGTATTACAACAGGTGACGAAACATGGGTTTATGGATATGACGCTGAAACTAAGGCTCAATCATCCCAGTGGAGGCATTCTGGCTAGCCAAGACCGAAAAAGGCTCGACAAGTTCGGTCGAACGTAAAGGTATGCTCACTGTGTTCTTCGATTTTAATGGCAAAGTGCATCATGAATTCCTGCCTCCAGGTCAAACGGTCAATAAGGAATAATGGCTACAAGTTCAACGCTGTTTGCGTGAAGCAATCCGAAAAAAAACGCCCGGATCTATGGAAAAACAATTCATGGCTTTTGCACCATGATAAAGCACCAGCTCACATTCTATTGCATGTTCGTGAATTGTTGGCCACAAACAACACTGTAACGATGTCCCAGCCTCCAGATTCGCCAGATATGGCTCCGTGTGCCTTTTTCCTATTTTCAAAAATTAAGAGAACCTTGAAGGGCCGTCGTTTTACAGCCGTAGATGACGTTAAAAGCGCATCGCTGAAAGAATTAAAGGCTATCTCAAAGATCGAGTTTGAGAAGTGTTTCCGGAATTGGAAGAAGCGCTGGCGCAAGTGCATAATCTCCAATGGGGACTACTTTGAAGGTTACAACATCAATGTATAAGAATAAATAAATATTTTGTCCGAAATATTAAAATTCTCATTATTTTTTGAACACGCTTCGTAAATATTATGTATATGATTTCTTCGAAGTAACACGGAAGTGGAAATAAAGAACAGACAGCCCTCAACCCAAGACTCCCACCCTCTCTCAATATGTACCACCTACTACCCTGGCATTCAGTCCCTCAAATTCATCCTCAAAGACCTGTACCCCATCCTCCAAAATAACGTTTCATCCAACCTTCTTCCCATATGCCCCTCTGTTACCTTCAAACGGCCCGCCAACCTATATGATATCCTTAAATCCACCAAGCCTCTTTCCAAATCCCCTCCCACCCCCAGAATCACACCCACTCCGTGCTTGGGAGGAAGATGTAAAACTTGTCCTATTTTCACCACTCCACCCCTCTCCATCCCACCTTTTAACTCTCTCCCGCCCTTCTCCCACTCCTCATGCACGTCTCAGAATGTAATCTATCTTCTCACATGCAAACTATGCCCGGCATTTTACATAGGCCATTGCTCCACACCCCTGAACCTTAGGATAAACAATCATCGCGCCTCATGTAATCCCTCTTCCCCGTCCGCGGGTCTTCCCATCCCAAAACATGCTTCCCACCACAACACCCCCTTCAACCAGTGTTACAGTGTTTCCGTTCTAGCATCCTTTCCCCTATCCGATAGCCCTACAAAATTAAAAACGATGGAAATGACATTTATATGGCTGTGCAAAGCCTATCAACATCCGGGTCTCAATGACGTTTACTAGTTGGGGGGGTCTGAAGTGGATAGGTGTGGATTTGTTTCATGGGAGATATTGGTACAATTTATTCATCCGCATATATTTTGTCATTCTTGGCCTGGATTTTGACTTGTTGAGTCCTGATGATGACTTTGTGAGTTGACACCTTGGCCATAGATGTTGTAGTATCTGTGGATGAATTATTAGTTTTATGTGTCGCTTGGAACTATTTCCACATCCTCCCTCCCATTCCTATTCCATCTCCGCTCCTCTCTGGCCTCCTTTCTCCCTTTCCCCTCCACACCTCCTTCTGTCACCCCTTCCCCACCACCTGTTCTCCCCTTCCCTTGTCTCCTTCTCTCTGTTCCACATACCTCTCGCTAGTCAGTCCTAACTAATCTTCCGAGCAAGACAGAGTTCGATTCCGTCGAAATTATCAAGACATAACGTGTGAGTGTTCCTGATATATGTTATCATGTTGTGTGTTGCTGTCTAAGTTTATAGGCATCAATATATCTTTAAAAAAGATTCGGCCAAAAGTGATCAGTTTCGGAATTTCAATTCATAACTGTATTTATTATATAAATACATAATGCTGTTTAATTTACCATTTGAACCTTTGGTGTTTATATTATATATATTTGAATATTATCATATACTAATGCGTGAAGAGTAGTAACGAAATAGAGTTTTGTTACCTGTAAGCCCATTAAATCAAGATGTGAAGTATGAACTCAGAATTCAGCGGTGGATTAGGAATGTGCTCCGTTATGCTTTAAAATATATTAGCTTTCTTTTCCTGATATAATCAGGTTAATAGCCACAATTTTGAAGATGAAATTTTCAGAGAGTAGTGTTTATACAAACTAATCAAATAACTTGTAAATAGTGATTCAATTTCTGATATCCCATCGGAATGAATCACAGACAACGATATACGGGTTTTGATTTAATTTTTTTATTTCGTATCCGGTTACAAAATTGAGCAACAAAAAATCCTTCTAAATTATTTTAACTACTTTGATCATATTAAGGGTGATTTGGAGAACGGGACCATTTCGTCTCAATTTCGCTCAAATAAAGACCTCTATATATGTATCATACGATTTTATGAAAATTCTGATATTTTACGGTCTCTAAGGATAACTGGCGATTTCAAGTAGCTCCGAGCAGAATCGAATTGGAGGGTATTCGAGATATGGTGAAGATTAACTAATCATAAATGAAGGGTTGGAGGGAGAAGGCAACGGAAATTGGTGTTGGAGTAGGAAAACGATGGAGACGAGCATTCGTGTGTGCGTAAGGAGAATAGAGAAAGGAGGATAAAAGTTTCGGTGGGTTGGTTCGAGAGGTTGAAGGGGCAGGCGGCGTGTGGGATGGAATTGATTGAAGGGATGGCGGTGGGCGAGTGGCGTGGAGATGATCGCGGCGAGCCATTCGACCGATAAAGGGAACGCATCCGATGAGAAGTGGTGCAAGAGGAGAGAAATGCAAACGTTGGAAACAGTAAAAAGCTGTTATGGCAGGGAGGAGAGGGGTGGTGGCGGGAGGGTGGATATCGGTGTCTCGTCGAGGAGTTGTCTCCGGGCGGCCGGAGGCAGCGCATCGGTTATTCGGAACGGCGTTTGTTTTTTCGTCTTTCGGGGGAGGGGAAGGTTAGGGGATGATGGAGAGGGGCCATTTCAGGGGGTTATCGAATCGAAGGGATACGGGGACGGGGTTCGGTGGGCCCCTCTACTCCTCCACCCCTCCCTTTCTTTTAGAGAGGGAAGAAAGAAAGGAAGTTCTCTTATAATGGGGGAAAGGAGAGAAGAAAGATCTCAGGTGAAATCAAAATATGCACAAGATGAAAAAGATTTCTCGATGTGTTTTTTGAGGAAGTATTGGAAGGGAGAAGAGTTGGTGAAACAAAAATGGGTGGAAACGGGAGAGGGAAAGGAGACTTTATTTTTAAAACCCTTGTGAAACACGGAAAAAACTACGATGTTGATTATTATTTGTGCACTCTCCGCGTGATTAATTCAGATGCGAAAGAGAGGAGATCAAACAGAAGTGACGTCATTACAAACTCCACTTCAATACACTCCAATGGCGTATGCGCATCTCTACTTTCCCCATACCTTGGATGCAAGAATGCAGCGTTCCTCAGCAAGGCAATCCATCCAACCCAATTTAATTCTGCAAAAACCTTCATTTCCTCTCCCCGCCTTGGGGCGAAGTAAATCGGAACTCGGTTTTCTTTTTTCTCCATTTAGAACGACATTGTAGAACACTAATAAGCTTTTAATTGATTTTTTATCTCTTGATCTCTGATTTTAGTAAATGTAATATCAACAACATAGGATGGAAAAAGGACGAACTCTGATGGAAACCAAATTTAGCCGAAAGAGAAATAATCCATAGACCAACTACATGAGACATGAGTCTTTTGAAATACTTTGCGGTAAAACAACATTTAGTATAGTATTGGCCTCTAAACATTTCCAAATAGCGCCACTTACATGCTTACGTTTTTCTTTCAACCACTTAAAAATTAGGTGATATGCCTTATCATGACAGGTGCCAAAATAAGAGAGAGAGAGGTTTAATTGTTTTGAAATATAGAGGAGTGGTATAAAATTCTTTAGAAAAATCATTTTTACCTTCACCAAAGAATTTTGTGCATGTACTGTACCTCCAGTATACATTGACTTCTAACGCCTTATATTAACGCCTGTTTCTTACTTCTTTCCCATTTTTTTCTCTCTCATCTTAAATAATTTATCTTAATCATTTTACGAGAAGGTACATAAAATTGACATTTTAAAGTATCCAGCAATTAAGACAAACGGGATTTTGCCAGTGATATCTGACCACATTTTCGTTTGAGTAAACTAAAAACAACTGCCTTTTGTGGAAATAGATAAACTCCGAGAAATTCTTTCAAAAATTTAACATTAAAAATGTTGGTGAAGCCACACTTAGCCAGCGACCTAAAAGTACTGGGGCCATATGATAGACAAGTTATATCTCCGCTAAATGAGTAAAGGAAGCATATCAAACTTAGTCATATAGCTTCCAAGTACTCGCACGGGATGATAGAAATAGAATGAGGAAAATTATAATAAAAACTAAGGAAGATTACAAATCTTCCTACTACATATTTTTAGTTTGATTTGCCAAAGCAATGATCTAGGGTGAGGGTGGTGAACCTATGGCACACGCGTGCCCAAAGTAGCACGCAGAGTAATTAGTTTGGCACGCAGAGCAGTTATGATGCTACGGGAAATTCCACGGTGGGTGATTACGTGATAGGTTTGCACAAGAGTCGAAATTGTACTCTTATTACGTGCATAAATGTTGGAACAACTCAATCACCAAAAGTTTCGCCACCCCTAACCTACAGTTTACTGCGTCAAAACCCCTTCCATAAGAAATTCTACATAAATGGAAAAACTACCTTCAGCACCGTTGTTTTTTCAAACTTCTAGGGTTCTTTTAAATCTAATAGGGGATCGGAAAATTCTTACATCTTCCTCGACGTAAAGCGACTTGGAGACAAACTTTTAACTGTTGTAGACATCGGTCAACTGTCTTCTATTTCTAAGATGGTTATTTATACAAGTATTAGATATACTTGTAATACTCCCGTGACTTTCAACATAGTTTCAAGGTGAAAACAATGCTTAGCAATGATTTATGTTGACAGATTATATGTAGGAAGAATTGAAATAATATTCATCGTTTCAACAATCCTCAGGCCTTATTAGTTATTCCATCCATAATCAGTGATCCTATCCCGCAAAAAGAGGATTACGTCCTCAAACATTATGTCAACGAAAAGTATTTGACAAAAATTTTATTTATTTATAATACATAAGAAATTAAATTTTTACTCATAACCGATATTTTTGCAAAGTAAATTGCTAATACATATTTTTAAATCGACAAAAAGGGATTACTGGTTAATTTAAATATTCTCAAACGTATTGCAGGTATTAATTAATTTGAAATGTGTCAAGTCAAAATATTGCGACTCATTATTCCATGATTAAATCAAATTGGATCCATAATTTAATTAAATTACGAAGGAAAATGTTTGTCGTTTTTTGTTCTTGCAGTATTCACAAATTAACTTTTGATTGACTGCTATTTCCATGTGGCAACTTGGAGGGCGATCTAAGAGACGCAGAGTACCTTTCATTTTAAATATGAAAGAGGGGAGTTCTAAAGTCTAAGAGATGTTCTAGAGGTTGATAGAATCTTTATTCAACTGTTTGGCCCTTGAACTAGCCTTACGCATTTACAGAGAGACCTAAATAAAATCCCTGGTGTGGCGTCGGATCATAGAAGAGCGGAGACTTGGACGAGCGCTTTGACTCATTTCGACCTTTGCTTTCCGTTAACACTTTATAATGGCTTTGGGTACATTTCTTATCATACTACGTTACCTCATTAAATTTTATCATGAACTAAATTTTCTGTAGTTTTCTCTTGACTGCGCCCATAAGTCTCCATGAGGATGAATACCTTCTTAAATTTCAAAGGGCTAAAAATATAATAACCACCCATAATTACGGTGCAGGCTTCCTAGGCAAAATTTGCCACCTTCGCAAATTTTATCAAACCCTCTTTAAAAAATAATAACTTGCTGCAATTTTTTAAACAAATACACTTTATACATACCGATAGGTTTATGTTCACTTCAAGTGAGCGTGGAAGTCCAGCGGTTAGAGTGCTGGAGCAGCTGGAGCATTGCTTTTAAAAGGCATTCCTCAGAAGTAACGCTAAGAATTAATTGATACGTCAGAACATAACGAACACAAAAATCGAAAGGATTACTCTCCTCGCACCGTTTATAATTACATTTGTGCATATTTTTGCAATTCATCAAATTGCCTCACAAAATTTTAAAAAAGAGTCTCAAGAAAGTATCATGAGAATTCATTGTTTCCTTTTTTGCAATTTTATTAGAAAAAATAATTTATTTTGACAGTTTCAGCGAACTAATGACTTTGAATTTCACCTCCGAATTTATGTTTTAACGTCGATTTTTTTTTCAATTTCACCTTCTCTTGATTATTCAGATCGTTTAACCGACTTCCTTTTACTTGTCCTCTTTAGCTTTCCCGTGCCTCAGTCTTTTGGTATACGAGTATACCAAAAGGCTGAGGCATGGGAAAAATAGTAGTAATTTAGTACTCTGGTATCTTGTGAAAATATTTTATTCCCCTGAAAGTCACACCGAAAAACGTTTCAAGCCTCACAGTCAAAGTTCTATTACCTCACTGCTTGTCAGATTGTCACTGAATTGTGCCTTTTCTTCTCATGTTTTCAATCCTAGAATTGTTTCGCTGAAGTGACAAATACTCTCTCTGGCATTCCATCCTATATCATTTTCTATTGAACTGGGATGACACTGACTAAGCAGCAATTTACGTTTATGCTCTCCGTCCAGTTATTAACTTCAAATGTTGGAATATTACAATCCGATTGCCTTCTTTCGAAAATATTGACCCTGAAAAGTACACCTCAAAGTCTCGCATTTATTGCATTTGAATAGGTTTCTAAAATAACGGATATTAGTTTTATTAGAACGGAGTGTGCATGTATAGCCCCCCTCACTTTTCATTATTAGTCTTCAACAAGGGATTTTCTTCAATCGCACGGAGGCAGGGACGTAGGGGTGATGGTGTGCATAGTTCGATCGATTGATGGCAACCGAAATGCTCTTTGGCTGACCGAACGGGCAAGTATACTATAAACCTCCGTTGAATGAAATCTCACCTTTACCGGTCATTGAACCTTAGAAACGCATTGCATTGAAAGAAAAAATCATGGCCGAAGTGGAAGTGCGAGAAGGAGAAGCTCAAAACTAGGAATAAAATATGACATCTTAACCTAACAAGAAAGGAAAGCCGACAGGGAACGGCTTTTCACAAACAAGTACAATATAATGAAGTAACAGCACTAACTGCCAGCCGGTGCACTCTTGAGCTTAGAGCGGTACAAAAAGTAAACGAAGGCAAGGAGCTCCCTACTCTGACAGCGGGAAATTACACTTGGGCTAGAGGAAGATGGTAGTAGCAAGACCGTGAAGCGGATAAAACGATACCATAACAACATGGAGGATGGAGGAAGAGAGCCGATGGGCCGTGAAGCGGCTTAATGCCACGAAGAAATTTTAAATTAAAAGATAGAGGAAAGACTCATAGGCGAGTTATATCTTTAGACATTGTATATGTGTGTTTCTCTCCGGGACCATAGTCCCAGATGGTTTGCAACAGCGGATTTCCCAACGGTGCGAGGCGGGATTGAAATGACGAGACTTGCGAGCGAATAAACTCCGCGACAAACGGGAGTTTATGCGCCGCTCGCACGTCGACCATTCTCGTGAATCGACTAACGTGGAGTAGCGCCCGAACAGCCTTATTTCGGATGGTCTCAAGGTGGCACCAGAGCGTTTTCCGTATGGCAAACACGGGGCAAGCGTACAGAAACTGAGGGCGAATGATCGACTTGAAAAGTCGCATTCTATCGGCGTGACCAAGAGGAGAAATCACGGAGGAAAGGCAGCCGAGGCGACTCATTGCGACCAGTGCCTTCTGACGGCAAAAGATGAGGTTCGGCTGGAAAGTGAGCTGGTTGTCTATAATGACACCACAAAATCGGTGCCAAGAATATCTCGATATAATTTGCTGCTGGGAGGAAAGAGGAACGTAGGGTGTGCGTTTTCGTCCGTGGAAAAATTGAATATGCGTGCTTTTGTCAGGATTGATTCGTATTTTCCTGGTCCGTGTCCACCGATGCAATTTGTCCAGGTAGGCGACATGTCGTCCGTGGATTCACTCCCAAGGACCTGAAATGCGTTAAGACAGGCCGCTCAGTACCCCAAACAAGTACTGATGCTGATTAAGCGACTTAATAAAAGTTAATAAGCTACCTCAATTTCCTATAGTTTTAAGGTTTGCAGATGTAAAACTTTGTGACCGTGAAAAATTAAAAGCTTTTTTCCAAGGAAACAGTTGAAATGCAAAGGGTAAAGTGACGCCTGATCCGACGTGATCTCTTTTGATACAACATAAAATTATTTAAAGCGATAAATAAATGGTAAATGTTGTGGGGAGATGTAGTATAGCTTTCATCATTATATTTTTCAAATCTATAATGGCTATTATACCCCTTAAAAAATAATAAACTATATTCAAATGGCTATACATCTTTTAGAGTTGAACTAGCTAATAAATCGAAATAATACCAATATTATTAATATTAAGCGAAATGAACTCTCTCGGGACATAAAACATTGTATTTCCCTGAGTATCCAATGATGAATCATACCATGGTATTTATTTCACATGTTTCATATTCTTTTGATACACGCGTACGTCTCGAAATGTTGGTTTGCCTCTAAGGTGAAGTTTCATGGTATTGTCAAGTAAAATTTTCCTCAAGGTCTTTTTTTGTAATTCGATGAATATTAAGCGCTTCAATCAATAATGGTAGTTCACTACAAACAAAGGATTTCATAATTCATATGCTTCCCTTTTGTCATATACACGAGCCCGAGTTTTTTAAGTTTATATTAATTGAGAAAAGTGTTTCTCAAATTGATCGGGTTGCCTTAATTTTATACTCGGGTCATTAAATCTCCCAGAATAGTTCATATATGAGATTAAGGTAACCATACAGAAGAATGCACAAGAATTTTCATGGATATTGTGTGTTGATTTTCTAGTGCAAGAGTACGAAAGAACAGCCGTGACTGGCCCATCTCTAGGTGCAAGCAGACTGGTGACACTTGATTCCGAGCCGCACCGATCCCCAGCCACCCAGAGGCTGGGCTTCTCGGGTGCCGAGCGGACTCCGTCGCCCCGACCGGCGAATGGTGCGAAAGTCAGGGGGTGGGGGGTTCGAGGGGAGTGCGGAGGGGCCGCCCGTCCCATAGCCCCTCTTCCCTTAAAGGATCCTTGGATACGGAAAGATTGTCCCGTTGGTGAAATGTTTACGTATTTCTGCACGGGGAAAACGATTTGATGATCCACGACCGCCATTTTTCTTGCGCTCGATCTAAATCCCCAAAGGGCACTTGTGAGTCGATTGTTACCCCGGGATAAGTTTTTTCTCCGCTTCGACTAGTGCGCCTCCTTGAATTACAATTTCGAACTAACGCTCGGTCGTCAGAAGAGTCCAAACACCAGAGTGTGTCTCGCTGAGCAAATTCCGATGAAGAGATCCGTCGTAAGATTACATACATCATTGCGACGGGCAAGAGGTCGTCCAGTTATCTACTATAGTGCTTTCATCCGTCATAATGCGTACTTTTTGCGGCCTCAAAACAACTGCAACACCCGATTTGAGGATGAAGGGCTCCACCACTTTAATTTTCTTCCGTTTATTCACGGGATGCGTTTACGATTGGATTCTCGTATTTGTTAATACTAGGTTTCCTGATAGCCTAGTGTCTGGGTCATTCACCCACTGGCTGGAGAGTCGCTGGTTCCAATCCCTTGAGATGCCCTTGGACTAACATATTTAATCCAGAAGCGCTACGATTCCTAAGCACCCGAATGTATTTAGGAATCGTGGCCGGAATGGAACTCTCATTCAACCACGAATGAATGAGTTAGTGTCATACCTCATAGATAAAAGTAAGTTACAGAACCTTCAATATTAGTATCAATATAATTATATAAAATGTAACTTTGTGGACTTTTTCTGTGTTGATTTACGCTAAAATAAAACTTTGTGATTCCACGAATAAAAGAAGCATAAAAGCGACCTGTGTTTCACTGTCGTGCGTCATCATCAGGAAAAGACAGCCTAGATTGCATTAAAGTTTATTTTCTATTTGAAATCACAAGGCTTTATTTTGACGTTATTCATCATAAGTACCAACATTTGACTTAAGTTCTCCGGTGATGCTGATGGAAGTTAAACAAATTATATTCAAACTCTATATAAGGTTCGTATTAAAAGTATCGGTGGAATTTTGTTTCCTGACGTGTGCGCAAAATGCTGAAATCAGACCGTGTCGGTTAAGTTTGCGCATGATCGCAGGTCTTATATTGGTACGGATAAGATGACAGGACACACAACATTATCCCTGAAAATTTGGCGATGCAAAAATCTGCGCTAAACTCATCCCGAACGACTTGACGGATGACCAAGAGTAGAGTCGAGTGTATGTTTGCGAAGATCTTCAGCAACGACATCGCGACGATTCCCCAACCCCTTTGCAGTCCCAACTTGGCACCAGTAGAATATTTTCTATTCCCAATAAAAGTGAAATCCTCCCTCCCTCAAAGGACACCAAAGTGTCGTCAAAGGAGCTTGCACGCGTACCCTTAACGGCCTTCCGGAATCCGCCGACCATGGAGCCTTCGAGTCGTGGCAAAAGCCACTGGAAAAAGTGCTTCGAAGCTAAAGGGATGTACTATGATGATTTTTGAGACATTGTAGCAATATCTGACGTAAATCTATTTTCCCGATACTTCTACATAATACTCCTCAAGACGTCGCAAGAGCGTGTGGCGGGGGATGTTAGGTCACAACCCACAAGAGTGAATAAAACCACATGCAAAACTAAAATATTCATGCAAACCCACACTCACAGAGACGTACCGTTTATTCATGCAAAAACCTACTCAACCCATACGGATGCAAATGCATACATATACCATCAACCAACATACACGTGCACATGCAAATTTAGTCAAATTCTATCCAATAGCGTGGAAGTTGGAATTGAAAAGTAAAAAGTGGAAACTATACTATCATATGGATATGCAACTTTGAGCCTCCGCCATGTTAAGTGCATTCACTCAGTTCATAAAACATTTACCGTTTATAGAAATCTGCAGATTCGTCGAGCCGCCAGAAGGCTGCGAGAATTTGTTTGGCCCGGGGGGTCAGCCACGTCCAGTGGAAGAAGTTTTATGCCGCCTACGTAAAACTTTTTATTTCACGCCTATAAAATGGCTGATTTTCCAGCTACGGCTGTGAAGAATGTTTCCCCACTTGGCATTCCGGGAGAAGAGGCGCCCTCCCTCACCGGAAACATCCGACCGAGTCCCCCTTTCCTTTTTATGAGCAACTTAAAACCTTCGCCTACCCTTACTCGGCTCTCCCTCCCCCATCCATAAACCAATGTCCTGGTTTTTATGGATCCCCATCGTTCCTCCAAATTTTCCCTTCCATACGGCTCGTTCAATGGCCCAATCACGTCCTCAACACGAGGACCCCTGACGCCATTATTACCTAAATCGTTATAGAAGACATTGCCAGAGATGCAAGTGTCCAGTTTTTACCTACGCACCACCGGCTCAATAGATTGGGCACTTGGAAACTTCATTTTCCACGTTAGAACACCAAACCGGTTATCGATTCCTCAATCGATGGTTTTAAAGGTTGCACGTTACCGTCCAGATGGAATGGAAAATGCCGTCGCGACACGTGCGCTTAGGAAATGAATTATATCTTCTTTTAAAATCCATTTAGATATTCCAAATATAGACTCTTTCACACAGGAATTGAACATATCTGCGTGGATAAAATCATGCTGAGTAATCGCTCTAGAAGAGAATTATTGTTTAAATCACGACCAAATAAAAACTGTATATAGTTAAGTATAATGGATTTGCTTTAAGCACTTTTTCTCAAAGTTAAATATTTGCATTTTTCGATCATTGCCAATTAAAAGTTGATGTTTGTCAAAATTTGAATAATCCAATGATAGACCAAATTAATGGATGCTCTTGCATGATCGTGCTGATTTATGTTAACACACATTTTTATTTTAGTACATAGCCTGAATGCATATCTGATAAACAACTGAATTGTTTCAATTTCACCTCAATAAGTGGAAAGAATGTTTAGCCTAATTAGTGGAAAATAGCGTGAAAATTCCTTAATATAGTATGTCAAAGTGATATCATTCCTTGGGATGAAAATCCTTTCCAGAACTGATAAAATGATGATATTAATTTCTCGGAATTTTGATAAGCAATGTTACTTGAAATTAACCAAGAGGAACCGTTTCCATCCGAGTTCTTTTTTTAATTAATTGAAAATTTTTCTAGCCTTTAAATATGGAATTTCACAAAAGAAAATTCTGTTGAGGTACAATTGAAAATGCTAATCAAAATGAGAGAAATGTGCCTGGAGGCTTTAAGAAATTAAATGCATATGAAGCTACAAAACTATCGTAAATTTCGTTTCCCCAAACTTCAAAATTCTAGAATGTAAAATGTACGCAATATAATATCATATACGAGGCCATAACATCTTGGCTTTTCCTCTTAATTATTTTTATTATCACGACCTAGGTTGCGTTATGGTATAACATCTTCAGGTCAGGTACCTGGTGATGTTATGCCATAACGAAACCTAGGTCGTGATAATAAAAAAAATTTTAGTGGAAAATCCAAGTTGTTTAATCTTCAAATGTCAACAGGAAACAGTTTTTAAAAATCTCCATGCAGGTTGTTACGAGGCGTATTCTTAAAGTAAGTACCGTTTGCTTATATTTAAATATTGGCGCTTCAGAACACAGTTTTGCTCCTGCAGCGCCATCTACTGATTTATTGAGAAGCTATAGCAGCATTTGTTTTGTTTCAGAAGTCGTTTTCTTGTCCGTGCATGCAAACAACAATGTCCGCGACAATCGTTGATCCCACCAGCTGTGAAGTGCGTTCTGTCATACGATTCTTGTATGCAAAAGGATTGTCGGGTTCTGAAATTCATCGGGAATTATACCTAGTTTATAAACCTACAGTTATGAGTAAAGGAAAGGTTAGACAATGGTGCTGTAATTTTAAAAATGGACGAACAAATGTCCATGACGAAGAGCGAAGTGGTAGGCCCAGTATTCTGACCGATGAAATTGTTTCACAAGTGGAACAAAAACTCCGATGTGATCGTCGATTGACAATTAATGGCCTGGCTGAACAATTTCCTCAACTTGGACGCACTACTGTCAACAATATTGTTACGGAAAACCTCGGATACCACACATTGCGTGCAAGGTGGGTACCGAAAATGCTCACCGACCATCACAAAGAGCAAAGAATGTCCAGTGGACGAGAGTTTTTGGGTCGTTGGGAACTCTTTAAACCACCCACCGTATAGTCCTGACCTTGCACCTAGCGGCTACTTCCTCTTATTGGACTTGAAACAGTGGCTTGAAACCGATGAGGAACTCAAGAACGGCGTTGTCGATTGGTTCAACCCTCAGGCGGCGAGCTTCTATGCAGAGGGGTTAAAGAAGCTGGTGCAGCGGTACGAAAAATGCTTAGAAGTGAACGGCGATTATGTAGATAAGTGAATTAGGTTTGTAGCTAACTAAAAGTGCCAATAAAATGTGTTTCATATGAGTATATTTTTTCCTGTGACCAAACGGGTTTTACTTTATGAACACGCCTCATATTTCTATAATTTGTCTCTACCTTAATTTAAAAATACATTTATTACTATAATTATTCAATCTGGCATTTACTAATCCATGCGGCGACTTGTGATGGCTTTCAAACGTAGCAAAAGGAAAACTGTAAACATGCGACTTGTTTTCTTCTGTCTAGGAGAAAATTACTGCAATCACAATGATTAAAAATGTTTGATTTTTCCTAGGAAACATGTTTCATAAAAATGCAGTTTTAATTAGTAGCTAGGGACAAACTTTGAGCCAGGTTACTTATGCGAGGATGTTATGGACATATTAAAAGCCCCGACTTAATATGGCAAATAAGATCAAAGTACAATCAGGGAGATTTATTGTAGAACGGATAGATTTAAAATGTAGTGTTTTCCTCGCGTCATTGCAGATCAAAATAGATATGACAGCAATTGCGTAGGAGATAATTAGAATAAGAATTTTAACAGTTCTACAGCATGTTTTGATTATACATTTCCCGTTATTGAATATGTTGCATGTAAGTATTTTCTTTCGTGTAATTTAAATTTATCGAGTGCATGGTCAAACTAATATTTGTGTAGAAGTAGCATAATTGGGATTGTACATGGCTGGTGACCTAACACCCCCTGCTAAACGCCCTTGCGTTGACTTGTGGGGTATTGTGTAGACATAGATACATTGCGTCACGAACAAATAATGCGTGTAAAATCTTATCTCTAAGCCACCAAGCACGTTAATAATCAAGATAGGAAAAAATTATCCACCTTACATTTGACCATGCGCATTATTAGGTACAACCTAACATTTTTATACAAAAATAAGATTATCCATGGAGACGGTTGTTAAATCATTGATCATGCCTGTAGTTTCGATTGAGGTAATTTGAGATGGAAAATTAGAAAAAGATTTCAATTGTTTCAATTAATTTAACTATGATAATCGTGTAATATTTTATTGTAATGACTAAATATCACTTCCATGAACTCAAATTCTCCGCGCGCATCTCTAAAATAATGGTCTCCGCCATTTGAAAGTTGGCTTTCCCGGCACTAATGGGTTCCGCCGAAGAATGCCGTAGTTGGGATCAGCTTTGGTACACTCCATCCACTAGTGGACCGCATCGTTCCTGGTGGCTTCGTCGAATCCAACATATCTAGCTTCTGATAAGAGTTGAATTGTTCGAAATATGAATAAGCCGGAATGCTGGCATTCCAGAGAGTCAAAATGAAGTCAATTTAAGGAACGGAGAAGAAAGGGAGGCCCAGTTCATTCCTATTTAAAACTTGGGGACAAAGATGAGGCTGGGGAGGGAGGGGCTTGAGAGGAGCCATGCGAGCAGCTTGGGGGAGGTTTTTCAGGTTGCGGCGGGACTTGGTAACTCCCAGGAGACGGAAGGGGGCAAAGAACACACGAGGCAGGGCCGTCAGGGACGCAGTATTACTTTGAATGATGACGTAGTGAAAGAAGGATAAACCGAGCGTCCAAGAATATCGCGGGAATGGAGAATAAAAGTTAGGTTTACAGACGATTCATCTTGATAAACCTTATTCCTTGATCTCGTTGCTATTGCTTTACCGTATTATTCATGGGTGTGGACCGCAGAGAATTAGTTGACATTGATTGAGTATTTTTATAATTCTCTCCCCTTATTCACACCGCCACGGCAAAATCATTTTTATTTGACGATCGCTCCAAATGTCAAGAGAATTGTAGCAATTCGGAAAACGTGTGGATGATATTTAAATATAACGCCGCAATGCATTTCCTATGCTCTGTTTGAAAAAAAAACAGTCGACAATCCTATTCAAACTTCTCCCAATTCAGTGGACGGAAATGAGGAATAAATTCATGTAATGATTAAGAGTAATTAACCGAGTCTCGGGTATTTAGGAGACGTAAATCAGGGTAATGTGCACACGGACAAACATGCATAACATGAATGCAGCTCAGAAAACTAATTACTCTTTTTCATTAACTCCACAGTAGATAAGACGTTGGAAAGATGGACGATACGTGTCTGACAACTTTTAATTAAATTAATGGAAACAGGTTCACTCCAGAGTACTACTGTATATTCACAGATGCAATCTTGAGAGAACGTTTTCTGCTGTAATGACAATTCATGCATCTAACTCTCCGCAATCCATAATGTTCATAAGTCTTCCTCAGGGGCGGATTCAAGAATTATGATGGGGGGGGGGACAGCAGGTGGGTGAGTGCCCAAAGTGTCCCAAGTTTACACGAGGGAAGACGGAGGGGTTCTATCGCTACCTAACACTCGGCGCCGCCCTGCTGTGCTTACTCGAATGGTGTGTGGTGTGAATGCTTTAATGGCTGGTGACCTACCACCTTCTGCCACACGTCCTTGCAACGGCTGTCAGATGTAGTTGTAGCAATGGCTATCATCCGCACAGATAACAGCTCCCACATTCAAACTGTGAGAAAGAGAGCACCCATGATCGTGTTAACGCGTTTCATACATCATCACTACGCATGTAACGAAAGCGCATGGGAAACTAAATGTATCATTTTTCCATCACTTTTACCCAAAATATAGATGTTGAACCGTTTGTGTCTATTTGGCTCTGACAAATTCCACTGTAGTAACAATATTCCCCAATTTTTCTTCAGACTATTCATAACTGTAGGCTTTATATTCCAAAACTACATTTTCAAATACCTAAAATAGAAACATCACTATCAAACAATGAGTGTAACCTGTAATAACTTTACGTACTAACTCGTTCAAATAGATCCAACGAAGAGCACACAAAAGGCGCTCTGTAGGTTTTTCATTCCATTCCCCCCGCAATAAATAATTAATCCTTTAAGACCGCTTCCAAAGGAAGGCCGAGGAGGCAAGCAACTTTTAACGAATACAAAGAGGGAGATCCGAAATTGTACCGAAGAATTACTCGTATTGAATGGATCGGAGGGAATGTTAAAAGTGTAAAGAATCCGATCAAATCCTGGTATATTCGGACACCGTGGTTTTCTGAACTCGGCGTCTGGTTATCAGATGAACTCATTAAGATTACCATTTCTACGCATCAACATTTCTGATTTGCATTTGAGCATGGAAAAGCATCGAAATAACACTAACACGATAGAAACTGGCATGACGACGTGATCTTTTAACAGAATATAAGTATGTTTCGCATGAAAATATGAAAGATATAAATGAACGCTTTGAACCAATAGAGAATATTTTAAATTGTAAAGATCGTAGTATTAATGGATGAGAACTATTTCTTGCATGGATAACACATACTTCCACCAATACAACTTAGATATTAGTGCAAATAAAAGATTAGTTTGTACCAAAAAAAGGTGAACCCCCATTTTCTCAATTCCCTTATTGTCTTCCCAATACAGAGTCACCACGCAAACAAGGTGTCTTTCATAATAACGTTGCCCTTATTTCCAGTGTTTCCCACTTAGTACCTGCAATAAGTTCTGCATGCTGGAAGGTAGCCGTTTGTTTCTTTTAAAGATTTTTTTAATAAAATAATGGCTCAGGTTTATTATATCCATTCCGAAACTACTCGACAGCGTTCACGGAATAAATATGGCTCTTAATAAACAAGAATTAGTGGAAAATTGTTTTGATTGAAAACTCTAAGTATATAGATGGAAGCTTTATTTACCATTAAGCAACATTACACAATGGCTCACACTGGCTTCCCTCTCAGAGGGCCCGGGTTCGAATCACGACGCCGGCCGATATTTTTCAATGGCATACCAATCCCTATTTAAGGTGCTTCGTGAAGAGCACTTTGAGTGAGTACGCCGTACGTCGGAAGGGACGTTAAGCTATGTACCCCTTGGTGCCTTTCTTTAAGGGTAGGCTAATGCCATATATAATATATGCCATATATATAATATATAGAAACCATGTATTAAAGAAGTACTTGCCTTGATTATATTTTTTTATATAACCTCTAAACTGTTCCGTGGATAAATATAATGAAGTGCATTTTCCAGTTAAGGAACATATTTTAAACAGCAAATACAACATACAATCAACTTAAATTGATTTCTACTTTGTTAAAAAGAATAATGATTTTTGGTTCCCTGATTTCTGCTGGTTTAAAAATTGTCATTAGACAATGAAAAGCCCGAAATTTAGAGTAATCAGATGAGCTCTTACCGACATTTGGAAAATTTAACCAGTTCCAGCAAACTATTTGCGGAATAATTGTAGAATTAATTTTTCCCTTGCTACGTATGCCAAAGGAAAAGAAATTATTTAAATTGATATTCAATATTTGTGATAATCCAAGTTTTATTTGAATTTAGTTCTACCATATTTACTCTGCTCTCTTGTTCGACCACTGCTTTCCCATACTCCCCAGGTCCTTATTCGGTGACCCAGCTCAAATATTTATTAGTCGATTCATAGAGAAATAACGTAGGCATAGCGGCGGAGAGCAAGTAACATTTAAGATAGGCCTCATGACGGCTGCTGTGCGACCTTCAAGAAGGGCCAGGTTAACTTACTTCGACGTCGAAGGAGGATAAAGACACAAAAGGAATTCATCAACCCGAGCGGAAACTGAAGCTCTCGGGAATAAGGGAAGGGTAGGGAAGGCTACGGCAGCCCGGCGGCAACTCGTACCCCGAATCAAAGGAAGGGTAGGTGCGCCGCCGCAACGCCCACTCCAATTGCCGCGGGGGAAAATTGAGAGGGATGGAGCGGGAACTTCCTTTTGCGGTCGCTCCACGCCTACTCACCGGCGTCGCTCGCATTCGACACAAGGAGCCATGACCCTGGAGAGCATGAAAGAGTCCCTCGCTCCAACTAAGAACAATCCAGGGACTGCACACGCCCGGCTACTGCGGTGCAAACGCGACAGTCGGCGATCAGGTTTAGACTACCATAGAACCGGGATCCTCACGGCGAGTCGAGGGTTCGACCCGCGACTTCGAAAGGCTACGTGTGTTACTCAGTTGCTCTTTTCCCCTAAGTACTGGCGGGTTTTTCCGAATAAAAAAGTAAAATTATTTTTACGTCGATGAAAACAATTTTTAAAAAGTCCTTGTCTCGCCCCGCCTTCATCCGTCTTCAGTAGTGTTCCACCCTCATCAAAAATGCGCCGAAACGAAGAGACAAGGAAATATTCGTATATAGTCATTTCCTGGCAGAATATTAGTAGTAAGTAAATGTTGAGGAAATGTTAAGGGCAACATGGTGAGCAGCTAGGTGATTAGGTGAGGCTTTCGTACGAGCGAGGCAGTAGAGAGACTTTCTAAGGATTACAAGGTCTGTTCAAAATAAGATGAGACTGCTTGTGTGTCTGATATTATTAGTTACCTTTTAATCATGATCACGGCTTTCAAAATACAGCCATTTGCTGCCAATACAACGCTCCCAATGGCTTTCTAGGTTTCGAATGCCGCTTGGAACGCTTCTTTAGGGATAGCCTTTAAAGCTTCGTTACTATTTTGTTCATGCCTTTATTAGTATCAAATGCACATTCCACTCCCCTTTCTCTCACCAAACAATGAGCCCAAATCTCAGATTCATTGCCGAATGCCTCTTGAACCATTATATAAGTTTCATTTGCACTTTCCCCGAGGTTAAAATATAATCCAATGCGCACACGCAACACCTTCATTCTCACCGACACAAGAATTTGTACAGCAAGCGTAGGCAAGCTCAGAAAAGAATCGCTGTTGTGTGGAGACAAAAATAAGTCCACAGGTAACTCGGTGTTTTACTTGTTAAAGACGCCGCTTTTAGGCAACTTCCCACTGGTTGGGGCCCTTAAAGCAGTCATTGTTGAGTGCTTTAGCGGCAATCAATGAGGGGTGAAGACAAACCATAAGCAATAGACATCAATGATATTCTCGAAAAGTTGGAAAGCAATATTTAAGTAGGAAGGAATAAGCTAGAGCAGTTATAGGAGTTAAAATATTTGTTCCGTGTTGAAAAAATAACCATAATAGTGAGAACATTTAAGATAAAAATGGCGTTTTCGAAAAACCCTATTACAAAAGAAAGGAAATCAAAAACAGGTATGATAATGAAAAAAGTAAATAAAAGTTTGGCTTGGATTAATTTGGAGCATAGTGTGATGCGGATTAGAAACCAGGTCTTTGAGTTAGAGGATCAGCGTAGATTGTACTGGCCTTTGGGGCGAGGATGGAAGAAATACTGAAAGGTATTCAAATGTAAATGGCATCCGACTACGTAAAGAAGTATATGCGGTATGGATGAAGAAAGAGGGAAGAACCTGTAAACATAGTAGACGCAGATAGAAATTACGAAAAACTAGACAATAAACAATTTAAATGGAATAGAATAAATGAATAGAAATAATGCGGGACAAACCAGCGGGATCAATATAATTCGTGTGGGGTGATAGCCGTTAGGCTTCGTCCAAATCCTATTTGAAATTGGCAGAATACTTTGACTGAATATCCGACCAGCTTACATGGCAGGTGAATTAATATGCACCTAGGGCAGATGGTATACACAGCTGTGCCATCACATCTACATCTACATAATACCCCGCAAGCCTCTGCAAGGACATGTGGCAGGGTGTGGTAGGTCACCAGTCATTCTACAGGTACATGCATACCCTCTATTTCCCAATACACTTGGCACCCCACGATTCACCGAAAAACCGCGTGGAAAGGGGGTGACCGGACACCAATTATATAGCATGCCACATACATACTCGTATATTACGTACGAGCATAAAATGGTTATCAGCTATTCCTCTGCCTACCCAAAGAGAACAGGAAAATACGTTAAGATGGCAGGCAGTTTTAGTTTCTCAATGAGCCGTTACCTGTCGGCTTCACCAATCATTGTAACCTCTGTTATAGCATAGTTTACTCTAAATCTTAAGTTTCTCGTCTCTCACAAATAACACGCACACGGATTAGAGGTTTTTTGGAATGTCATGGTTTTATCTTTTATGTTAAATGACCGGTTGGGGTGGGTTCTCGCTCACCGGGACGGTGTATGTGTGCCCGTATGGGCCGACAATGAACGCTGGAGACATGCAATTTAGACTCTTATTACCGGTTAGTATTTTTCGAATTCCGGGCAGACAATTCACAAGTACAATAGATAAAACAGTTTCTGGCGTAACTTGGTGAAAACTCTTCATGTTGACGTTTGACAATTAAACAACTTGGCTCTTCCACATATTTTATGTGGAAAAGCCCAGTTGTTTAATTGTCAAACGTCAAGTACAATAGACTTTATATGCATTCATCTACACCCCACCTAGGACAAGGCCAATGGCGGGGGGAGTTAGGACGACAGGCTTGGAGAGTGTTTCATGGGAATTTAATCTCATAAACCCCATTATTTTCGACAGTGTGCCTATTTTTTTCTTAGATATCTCCCCTTTTATAGTTGTCGCGAATAGTACGCTGGAAAAACGAACACTTTAATCTGTCAGTTCGAGAGTCTTAAATATCTAATTTTATGACAATTTTCGGTCCTGCCAAGGGAATTAGGGGTTTAATTGTATCTCTAATGTCGGATGCAAAACCACACGCATTATATCTTTGTAATAAGTTTAATCTCGCCCTGAGTCTTTGCATATCTAAAGGTTCCCATCATAGATTACACAGGCCTACAAAAATTTTTTTTTTGTGCCGGGAATCTTTGTGCTGATTTTAACTATATTTGTAGAGCTGAATCCAAATATGAAATCCGTTTTTATTTAACAGCTCTACTTTTTTAGATATGGCACATCTTACGATTAGTTGTTTTAATATTTGATATATTCCGGAAAATAATTTTCAAAGTTAAATAAATCTATAAGTATACTAATTTATAACCTCTCTGCGGTGTTCCTTTTATTTTCAATAAACTGTCATTAAGTTTTATGTATATTTCTATATTGTAGGCCAATGGGATTAAAAAAACAAAAATCGTTTGTATCGACTTCGGTAAAAGATGGCGAAATTAGTTCATAAGGTATCCGTTAGATGGCATCCACGTTTTCTGTTCTCTTGACAGCCATTTTTGTTTCATTAGTTGCCCTTGGCTATTCGTAGCAGGTGGACGGACTTTACTTCAAAGTGTAACTTTTTGTAAAACATCATCTAAAAATGAGCTCAAGTCGAAGATGTTGTGTTAATGATCCTGATGTGTTTTGTTACGTTTGTGGTGAATATATGGTAAAAGAAAATTGGAACACAAATCGCGCGTATATCTTCCCCAAGTAAGATCCGATGCAATGGTGACCCCGAATTGTTATACTTCATCCCCGACGCTTATCCGAACATCTCCGAGTGTGTAAGTTGTGAAAGTTTGGTTGTATTGTCTATTGTTTAAGAAATACACGACGGTATATTTTTTTCATATTTAATTCCAGCCTCCATTCTTCAAACCATTTTTGAATGTTGTTTAAGTCAGTTTGTAATGATTCACGATCTGCGTCATTCACTACTTCCCTGTAGATCACAGTGTCGTCGGCAAAGAGATGCTGCTTTTTATTTTACTGGTGATATCATTCATTAATATATATTAGAAATAGTAGTGGCCCTATGACGCTAACCTGTGGGACGCCAGAAGTTACTTGCACATTAATTAGAGCTTGAGCCATCTATCACTGACGTATAGATATGACTGGCGATGCATTGGGCGATCCTCTTCGTTCATCGGGGCCATACTTTCGGGGAATCGGGTACTTGATATGTATGATTGTATATTGGAGAGATTAGTTGTCAAACTCAACTCCGTCACACGTAAGTGGCCACACTCTGACTTCAACTTGAAAGGTGCCCACTAATGAAGCTCTCTGAGGTGATTTTTGAATGTACATAGATTTCGCTGAAGTCGAAAAAATCTGTTACATACAAGTAAATAAAAATGAGTAGTCGTGACGGGATTGCAACGTAAGATATAAGGCACACCAAATGACACAAAATACCGATATTATACGAACCAATTTTTGGTCAACGGCGTTTTATGAAGGAAAATTTCATTTGATTTTTATATGGACCATTAAACCAGCGAAATAGCCCTCCGATATTGCAGGATGGAAGTTTCCACCGAGTCATAACTGAGGAATGATCTGCGGCAACTATTGGTCTACTCAACTAAGACCTGAAAATTATGATCCTCAAAAGAACATAAATTTCAAAATCGTGTGACTCAACCTGGTGACAAATTTTCTAAGTAGCTAGTGAAAGGTCAAAAAAGTATTGTTTCGGAAAAATATTTAGGTTTAACATAAATATATATGCCTGTACTTTGTAATCCTACCGCTGTTGATACTGACCTATTCCGCTTGAATATTTGGCAGAACCATTTGCCACAGCAAGTTAACAAGAAGCGCTTCTCATTAAGAAACAGAATTTAATTGTGCACTGTGGCCAATAAATGCAATAAAACGGAGAAAAGTTACGGTAGATAAGATAATAGGTAAAATATTTGGCTAAAGTAGTGCTTAAGGATGAGGGATGACGTCTCGCAAAAAAATCAGTTTTGTTTTCGCCAGTTACTTCACGCAAACCCTATTCGTAAATAAATATTCACGACGGCATTAAACATTAAACGTAACGAAATATACCGGACCGAATTGGAAAAAGCTCAGGATATTGCTTCGCGCCGTTACCAATTAGACTAATCACACGAAGACAAACATAAGGAAGCATAGTATATTTCCTTGTCTTACCTTAATCATTCTTTTTCCAACTTCTTTCCAATTCAGTAATCTAAAATAATTGTCATTGCAGTAATAACAAAAATGCATAATGGATAGCATGTCATCTTTATTACATATCTTTCCAAAGTACACGTTTTTTTAGTCACGGCAGCTTATTTACAATGCGTGATTGAATATATTTTCCTATTAAAAATGAAAACTAAATACGAGAGTTGCTATTTCTATATTGAGTCATAACATCACCAAGTGTTTTCGGCACCATCTGACATTTTCATCTGGAAGTTTGACCCTTTTAATGCCAACTTTTTTCAAAACATTTGGCTGTTTGATTATAACTTGTGTTATTTAGAGTGACTCAAAAGTTTTATCTCAGCGTAAAAATGCAGTTAACTAGTGAACACTTTCGTGCGATGAGTTTTTACGAATTTTGACGTGAATTATCAAGAAAGGAGTCAACGATCAACTTACTTCCACTTTTGGCGATGAAGCCCCATCCTTTGCCACTGCGAAATGCTCGTATACCGAATTGCATCATAGCCGCCGTTCGCTCAGCGACAACAGTCGTGAAGGTCGTCTAAAATCAGTTGTTGTGCCAAAAAACATTGATGCTGCGCAAGAACTAGTATAGGAAAATCGTCATGTGACTTATCGTGAGATTGAGGCATCCTTGGGGATTAGTATGACCAGCATCAATAAAATATTGCCTGAACATTTAGCTGTGAAAACAATTTGTTCGCGTTGGATCCAGCATAGTTTGACAAAAGCTCAAAAAGATGCTCGTGCCAATTGGTGCAAAGAAATGTTCAAGAAATACAATCACGGTGCATCCAAAGCTGCGTCTTCGAAGACGAGCTAAATCCGACAAAAGTGATTCCTGCATGAAGCACTTCGAAGCAAATGATCGCCAGTTTCTTTGAAAAAACTGGACATGTGGCAACCGTACCGTTAGAGGAACGTGAAATTGTGAATTCTGTACGCAAGCATTTGTTTGCCAGAAGTGCTTGGTGAAATACGGAAAATAAAAGCGGCAACGAAGAATCTTTCTTCATCATGACGATGCAAGCTCTGGCAGATCGACTGAAATAACTACCTATGAGACTATCGTATTTGACTGGAAAAAGGTCGAATTGTTGGGTTATCCTTCGGACAGCTCTAATTTAGCACCAAATAACTTCTTTTTATTCCCTCTTATCAAGGAAAAATTGCGTGGCCAACGTTTTTCGGCACCTGAAGAAGCCAATGATGCATTCAAAACCATTTTTTGAAGGTACCTCAATCGGAGTGGAAAAAGTGTTACGAACATTGGGTCGAGCGCATGCAAAAGTGTATTGATTTTCATAGAGAATACTTCGAAAAACAATAAAGCCATTTTCAGCCATAAACTACCGTCTTTTCATTATTAGGATGACAATATAAATAGCAAACCTCGTATTTAGAGGAACACCTTAAGATTTTTGTTATATTTTTCCGTCAGAAAAATAATGAAGAAATGTTAGTAATGAATCATTTATTTATACATTATGGAGCGCAATCACTATGGTACACAACGGCGGAGGTTCCCCATGGATTCGTTTCTCTGCCACGTACAATTAAATGAAAAAAAATGGAAGATCGTATCCTTCCACGCCAAATTTAAGTTTCTTGGAAGTACCGCGAGTCTATCGATGTATGGAATCGACCGTGTATTGGGATTCTCTCGTGGAATGTTTGAAGCTCCGAAATATCGAGGAAGTTGTTGTTCCAGGATCCATCTAAGGAAAGTTGGAATGCTCCAAGGAAATCATTCTTCCGCGTTTCCTTCGGGAAACTTCATAGAAAGCGAGATTCTGTTTTTCCTCTGTGTCTAAGGAAGGGACGGAACCACGCACCGCACCAATAACACGCACGAACGAGGAACGAACCTCCGCCTGAGCAAGGGAAGGGAAATGGACCGGGGGAGCGCCATCGGAAACGCCGATAACTTAGGAGAGGAAGTGACGGTGCTGGAAGAAAAAAACGGGTTCATCAGGATGGGTTCACAATTTGCAGTCGGAAAGCGCAGTTCTTTTCGATTTTGTGATAACGTGATAACGAAAAAAAGCTTTTCTCTTGATTGGATGACTCCAACCAATGTCGAAGATGGTTGTGATGTGAAATCATACAGTATTGTTAATATAAATGGGCTTCATATCTATCGAGTACTTTTGACATACGATACACTAACCGTTAGACATTTACACGTAAATCTGCTTATGACCTAAAACAGTTCAGCGACATTCTATTGTGGTAATACGAGAGCAGGTTGAAACCTAATGCACAAATGCTTGTAGACCACAAAAAAATTACCTTCAGAAACAATCCTGGTGGAATGTGGAAGTAACATTCCCCCCAACACGATTGCGCAGGTTTAAGGTCGTTGCATTCATCCAGTGTATTTTGAGAAGCAGAAGTATGGAGACGTGCTATGTCAACGCGAGTTAGGCAGTGTGACTTAAAAAGCGACTCCTACTGAGATTCATCGTCGTTTAGGGCTGTTTATGGTAACTTTACTGTTGATAGTTCTACTGTAAATCAAAGGGTAATAAAATTTCGCAGTTGCGAGCATGTAAAAGCCATAATTGTTGATGAAACACGCAGCGGACGTCTGGTCATTGTCACAGACGATAAACATCGCAAACTCGTCGAAGACTTGATTCAAAATGACCGGCGAATCACTCATTAGCGAACCGAAAATCGTATTGGAATATCCAAGGAAGAAGTTTGTCATGTTAAAGGCAGCCTGGGGCCAATAATATTGCAACATGACAACGCTCGTCTACACACCTCGCGCGCAACTGGAGAGGCTCTGCGAAACCTGAAATTTGAACCGATTCCACACCCTCCTTATTTCCCCGATCTTGTGCCAGGCGATTTTTATTTTTGTCCTCAACTCTAGAGACACCTCAAAAGACACCTCATGACACCTCAGACGATGAGGTTAAGGCAGCTGTCAAGTCATGGATTCGAGAAAAGTCGGAAGAGTTTTTCAGTGACGGAATGACAAAAACTTGTTACACGTTGGGAGAAATGTGTTAGCCTTAACGGTGACTACGTTGAAAAATAAATATGTGGTTATAAAGGTTAAGATTTTTACCTTAATGTACTTTTTGCCCGATCTTGCTATTTGCTTTTGTTTGTGGTCTACTAGCATGTGTGCATTACATTTCAGCCCACCCTCGTTCATACTAACGATGGCAGCCGAGGAAATAACCGAGCCCCTGTGCCGCGCCAACAGTTGACCGTATGGCATGGTAACGACCAATGGGTTTGTTGTTGTCATCACAAACGTTGAACAGTGGCTTTGAGAGTGAGTTTGCTATTCTGGGGACAATCGGCTTCCACCGTCTGTGCCCGAAACGAGCGAACCTACGATTTGACCTGCAGTACGACGAGAGCTCCGGGGCGAAGGGCAATTCGACGCCAGCGTCTCACGTCTACTTGATTGGACTTTGAAACGGTCGCCAAAGAAGAGCTGTTGGATTAAACCAATTCACTTTCTAAGACGCGGATTTTCTATTCCAAGTTGCACCTTATCGGATAGATTTTTACTAAATTCTCAGGTCCATGAGTAGGTTAGTTGATTGAATATGTATTTGCATGCGTGTAAGTTAAACAGATATTTGCATGAATATATGTATATACGCCACTATGGGTGTGAGTTTGGATAAATATGTTGGTTTTGCTTATAAATATATGCTAATATATTGGTATGGTTTTTTTTATCTTTTACGGGTGGCGACCTAATACCCCCCGCCATACACCCTTACGGCGACTAGGGGGGGGGGTATTCTGTAAATGTAGAATACAGAAGCAAGCCATCATAAAGAAAACATTGATCATCCCTTGCGAAATGTATGGAAGTTGTAAAGCGTTGCCATTATGGACAGCATTAAGGACAAAAAAATTAACGAGAAGCTTTAAGCAACTGACCACAAGGTAATCCAAATGCAAACCACCCAAGTTAAACCTACCCAGAGCGAACAAGGATACGTCGGCGTGACGAAAGTGTCCGTTTAGTGGGCACGGTCCATTCACAAGTGCTGTTGTTTATTCACACTGCCTTACACTGTGTGCTCAGCACAACACCGCGGGGCAGACAGCACCCGAGGACGCCTTCCTCCCAAGCCAAACCTTCCCGGACTACCGATCCCTCTTCCTTGGGGAGGAACTGAGAGTTAAACAGCACATCATGTCCTTCGATCATGACAAGCGTCAACAGGGGACGTCACTAGGGAACGACCGCGAAAGAGGGATGTTTGACTCAAGATTGGACAATGAGTTATGGCGTACGCAATATGGCGTTATGGCACACGCAAACTGAGTTGAATTCGCACGTGTGATTTTCGATTTAAGAAAACAATAAAAAACCCATGCCGATTGCTCGTGCGATCCTATAATTTATGAAGAAATTCTGTCAAACGAAATCATTGGTTTGTTACGTCTGCGCGATATGCACTTTGTTGGCAATGGCGCGGATGTTTGTAGGGTGACGACTGACAAGTTAAATCACGATCCACGGCTGAACAAAACCCATGCATAACTCTAATCCTAGAGAATACATTGATTGACTAGTTTAAGCGCTTTATCCAATATTTTGAGGTCAGCATTGACGAAACTTTCCTGCACACTAACGCCCTCCGCCCTTTGGAGGAGATTTGAACCCACCACTCGTATGCTCGGCGGTTTTCGGGGTCTCACGCAGCCGGGACGACTTCACTCGGTACGATGCCCTTCTCCTTCCCTCGGCGTCTCAGTGGCTTTCTCCAGGCATTGCTGTCCCAAGACACAAGGGCCCCAGAACCCCCGGCGACGGATCGAGCGACTGAGGGTCCCGGGCAAGGATGGTACCGGCTGGTGGACCCACACGACCGCTACCGCGTCAACATCCCAGCAACTGGTAAGACGTCAGTCTTTCTTCTCCTTATCCCTTCAATAGAAAAACAATACTCTCGAGAAAATGCTAGCCAATCCATTCAGTCAAATTGTAGGGCGGCAGCGATTATCCACGCATCGTTCTGCACAAAGACGGTTTTTAAGGTCAACCCAAAAACGGCTGGCCGTTGCGACCGGCGAACCTGAGCTCGCGTCTAAGGTGACACGAAATTACGGTCGAGGGTGTTTTAAATTACCGCTGGCATGAAAATACAATGAACGTAGCTACGGTCGTGAATCAATGAAAACGAGATAGCCAAGACCGTGAACTTGATTGGCACTAAGTGGTAAGGGGGGGGGGGATTAAAACAAGGTTATAAGTAAGGGGAGAAATAGGGAACACACACTAGATCACTTGGGTGTGTTTGAGAAACAGGGAATGTGAATCACGAGAGTGACTTTTATTCCTTAACACAACCTAGTGATCGAGTGGTTTTAAGTTTGTTTTATTTTTTATTATTTATTTTGCCTTTTGGGTGCGATTGAAGTATGCGTGAGTCACTGTTTTTCAGACTTACTCAAGTGACCTAGCGCGTGTTCCCTATTTCTCCCCTTACTTGTAACCTTGTTTTGTTCTCCCCCCCTTACCACTTAGTGCCAATCAAGTTCACGGTCTCGACTATCTCGTTTTCATTTACTGTTGGCATTTTGGCTTCATATTGGCCCTCCCCCTTCTTGAGGGTCTACATTGCATCATACATATCCCTCTGACGTCATTATTTTCGCTATCATCATCATGAAAAAGCGAAAAAAAGGAAATGGCTCCTTGAGGTTTGATGAAAGTGTTTTCACGAATTTAGTTATCAGTTCTACTTCATTTTTGCACAGAAAAAGTGTAAACAATTCCTTAAAAGACAGCTTGCTTCTTTCATTATTTGGAATTATAATAACCAAATGCAGTTGATGCAAAGTGCAATCTGAAGCTCAGAAAAATTAGAAGAGTAGTTAAGAATAAATGGCCATTGGAAAAACTGAAGGAGAAAAAAAACAAGGATGAACAATGAATAGAGAAGTCAAATGAAATAGCGGAGAAATGGGAAGGAAGAGTAAAGTGGAATGAACTGACACAGGGAATAGTAGAAGTGGGGGATGAAGTACTGAATGAGAAGAAACTTGAAGCTCGGTAACCCTGGATGACCGAGGAAATTTTAAACGTAATTAAGAAAAGTAATAATTTTAGAGTAAAGAAGGACATGGAAGAATACAGGAGAGTGAAGAATAAGATAATAGGCAAATGCAGACAAGAAAGGGAGAGGTGGAAATATGTATTGATGAAGACGATAGAAGAGCATATCCAAACAGGAAAACAAGATCTACCTTATCGGAAAATCAGAGCTCTACATTGTCAAACGAAAATAAGGTCAAAGGTGATTAATAAAAAAAATGAAAGTTGTTTGTAGATACTTAGAAAGTTTGTGAAAGACGAAAAGAATACATGGCGAAGATATAAGATGAAATATTACTGAAAGTAGAGAAAAAGCAGGAATAGAATGTGGACTCACAATCACGAAGAGGAAAGTTGAGCATGCCTTTCAAAAGCTAAATGCTGGAAAGACGACGGGTGTGGATAATGTACCGGCTGAAATATTAAAAAGCCTTGAAAATAAACTGAAGTAAAGACTCTTTAAAATAGTGCATAGCTGTTATGAAGATGAGGAGATACCGGAAGACTATTAAAAACTAAACTATTATGATATCAAAAGCTGGGAAACCAATCTAATGCATGAACTATAGCACAATTGCACATCTGTGATGTGCTTCCAAGGTTTCTTTTACGTACATTAGAGAAGAGAATTAAAAAGAAAGTGGAGGAAAATATTGGAGAAGATCAATGTGGCTTCCGGGAAGGCAAAGGGACGGGAGACGCTCTACTGGCGCTGCGCTTGATGGTAGAGAGTAGGCTATAAATAAACGGGAATGTTTTCCTTGACTCCATTGATTTGGAAAAGCCTTTGATGCAGTAGATTCGAAAATTATATTTGAAACGTTGAGGAGAAAATGAATAGACTACAAAGACAGGAAACTTATATTTCAGCTCTACCAGAACCAAATCACTTTTATAGAAGTAAAGGGATGTGAGAAAGAAGCAAAGATTAGATAAGGAGTACGACAGGCATGTCCACTTTCACAATATCTAATTAACTTATATATTGAATAGGTTATAAAGACCATGGAGAAGAAAACATATGGTATAAAGATAAACGGACGAAAGATACACTTCATTAGTTTTGCAGATGATATTGTGAACCTTACAGAATCAGCCAAAGATATTAATAGAATGCTCAAAACCCTGTCCACAACTTTTAAAAAATGGAAACTGAAAATAAATGTGAAGAAAACCGAAGCTATGGTATTTTCTAGAAATAGAACCCCCCCCTGTACATTTAATGATAGGGGAATCAATGATAAGCCAAGTAGAATAGTTTTGCTGCCTTCGGATTGTAATTACAAGAGACAACGGATACACCTCTGCAGTGAAAAGAAGGACAGCCTTGGCGAAGAAGGCATATGGAAATAAAGAATATTTTAGGAAACAAACATATGGAATTGGAAAGTAGAAAACCCTTTGCAAAAACGTTTATTTGGGAGTATTTTATCATATGGATTCTAAACTTGGCCATTGGGAAAGGGGAAAGAGGCTCGGTTGGAATCAATGGGAATGTGTATTTGGAGAAGCATAACAAGAACAAGATGGACGAACCGGAAAAACAACATAGTAGTATTGAGAGAAATTAAAGAGGAAAGGAATCTAATAAATGAGATGAAGAAAAGGAAAATTAAATTTGTTGGATATGTTAGCAGACCTAACAACTTCCTAGAAAATATAATGTAGGGGAAAATAATAGGAAAAAGAGGAAGAGTAAGGACAAGAAAGAAATTTATAGATGATATAAAAAGTACTCTGAGAGTAAGAACCTAAAATGCACTGAAAAGAACGGCAATGGAGAGATAGACCAATGGATGCAACGACAAGGCTCCACCTTTAGAAGATGATGATGATGCAGTGGATTGAAGTAAATATTTCCAAATAAATGTAAATAGAGGCTGAAAAATAATAAACCTTACGCAAAAGTCCTGTTGAACTGCGGGGGTCTCCTCCCGCACCCCCGCAATGAAATGGTACACCCAAGCCCTTGGGGGTGCAAATTCGCCTTTTGAGCTTTTATTACAAGAGTTTCCTCCAAAAGTAACAAATATATTTAGACCTGAGAGAGTGTAAAGGAGTCATCCGAGATTTGAACCCGAGAATTTTCGGTCAATATCCAAATTGGCTCGACTAGGATTCCACACCAACTAAATGTCATCAGCCTCAGTAATGAATTTCTTCAAATCAGACAAATTTTCCAGTTTTCCTTTTTTCATTCCACTTACTGCCACCTTTTTGTTTCTCATTAGGTGAAATCACAGATCATGGTGAGGCGCGTTTCGGCTGTCGAGGTTGACTTCTCAAGAAGGAAGTTCCCAGGCAGTGCGTTTAAATTTCCCCTTTCTGAGGTTTTTTTCAATTCAAACCCTATTATGATTCCTGTCTCTCCCATTTCAAAATCAATATCAAAACTGCAGCTCCAAATCATTCCAAAACAAAGTAGTTGCTAAGTCTTCTAACGCCGTCTACACTAAAAATGTCCTATTCCAATTAATATTTTCAGCTACACCGTATGCCATTCCAAACCCAAAAGTCATAAAATGCCCATACTTAACATAATGTCGGTGCATATTTGGTGACTCTCTTCCAGTTGGAAAGCTGGAGTAGAGACAAAAAATAATTATTTATTTTAACGTACGAAAAATATGTTGAGGCTGAAAAATCTCCAGTAAAAATAAATTTTATAATTGTAGCACCATTTAATATTCCGTTTAATTAGTTTTACAACAATTTCTGTACTTCAATATTTGCATTGAAAATAATTCTATACGTATGCATTACAAGCTGTTGTGATTAGGGATAAGGTAGGTCGAAGAATGACTTTACAGTTATCAGGCAACTTATCATTGCAATGCTACCTTATCGCCGATGTTATAAATACTTTGATCCTTTATCGTTTGAAGAAAGTACAAGAATTTAAAGATTTCGGTTAGAGAGCTAAACACAGCTAATCTCCTATTCATAATTTATGTTACAGAAGTAAGGACACATTATTTTCAAAATCTTCATATTTCCACTTCATGTAAGGAATTCAACCTTTAATGTAACCTTCAACGAATTAATGATTCCTAGCCAGTTCTTCAGTTTCAGAAACTTTAATAAAATTACAGTTTATTGCTGCAAAATGTTACAGGTTTGGCTCCTTTTGCCCTAGTTGATCTCTCTCGGTAACCATTCCTTTTAATTCGGCATTCGACCTCGTAAGAATAGCGGCAAAAACTAATTGATACAAAAATGCCGAAACAATGCATCGGTTTTGGACGCTGGTTTAATTGCAGATGATCGGCGACAAAGCTGGAGGAATGTGCTTGAAAAACCCAATGCGGCGAACGGAAAATAAGGGAGAATAAAAGTCTCACATGGATTGGAGTTTTACCGAAGTAGAAGGTTGTCCAAGCTGAGAAGAGAACTGAAGAACGAGTGAAGAGTGCAAAGAGAAGAGAATAATGCTAAGAACTACGTATTCAAATCAAAGGACACATTGAAGGCTAGAAGCAGTGAGCCACGTTCCAAATGGAATTAAAGCCATCGTGGAGGTATCAGCTTAGGTGGAAATGCATGAATGAGGTGGAGGGAAAGCGGTGTACCAAGGCCAACTGCCGCCTAGTCACAAATGCTCACTCAAAGGGGCACTTCAGACTAGAGTGAATCTGGGAAGGACTGAAAAAACGGTGGTGCTAATGGGAAAACTGTAGTAGTTAAAGGCTAAAGACTGGGACGTAGAGTTCTAGAGCTATGGATTTCCATGTACGGTCATTATTGAACGACTCCATACGCAATCTAATTATTATAAAAGTTATTAGTTTAAAAGATAATTGCCGTGGCAGGTAATAACAACCCTGGTAACTTTAAAATTTTCTTTATTTATTTATTACAATGCAATATGGCAATCAGGCAGGTTGTACAATTAAACTAACCAACAAATAATACAGTTAAACATATAAATATTTAAATGTTACAGTAACAGTGAAAGACTAAAAATTATTCTTACAAAAAATACCGTAAAACCAATCAATCAAAAGAAGCAAGCCAGAAGAAAATGTGATTAAGTCCAGTTGTTTGGCAATTGTCTTCTTGAAGCTCCTGACGTTTAAAGGAATCAGTTTACAAATAAAACAGTTTCTGGCGTAACTTGGTGGAAAATTTTCATATGACATATGAAAATTAAACATCTTGGCTTTTCCTCTTAATTATTTTAATATCACGACCTAGGTTTCGTTATGGTAAAACATCTTCAGGTCAGGTACCTGGTGATGTTATGCCATAACGAAACCTAGGTCGTGATAATAATAAAAAACTTTAGTGGAAAATCCAAGTTGTTTAATCTTCAAATGTCAACAGGAAACAGTTTTCAAAAATCTCCATGTAGGTTGTTACGAGGCGTATTCCTAAAGTAAGTACCGTTTGCTTATATTTAAATATTGGCGCTTCAGAAATTGTCGGCTGCTGAAATTCATCGGGAATTATGCCTAGTTTATAAACCTGCAGTTATGAGTAAAGGAAAGGTTAGACAATGGTGCTGTGATTTTAAAAATGGACGAACAAATGTCCATGACGAAGAGCGAAGTGGTAGGCCCAGTATTCTGACCGATGAAATTGTTTCGCAAGTGGAACAAAAACTGCGATGTGATCGTCGATTGACAATTAATGGCCTGGCTGAACAATTTCCCCAACTTGGACGCACTACTGTCTACAATATTGTTACGGAAAACCTCGGATACCACATATTGCGTGCAAGGTAGATACCGAAAATGCTCACCGACCACCACAAAGAGCAAAGAATGTCTAGTGGACGAGAGTTTTTGGGTCGTTGGGAACTCTTTAAACCACCCACCGTACAGTCCTGACCTTACACCCAGCGACTACTTCCTCTTCTTGCACTTGAAACACTGGTTCGGTGGACAACGTTTCGAAACCAAAGAGGAACTCAAGAATGGCGTTGTCGATTGGTTCAACCCTCAGGCGGCGAGTTTCTATGCAGAGGGGTTAAAGGAGCTGGTGCAGCGGTACGAAAAATGCTTAGAAGTGAACGGCGATTATGTAGATAAGTGAAGTAGGTTTGTAGCTAACTAAAAGTGCCAATAAAATGTGTTTCCTATGAGTATATTTTTTCCTGTGACCAAACGGGTTTTACTTTATGAACACGCCTCGTATAATCCCTCATTGGCTTTCTTTAGAAATGAGTGCTTACTTATGTCACTTGAATCAGCCATTTTAGTTAATGTGTGTGCTCTCCACTTTCTCTGTAACATCCAGCTTCGTGTTTTCCCTTATTACTTGTCAAACTAATTATTTAAAAAACAAAACCAGGTATACCAATATTAGAAGCAGTGTGTTCTCACCCCAAAAATGGCGTCGCATACTACGAGATTGACCAGTCTTTGTGATGAAGAGCTTTGCCCAGAGTTAGAGGGAAACGATATTGGGAGTCTCCATGCTGCGTTTCGCAGGAGTTCTTTCGAAGAGGTAGATTTTGAATTATTTTCAGTGAATAAAGGTGCTGTACATATCGAGACCCATTGGTAGATATGAGGACATGAACGAGGAGCATCACATGCGTATTCACCCATAAAAGCATTCATTAGCATTCACTCATTTAAGCCGAAGTCCAGATGGAGTGCCACTGGGAAATACATGTATTCAATGGGCAACAGCACGGAGACAAAATGATACTAGAGAATTCTATTCCCTCTGAAATTTACGTTAAATACGAAGTGAATTTTCGGCGAAAATTCTTTTGTGTTCGCTAGCTAATCCAAAATCAAATAGACTAAAAATAAATTCGTAATTCGCATTCGGAATCAATTCGTCCAATTTTCGGTACTAAACTGCGTATGTATTTTTCTATTTTTACCGCGGGATATAGAGAGTTAAATTATTATTGTAGAGTATTGAGAGAGTATTTAAAATGAGAATCGGAATTAACTTACAAAGAAAGAGTAACGTTTCTTGGGTGCAAAATATTTCGCTTATCGCAAGTATAATAATATTCCTCTTCGTGTAAATTATGATCGTTTATTAAATCGCCTGTGAAAGTCTTTCATCTGCCTGACAAAAAATATGCCGTTTTTTTAATTTTTAATAGGTTTTAGACGAAGTCCTTAAGTAAATAGCATTTCGTCAACAGAAACATTTGGACCACTATCACCTACTAATTTCCATCTCATTTTCCCGGAAACCTCTTTAGTGAGACGTTTTTCGAAATACAAGAGTCGTGTGAAGTTAATTATTCAAGATTTTATATTTTTAACGCGTTTTTTCTCAATTTTTTCACATAAATCATACCTCTCCTAATTGGTTTTTGGTCCCATTGGAGAAAACAAACAAAACCGAAAGGTAATGACTTGGGTCATATACAGGACCTACACCAAAAACAGCCTCTCCAGGGAAATAAATCCACGTATGAATACGATGCAAAAAGTGAACTGTATTTCTATCTGCACCTCCCATTTAATTAACAATTTTCCGGAGTTTTCCTTCTTTCATGAATGCTTCTGTTATCAATTCAGGAGTAAAAATAGGTTACTTGCGTAGTAATAATGACAATACTTACGCAATATCAACTGGATGTTTTGTATCGAATTTCATAAAAACTTATGATTTTTATTACCCACCAAAATATGAAATACTCTGACGTAGATAAGCATCATAAGTTTATTGACCGTGCTTCTTAGGATTCTGAAATGCTCTTGCACAATAATTTTAACATGTTATTGTACTGAAAAACTCATTAATTTAAGATTGCAAAAGGATTATGTAGACACAGCTACCAAATATAACTTGCAAGCAACTAAATTACGCGGAAATGTCTACGTAGCACATGATTTTTAATATGATATTTTTCGCTAATATTTATAGCATTTTTGTTTGTGTCCGTTTGCTGTAAATTTAACAATTGAATGCTAAACTAATAATCTGCATGTAAAATAGAACTTTCATTTGAAAATGTACACTTTTCACCTTATTCTTAAATTGAAGTTCAATTACATGCTAAAGCACACAATCACGGATCAAACTGTGATGAATGTTCATAAGTGATACGCACCTTCAATGAGTCCCGGAATACTTAATAGGAGTATGCTTGTCGTCGCATTAATCCGTTAGTTTATATGTATATATATATATATATATATATATATATATATTTATTTATTTATTTATTTATAAATATGTATATATATATATATATATATATATATATATATATATATATATATATATATATCCAAGTGACTTCCTAAATTTCAGCACGAAACATAGAATAGGATTCAGAATATTACCGATAGCCAGTCCTACCAAATTATACAATAGCTGACACTATTTGGAGAACATTCTGTAGAATATTTATCATTACGAAAGCACAGTTGTTTGGGAGTTCGATCTGTCATTGCTTATTTACTTGATAGGACCCCAAATGTTTCACTTCCCGGGCGGACATCGGCCGATTGGAATACCGCTGCTATTTTGAGTAGCGTGTGTTCCCACCATTCAAGGCTATTGACAGGAGACAGGTTTGACTAGATTTCAGGAGATCACTTCCAAATGTGATTGAATAGCGACCACGGGGCAAAACAGAACCGCTTTCGGGACTCTGGGGACGTCGTCGGGGGCTGGAGGGGTCTCCGAGGGGGCAGAGGGTGGAGGCGAACCGCGGGGCAGTGTGAGTGAAGGGAGGGGGCGATGTCTGATTAAAAGGGACAAAAGCGCTGCTAATGAAAGGCCCGAGAGAGCGAGGTAGGGGCCTGAAAGGGCGGGCGAGGGGCCCGAAAGGTCGGGGTGAGGGACCGCTCCATGAGAGACGGGTGTGGACGAACGCGCCATGAGGAAAGATTCGCGTTCCTTGAGAGGGGGCCGAGCAAAGGACAGAGTGGACAGAGGAGGGGCCCCCATCCATCTTAGCACGCAGCGTGTTGCCCTTTGTGTGTGGCGGGGAATCCGTTTTGTCTTGCCGGCAGATTTCTCGGTCGGCCCCCGCTCAGATTGTATCTCCCTTTTGTTGGGACAATGAGTCTCCGGTGTCAACGTCTGCGGAAGGAAAGGGTCACTTTAGAAGATGAGACGGGACGACGTCGTCCGTTGCAGAACCCAGGATGCGGTCGACTCGTAAGCTCTCATCCTACCGTGATTTCCCCTATGGCACGCGCCCGCGGTGCGCCGTTGGCCAATATTGGAACACTGATTTTTATTATAATTTCAATAGCGTCAAATCAACTACCGGACCAGAGAGGCCTTTTAGGGAAGAAGAGAAAATGAAAATAAAAATGACATTTAAAAAAGGCTCAGAGCCGTATAAGTTTGACTACAATATACACTTGTTGTAATTATATAGAAAACACACTATACAGGGAACCAACATCAAACACGTGGAATCGGTAAAATACTTGGGTGTAACGATTACTGCAGAAATGTCCCGGGGAAAACACATTCGTGAAATTTGCGGAATAGCTAATAAAAAGTTAGGAATCATAAAATGAAAACTACTAGCACAGGTTAAATTCACTGCGTAAATTTGAGGTAGATTACTTATCTAAGAATATTAAAGACATATTGTAGACCCCGACTTACTATGGCCTCACACGCCCTTGCGGCGGCTTACGGGGTATTATTTAGATGTAGATGAAGTTGAAACGGAAGGGATTTATTTCGGTAGAATATTTTTTCCGGTCGACATTAATTGTAATGATTATTTTTCACAAATACATACTTACCCTGAACCTCAAATTTAGAAAAATATAATCGACCAATTTCCACCGCTTATCACCCTTGTACGAACTTGCACAACCGTTTTCATATGATAATACATCACAATGTACAACAAAACGAAACGTTCTCTTTCAGGACCGGCACCGTGAGGAAAGGGGTCACGTGTGTGGGGGGGGGGGCGAATCAGGAATCGGGGATTGTTCAGAAGGCCCACGTTCGTTATTTCTTTAGTCCGGGGGGAAGTCGGCCGGAAAGGGACTGCGCGGGGAATTGTGGGAGGCATGCGAACGAGGGCGGAAGTGGAGGCTCTGACAAAGGAAGAAGTTCTTAATTTTCGACGTTATCCGGGCAAATTAAAAATTCTCGAAAAAATCCTTCTCTCTGAGACATTAATCCTGACACAAAGGGTAAATTAATGTTCATCGTGTGAAGCAGCATCTCTTTCGCTCAGCCTGCCATGTCTACTAGCCTTTGTCCTAGTTGGATAGATGTAGAGGATATTACACGCTACTCCACTACCCAAACGACGCGCCGTTCCGCCTTCGGCCCTTGGGGCCTTTAATATGATAAATATGATGATATGCTGGACCAGTAATACGTATGGATCTATGTGCTCAACTCGCCATGTTATATATTCGCCGAACTTCTCATTTCTTGACACCTGAACTGATAGTAAAGACTTATCATGTGAGTTTCGAATTATTGTTTCTTTTCGTAGAAATGCTGGAAGCAGTCACTTTATTTGCAGTCTATCAAACGTTAAGCTGCAAATTACTGAGCCCTGATGCGTTTTTTTGTCAAAACTGCAGGAAATATTATTGGACTGAATGTAATTTTGACGAAACACCGTACAAGTTCGCACGTTATATAACATATGGAATTGCATCAAAATATATGGACCTTTCCATAGTTAAATAAGAGAACGGCTTTGGGTAATTTTTATTTATTCCTTTCTTTCCATAGTTGTTTACAGGGTATTCACTACTCTTAACGACACAGCAGTGATCGCATTGTTTTGGGAAATTGGAGCGGTCGTAAGATTTTCACTGCACTCCGGGCGAATTCAAGAAAATTCTCAGCGAACGACGAAATATTTCATTGCAGGATTTCAAATTGTCAGGTTGATGTAATTATAAATTGGCATTTACTTCATAAACATGATTTTAAGTAGGGTATATTTATATTACCACAAAGATGTACTTTCTTGACTTCATTTCGCAAGTTTCGTAGATACACTTTATGCAGCATACTTTATACTCAGATATATTTTATACACCTGTATGCCTTAGATTTATTAATAATGTGAATTTCCGATCCAGGAGGGAAGAAATCAGAAATAGGTTTAGCGATTAAAAAAATTTCTTTTTTTTCTCTAAACTGCATGCATTTTTTTAATGTTGTACCCACGGTAACGTCTTTTCTAGTTTAACAGTTTCAAAAAGTATCAATAAATTTTCTAAGTATATTAATTAATAATTTTATTGGTATATACTATAATAATAAATTAAGCTTTTTGAATGTAATTATCATGTCTTATACGATCTCGTATATTAAGTAGAATATTTTCTTCGTTTACTTCCATCATACACAAAATAATCAACCTACTTGTGAAAGAACAATGAATAAAAAATTGTTAAAATGAAAGAATTTGCATAAAAATAGACAACAAAAATCGCAGATCCCTAAAGTTGTCTTTCCCTTACTCTCTAAGACGACGTGAATAGCGACTCCAAAAAAGTGAAAAGGAAAAATAGCGGATAAAGTATCAAATACGACACTGCCCTTAACTGACTGGGACATTAAATTAACAAATTTAAAACTAAGATCCGGGGAACGTCATGCCTTACTTCATGCATGAAGCACAATTCCACAATTTTTATTCCCCCAATTATTTCGTCTGCAGCATCGAAAAAGTTACTTTGAATAGAAAATAGTTTGGTTTTTCTAAGTTGAAAACGTGCACAATCATTTCAAAATTGCCTTCTTTAAAGTAGCTTTAATGCAAGAGAAGAGATAGAATACATATAGAAATCATATATTTTTATAGATGAATAACAGACACTATATTATTAGTATATTTAGTATTGCTATTACAATTGTTATTCATTTGAACACCACTCAATCTTCCAATTTTGCCTGGAAATCGCTTAGCCAATCATAGTCGGCATTTGAGAAACAGCGAGTTTTTCAAACTTCCGTGCCAAGATAGTCATTTAAAAAGATAATTGAACAAATTAAAAAATCAATCGATTCTATATACACTATTTAAAATTATCAAAATTAATAATTGCAAATTGGTGAATAATTAACTGTAGTAGTTTTATAGGCGGCGACCGACAGCCGAGGTCATTTGCACCACTAGGGAAGGACAGGAAAGGATGAAGCGTGGAGAGAAACTCGACTTTGGCATCACCCTACTCTTAACGAAAGGCGCCAAGGGGTTCGCAGCTTAACGTCCCATCCGACAGACGGCGTACTCACTCAAAGTGCCCTCCACATAGTACCTAAAGTAGGGATAGGGATACCACTGAAATATATCTGCCACGTCAGGGATTCGAACCCGTGCCCTCTGGATTGGGAGCCAGTACGTTAGCCACCGCACCATCACAATCCACTGCATAATTAAATGTAGAATGGTTTAATTAGGCAGAGAATAATTTATTTTCATGATTGAATTGGTTTGTGTCAAAAGTGTAGTTATTAAGAAGTAGGTTATAAATATTGATTTTTAGTCAACTCTTTGAAACGCTATGTAAACTCTCTCCAAGTTTTGCTTGTAAATAGCAAAGGAAATAGCACAGCGCAGCAGCTCTGGGCAAACTCTTCCTAGCGGACCCAGGAACGTCCCGTAGGAACTACGAGACGTACATGTGGAAGATGCATAAAATAAAGAAAGAGAAAGTAAATGATATGCCAACATTTCTGATATTTTGTCTTAATTATTATTTATGTTATGCTTCTTGATGATGAATCTCGTCACAGTTGCCACTTCCCTCGTAGAATAGAATTTATCAGCGCTGCTTTAAACATTTTTTTGCATACGTCTACACATTTGCATATTAAGCAAAAGGTTACTGCTTAAGTATCTACAGGTATTTTGAAAAGTGTAAATATTTTATTTGCAATTTGTTATCAAACATATGCTCTTAATTTTATTACAATAGTTGTGGCAACTGATGCGTAATACTGACGATTTAGATTTCGTTCGTGGATAAGTTATGTTTATTGTTGAACTTCACTCTCATCAAACTTTCTTTCAGCTGTTACCTTCTCACTAATTATATAGGAATACAAAGCGAAATTTGGAAGAAAAACACGAGTAGCTCACGAGAAACACGAAATACTATAATATCATTAATCGTATTCCTCAATAATCTTGATGAAACTTGTATCTTAGCAACTTCTACTAAACACGCCGTGTTTTATAGGAAAAATTCTTTTCTCCCGCGTATTTGTCAGATGTGGCGGTAAATACAGGGAGATGAATGATAAAATGATATCCTAAACTAATCCGTGCAAAGAAAGGGTAATCTCGGTCGGTATCTATATAAATGAATGGAAAACAAGCACGAGCTAAATCAGTCACACTCCACCTAAGGGAACAAGAGAAGATTAAATATCAATGTAGCAATGACAGAGCACATAGCTTTTTCGCATTACGAAAATGGGTGCTCTCGTGATTAATCGTCCCTTTGAGAGGCGAAAAAAATCAATACAAGCTGAGTAATGCGACAAGTTAACATCAATTTGTAATTCTGGGCTGATAGATGTTCACAAAAGGGAAAGCGGTGTGGAGAGAGTAATATGCTGCGCATACAAGGTTTCCAGTAGATTGCATCAACCGTTTCTCATTCGAAGCTGTGTTCATACTGCCGTCGGCATGTCTCAGCCTTGTCAACCAGCTTCGCCAAACGCTCCCTGTCCTCCTCCGAAACAATTAAACCCCCCTCCCCGCCACCCCCTCTCTCTCTCCTTAGCTCTCTCCGGGTGACCTTGCCATCTTTAACACTCTCTCTCTCCCTTCGCCAGGGAAACTCAACGCCGCCCGCCTCGGAGTCGAGGAGACATTTCTCCCCGTGTCTTCTCCACAGACAGCGAGAGGTGGCCGCGGGGGTGCTCGCTCCGCTTGGTGCCATTTTAATGCCCGACACCCCAAAGGACGCTAATGAGCGAATGGTTTTTCTCGGAAAGTTCATTTCCCTCCCTCCCGCCCACCCTTTCCTCTATTCCAACCTTTCTATCGCGAGGCGAAAAACGATGCAGTTGGCCCAAGTTTCCCGCCCGGGTGGTTGATGATGAGCGGGGGTGGATGACACGCAAGGGAATGGTTATTTAAATATGCAAGTTGACCGGCGACGCCCGAGGGATGTGAGTGACTGACGAGTCACTCCACCGCGTGACCCCTACCCTCTCCCCACAAATCACGCTCTCTCCCTCTCTCTTTCTTTCGCTTATATTAAGGGAAAAGGGATTTCTGGATAGTGCAAACCGCGCATGTTCAAATTTTGAAGAAGCTAAAGGGATAAATTAAAATTTTTTAAAGTATTTATATAGTAAAATAAATTATCTCAGGGAAAATATTTAGTTGGTTTAGTTTAGAAGCTGATACCACAAATTCAATCTAATGGGAAGCGCATGGACCTAGGTTGTGATTCCTAAAACTTAAAAAAAGAATTTTTGATAATCTAATAAGTGTTTCTCAGTGCATTTCAGGGCAAGAGTTATATTTTTTACGATAGCCACAGAAAAGTTTCCATAATTACCAATGAGGATAATAATTTTAAGAGCGGTGTCATATTAAAAGCACCATTGAAAGGAAATAAAAACCTTGGATTAGATCAGTAGAAAGATGGAAAAGAGAAGAAAATGGAATAATATAAACACAAAATTAAACGGAGAGAGGCATTAAAAAATAAACTGAGATGGAAAACCAACTGAGTGGAAGAAGCGAGGAGTGGAAGTGTTTTGCACAAAATTATCAAATTAGTAGGGAAATATGAAAAATTGCAAATTGCATAGGCAAAGACAAATTCACATAGATGCAGGAGTTAATGACATGGACATTGAGTAAAGATATTGAGGAAAGGTTCGGCAGCATGTTGATATGGAGAGTGGTTTTCATTGAGCGGAAACATGGTCTTTGAAGCAAGCTAATATTTATATGATTGTAATGATACGAGGGCAGGTTAAAAAGTAATACTCACATGCTTGTAAAAAACAAAAACAAACAAATAGCAAGATCGGGTAAAAAGTATAATAAATTACAATTCTAAACTTTCATAACCACATTTATTTTTCAACATGGTCACCGTTAAGGCTAATACATTTCTCCCAACGTGTAACAAGTTTTTTTCATTCCTTCAATGAAAAATATTTCCGATTTCTCTCGAATCTAGGACTTGATAGCTGAATTCATATTCAGCGTCCGAGGTGTAATTATTACCCTTGAGGTGTTTCTTGAGATGAGGAAAAAAACAAAAATCGCAAGGCACAAGATCGGGGAAATAAGGAGGGTGTGGAATCGGTTCAAATTTCAGGTTTCGCAGAGCCTCTCTGGTTGCGTGTTAGGTGTGTAGACGAACGTTGTCATGTTGCAAGATTATTGGCGCCAGGCTGCCGTTAAAACGACAAACTTCTTCCTTGGATATTCCAATACGGTTTTCGGTACACTGTTGAGTGATTTGCCGATAATTTTGAGTAAGATCTTGTAAGGCAAATTTAGGGTAAACGTCCAACTGTGCATTCTTTGAAGACGGAAAACGGAAAAATTATTACAGATAGCGTGAAAAAGGGGAATATGTTAAATAATTTTTCCAGAGCGTCTTCAATAAGGACACAAACGCACCAAAGGATTCTCCACACCAACCCGGGGAACACATGAGCGATATAACACAGACCAAGAAGGGAATAGAACATCTGCTCTGTAGTATAAAAGCAAGAAAACACCTTAGTTGGAAGAAACACCTGCTAGAATGTTAAAGGAATCAGCTGAATACACTTCTCCATTTTTATAAATTGTTTTTCTAAAATAGATAGAAGATGGCTCAGTGCCTCGTGACTGGAAGATAGCCCATATAACCCCCATCTATAAAGGAGGCGATAGGGATAAACCAACCATTTACGGACCCATTTATTTAACATCGATCTCCTGTAAAATATTGGAACGCATTATTCTCAGGAACATTATGAGATTTCTTGGAAGTATAAAAATACTAAGCCACAACCAGCACGGATTTAGGAAGAGCAGATCTTACGAAACACAATTAGGTCTTTTCATTCACGATATACTTAAATCGACAAAAAACAACACACAAGTCGATACAGTATTCCTAGATTTCAAAAGGTCCTTCGATAAAGCCCCAGGCAATAAATTGTTGCACAAACTTAAATGCTGAATCAATGAGAAAATTATTTATTGGATGAGATACTTCTTGTCAAATCGCAAACAAATAGTATTCATCGAAGGGTTGTGCTCAATGGATAGAGATGTAACTCGGGGCGTTCCCCAAAGGGAAGTGTAATAGGGCCTCTTCTGTTCTTAATATACGAGGGTCATCCGGAAAGTAGTACCCGTTCGTGAAATAAAGACACAAAAGTAAATATTAACAAACATAAAAAAATTTATTTGAAAGAGGATACTTTAAACTACTTCTCAACATAATCTCCAAGCAAATTAAGGCATTTGTCATAACGTGTGACAAGTTTCTGTATTCCTGCTGCATAGTCCTTCGCCGCCAGCTCATTGAGATACAGGGTCACTCCTTCTTTAAGTTCTTCATCGCTGTCAAATCTTTTTCCTGCCAAAAAGTCTTTAAGCTTTGTAAAGAGATGAAAATCTGAAGGGGCCAAGTCCGAGCTATACGGTGGATGGTCGAAAGTTTCCCATTTGAATTGCTGCAAAAGTTTTTGTGTTATCCCAGCTGCATGAGGCCTGGCATTGTCATGAACGAGAATGACACCAGTAGACAATAGACCTCGCCGCCGATTCTGTATTGCCCACCGTAATTTCTTTAATGTTTCACAATACGCATTGGCATTAATAGTGTCTCCACGGGCCATAAAATCAATAAGCAATACACCTCGTTGATCCCAGAAAATGGTTGCCATGAGTTTCCTGGTGGACAGAACTGTCTTGAATTTTTTTGGTTTGTTTGGTGAATGAGCATGATGCCACTCCATTGACTGTCGTTTACTCTCAGGTGATGCATAACAAACCCATGTTTCGTCACCAGTAATTATGCGAGTCAAGAAAGAGTCTCCTTCATCAGAATAACGTCCCAAAAACGTCAGTGCTGCAGCCATACGCTTGGTTTTGTGCTCATCTGTAAGCATGCGAGGGACCCATCTTGCACAAATTTTTGCATAATGCAGATGGTGTTTAACAATTTCATGAACAATTGTTCGATAAACATTGGGAAAATGCTCACAGATGTCATCAATTGTGACGCGCCGATCGTTCCTCACGAATTCGTCAACTGAGCTCACCAGTTGGTCTGTAATGACAGACGGTCTCCCCGAACGCTCATCGTCGTGTGTGTTCCCCCTCCCCATGTTGAAGTTGCGACACCACCGCCGAACAGACGACTCGTCCATTACATTGTCTCCATACACCTCCTTTAATTGGCGATGAATATCACATGGGCGAACGTTTCTTGCATTGAGGAATTTAATCACTGTCCTCACTTCACAACTGGCGGCGTTCTCAATTTTTTTAATCATTGTAAACAATCACAGAAACAACACAGGCAATGCTAGCGTCACGCAACTTGGCTCAGAGAAGGCAGACAAGCCACTGAAGCTATCTGACCTCGTCCAGCGGCTACTCGCGTCGTCAGCACTTCATGCGGCACGAACGAGTACTACTTTCCGGATGACCCTCGTACATTAATGACTTAAGCGCACACTTTAGGTGAAATCTCAGATTATTTGCTGACGACACAGTGGTACACAGGGAAATAACGAAACAACTAGATCGCGAGCTACTCTCCAAAGACTTAGGCACATTTCTCGGATTGGTGCATGGAATGGGAGCTAATGCTTAACATAGACAAGTGCGCAGTTTTGAAATCTTGGAACAAAGGAAATGGCATAAAGGACATAAAACATGAAATAGATATTTCAGTATTAACTACGGCCAAGCAAGTTAAAACTATCTGGGAGTAGTTCCACAACTACGCCCTTCATGGGGAGCACATATCAGGACAATATTGAATTCGCATTAAAGAAACTCGGCTTCCTGAAACGGGTGGCGGGGAAATGTAATGAGAAAATTAAAGAGAGGTGTTAATTTGCTTCAGTTATTTCTCATTTGGAATATACCGCAAGTATATGGGATCCTTTGGAGAAAATTTGGCTAAAGGCATTAGATAAATTTCAGAGAAAATCCGTCAGGTTCGTTAAAAATTACTATAATGAGAACACAAGTGTGACAGGTCGCCTAGAGGATTAAGCTGGGAGCAATTTGAGATACGAAGAGAACAAGTGAGACTTGGAGTTATAGAAACATTCAGAACCAACGAGTTAAACGATGACACTAAAGGAATTATAATGGCCCCATAAAACTTGGGTAGATAAGACCATAAAGATAAAATAATGGGGATAGATCCCTGTACAGATAGATAAAAATACTCATTCTTTCCTAGAACAATCAGAAATCTAAATAAAAAGAAACCGAAGACACTTTTGATTTATTAAAAACATTTAATTTGCAATTCGGAACAAAATTAAACATTGCAACGATATCAGGTTTATGGGTGCATCATATTTATGGGTGCATGTGTACGTTAGTTGGTAGTTTGTGTGCTTGCATGTGTGTGGGGAGAAAAGGTTTTTTCATGAATTTACGAGGCGTACTCATAATGTAAAGGCCGTTTGCTTATATTTAAATATTGGCGCACAGTTTTACCCCTGCAACTCCATCTACTAATTCATTGAGAAGCTTTATCAGCATTTGTTTTGGTTCATAAGTCGTTTGCTTGTCCGTGGCAACAATGGCCGCGACAATCGTTGAACCCGCCAGCTGTGGAGTGAGTTCTGTCGTACGGTTCTTGTATGCAAAAGGATTGTCGGCTGCTGAAATTCATCGGGAATTATGCCTAGTTTATAAACCTACAGTTATGAGTGAAGGAAAGGTTAGACAATGGTGCCGTGATTTTAAAAATGGACGAACAAATGTCCTTGAAGAAGAGCGAAGTGGCAGGCCCAGGATTCTGACCGATGAAATTGTTTCGCATGTGGAACAAAAACTGCGATGTTATCGTCGATTAATGGCCTGGCTGAACAATTTTCTCAACTTGGACGCACAACTGTCTACAATATTGTCACGGAAAACCTTAGATACCACAAATTGTGTGCAAGGTTGTGTGGCACCGACCACCACAAAGAGCAAAGAATGTCCAGTGAACGAGAGATTTTTAGCTTGATAAACTCTTTAATCAAGCTTCCTCCAATCTGCTCACCCGTTCTTATTTCCTGTGTGTCTTCTGTGGTCATCTTAGAGCTCAAATGATTTTCAACCACTCCACTGTTTTCCAACAAATCCTCCATTTATCTCTTTCTAGCTCTTCCCCTCTCTCTTTCCTTACACGGGAGCAAGGGTTCTTTGGCATTTTATTCCCTCTCATTTACGTGAACCCCAAGTATACGTATTACAAAATCCCTTCGTCACATTTTTCTTCCTCGATCTGCCATCATCTCGCACAAGGCAGTAAGTCCTCCATCAAATATTGCCATTCAAAAACGCTAAAAGCATCCTCATTGGTGGTTGACATGATCCAGGCTACTATTCTATGGGGTCTGAATAGAGGTCTACCCATATAAGGTGGGTTTATTTTAGAGCAGAAGGCGGTTTTTATTTTTAGAATATAGTTTTTGATACTAATAAGTATCATATAAAGAATAAGTATATAGACTAAGTAATAGCAGGTAACGACTTTGTCCCCAACTTCATCCTCTGAAGAAGCTTCGGCATTGAAACTTCTTGAGGGAGAAGATTTTAATCAAGTCAAAGTCTTTTTAGAGTTAATACACAACAATACCTACAATGCCAAACGGTAGCTTGGCCTTACATTATTTCCTTAGGCTTTGTTATTTTGTCGATTGGATAAGATAAAACACTCTTTTTGGATCAAAATTTGCATGGACCACCCAAAGTGATCTTTCTGGTATTTAGATGCAAACAAGACTGAAGCTCTTTGAAACGCTTTCATCTTTTCCGAAGAGCCCTGCGAAATTGCTTGCCATTGTTTAAGTTGAATTTCCTAAAACTACAACGTAAATTTGATCTCTTTTTTCGGCAAATCCTTATGAGTTTAATCAAATCAGGGCTCACCTAGGCTGCGAGAACTTTCATGTCAAAATCAGAGACCTTTTAACATTTGATTTTGTTTGGATATTCTACCTTAAGCAAGGCGAGTTTCATTTTCGCGGCGCCGTCTGCAACGGCTCCTTCTCCCCCGCCCCCACGCACCCTCCACTCAACTCCCACTTCCAACACATTGCTCGACCCACTCTTGCCCCTCCATCCACCCCTCGCCCCCACCCACAATCTACGAAAATGCCTCTCTGTTTGTACTGCCTGATGACAACTTTGCAGTCTTAAGCTTGGCGGTCAAAGCCAATTGCTGAAAACTCCCCGCCGGCAACGCAGAAGTTTCATTATTCATCTGAAATGTGTTGAACTCGCAGCTGCTGATTTTGGAGTATCATTCATTTCAGTTAATCAATTATTCCCTTATTAAATGCTACTCTAAATATTTTCTAGGCATATGTTTAATTTGAAATACTCTTTACGTAAGGTGCGTGCACTTGTTAACTGAATTCCTCACGTAGCTTTATGTAGTCAATCACCGGTTACATATACATTTGTACAATACCCGGGAAGGGCGTGTGGCAGGTGGGGGTGGGTGTCTTAGGTCACCACCCGTAAAAGAAAAAAGGTTCCTCAAGCTCCCAGAGAAATATTTCTTCTCAATTGACTGTGGAGATTGAATGAAAGGATATAGTTTTCTAAATCTAAATTCTGCACCTGCTATACTTTTCATTCATATATACTAGTATTTTGGGTAGTGGACCGTTTAGGGAAGGATTTAAATGGACACATATCGTACCGCGATACATTTCTTGGCCCCTCCCTTCATTCCGTCCAACGTGCCTATTCCCTATTCCTTCCCTTTCCTCGCGTGCTTAAACTTCTCCCTTCTATCGCACTCTTAAATATCCAATCTCAAATTAAAACATTCTGAATCCATCTTCCCTGCTTCCTTTGGATTTCTTTCCATAATCCTCTCTCTTTCCCCATCATGCCTACCGCTTCCGCATTTGTTTTTCTTCCTGTCCACTTTCACCTTTTCCATCCTTCTCAGCACCTACGTCATCTTAATATTTACTTTCACTAACCTCGTGTTTTGTTGTCAAAACACTTTCCATCCGCATGACCCCATGGGAATGCTATTAAAGAATGTAGTGCTCGTTACAGTATTTCTTGCACTGCTTTTTCTGTTTTTAAAATTGCCCTCCCATCCCTCGTCTCTCACTATAGGGGGACAGTCCCGCTGCCTGCAGCCTTGTGTAGCAATCCTTACCTGTAGACCAATGTACTCGTATGTCCATGCGGTTGTGGAATTTCACTTTCTTATTTTTCTAATTCTAGCTTGCACGTTACTGGATACATTTTTACCACATCCTAAGTTGCATGTGTTTTTTAGTTGAAAGTATATTTATTTATGCTTGTGTAAGTTTAAAGTTTTTTGTCACAACACTACAATGGGAGTGGATTTGCATTAGTATGTTGACATTACATATGGTTTTATTCTCTCTTACGGGTGGAGACTTAACACTCCCCCGCCACAAGTTCTTGTGGGATATTTGGTGAATGTATTTTATTACGAGGATAGGCTGAAAAATAATGCACGCAGGCCATCCAAAATGACTTTCAGAAGCACTCCTGGGGGGTATGTGGATGTAAAAGTCCCCCTCAACATACATGCTCAGGTTTGAGGTCGTTAAATTCATCCAATATATTTTGATAAGCTGAGGTATGGAAACGTGTCCTAGTGCTATGTCAACGCGAGTTAAACAGCGTGTTGTTATCGAATTTTTTACTGCCGAAATTTGACGATAGTGTGACGAAAAATTGACTCCTACTAAGATTCATCGTCGTTTATGGCTGTTTATGGTGACGACGCTATTGATAGGTCTACTGTAAATCGATGGGTAGTGAAATGTCTTGGTTGCGAGCATGGAAAAACCATATTTTGTTAATGAAACGCAAAGCCATCACTGCCACAGATGATGAACATCGCATACTCGTCGAAAATTTCTACATATACTTTATTCTCCGCAAGCCGCCACAAGGGTGAGTGGGGGTACAAAAGCAGGTAAGGGCACCACCGTAATTAAAAAAAAAATTTAAAAATTCAAATGGGAAACTTTCGACCATCCACCGTATAGCCCGGACTTGGCCCCTTCAGATTTTCATCTCTTTACAAAGCTTAAAGACTTTTTGGCAGGAAAAAGATTTGACAGCGATGAAGAACTTAAAGAAGGAGTGACCCTGTATCTCAATGAACTGGCGGCGAAGGACTATGCAGCAGGAATACAGAAACTTGTCACACGTTATGACAAATGCCTTAATTTGCTTGGAGATTATGTTGAGAAGTAGTTTAAAGTATCCTCTTTCAAATAAAATTTTTTATGTTTGTTAATATTTACTTTTGTGTCTTTAATTCACGAACGGGTACTACTTTCCGGATGACCCTCGTGTATATATATAATATATTTATTTATATTTTACACGTTTATTTAATTTAACTTCAGTTCTGGGTCAATGGCATAGCTGTTGCCAGTTGTAACATGTTCATCTCGTCTACACCCTCTTCTGATGTGATGTTTTTTAATAAAATACGAGATATGCTTTCACATTGGAGAACAGGAAAAAGCCGGACAGTGCTAGGTCTGAACTATAGGAAGGATGAAGATCGTACACATTTAAATTTATTTTCATGAGAAATTAAACAAAAGATGTGCGACGCGTGGACTTGTATGACCGTGGCGCCGCAATCAGCCTGTTGCCATGTCATGCGGCCTTTCGCCATTCATATGACCTAGAAGAATTTTGACTACATCCCTGCATTATCCTGAATCAGCAGTTAAGAGCGCTAGGATTGCGTTTCCCTAAAGATCGAAAAATCATGTGTTAATAATTTTCCTCCAGGATTATCTTCCTAGGTGTTGATGACCTCCACTCAGTTTTCCTATTCATTATTAACATCCGAATGATGTAGCAAAACTGCAGTGATAACCTTGAATAAGAACTTCCCATCTTCCTGTAGCATACTTGTAATTCCTGCTCTTAAACGTCCTGTGTTTCCGGCCCCAGAATCCACCGTTTGCAATCATCTCACTCGACGGTTTGCTCCCACTTAGGTGGCAGTGTTAATACTTTCCTCTGTTAAAGCAATCGCTGGAGCTCTGGGTCCACCTTCCTTTGAAATTGGTTGTTGTCTCCCCTCTTGAGACATTTGAAATCGTCTTCGAGTCGTGTTGCGTGGTAAGCACTGCGTCAATGTCCCGTAGCATTACGTAGTCTGATGTAGTCAAATCAACGCAAATTACATGCATTGCACATTAAGCCAACAAAAAAGCTTTAAATTAACTTTTTTGCAGAATATTTAATACGGATAAAAATATATGATCACTTTTCGTTTATTGGTCCTGGTATTTATTGAACGAATTTAATAAATAAATTAGATTCACTAAAATTTCTATCATGGAAAAGGCACCTATATAACTATTCATTCTATCATGAAAGGCACAACTTGCTAACATGTGAACGCAAAGGCCTATTAGAGGAAGAAAACACTTTTTATTATCCACTTATTTGATAAAATATTAAACGGGCGTGTCTACTGGGCCTCATCGTCGGATAAACTCCTGAATTTCAATAATGTGATCGGCCTGTGGTAATTGTCCAAAGAGCAAACAGTCATTGGAATAGATGGCAATAACCTGCTTAAGTTGAGAGAGGATACTGGGTGCTTTATGGAGTGTTCGGGAGAGCAAGGAAGGAAAGAAGAATTTCCTCTCCTACCGTCCCGTCACTATCCTTGGTGTCACTCCTACGACGGCGAGGAATCACTCGGAGGTTATGGGTACTCAGACGAGTGAAGATCGTCGAGGAGGACTTTGAGGGGAGAGTTAAATAAGCGCGAAATGGACTGAGGTATCCTGAGCGCTACTTAATCTTGCTCCAAGATCTCGTAGATGGGAGGCTACGATTTACGTGGGCTTTTGTGCAGAATTGGTTCATGAGGACTCGGCAGAGTCAAAGGAGGGACATTGCTTTCCGTCATCTACTTTACACCTCCCGAAGATCTTGACGGATGATCAAGAGCAGAGCCGAGTATCTGCTTGCGAAGACCTTCAGCAACGGCATCGCGACGATTCCCCGATCCCCTTGGAGTCCCGACTTGGCACCAGCAGATTATCTTCTATTCCCAAAAGTAAAGTCCTCCCTCAAATGACACCACCATGGAACCTCAAGTACCGTCAAAGAAGCTTGCACGTGTACCCTTCCGGAATCCACCTACGAAGGGAGCCTTCGAGTCGTGGAAAAGCCGCAGTCAAAAGTGTGTTGACGCTCAAGGGATATGCTTCGAATAACGTAATTTCGAGGCATTGCAGAAATAACTGAAATAAATGCATTATTCTGAAACTTTTCCCGATACGCTTTATAAAAAGTATGCATGTATTTAAAAAGACGGATTTTATGACATGTATTGGTCAAAGGAATTTAGACTTCACCAGCATTATAACATTTCGGTGAGTAAATTCGTCGAACACACAGAGAATTAGTGAAATTTCTTGCCTCCCTAAAATATCACATGCCTTCGTCCTATCCATCCAATCTATTTCCACGGATATGGAGTATTAAGGCGTAGGAAATATCAAGAAAAATGACGATGCACGCTATGTAAAGATTCAACGAATTCTTGAGTACCACTAATTGAATATATAGTAAGTATACGTAATACACATCACTAATTTTTGCACGATGAAATGAAAAAAAAACGAAAAATCCATTCCGTTTTCGTTTCATAAGATAGTTCTCCCCTTCAAAGTCATACCTTATAAGTGGAAAATTAAATATATTTGAACAGACTTATTTAAAAAAAGGAGAAACTGTAGAAATATATTGTCAATGAAATGCTAATATTTCAAAATCCAAGTTTGATTTAAATTCAGAAACCATTTAAAAATATTTCCACAGCACATCACTGCAACAGTGTAATTGAAATTGAATAAATTACGGGTAATTTAAAAAATACACATAACTGACAAGTGAAAATCATTCCGCAGAGGAAAGTTCGCCGGATTCGAAGAATTTCGATTGGATGCTTCGCTGCGGAATCGGGTTTCCGAATGCGGATTAGTTGATGCGAGCGCGGTTCAATGGATCCAATGGAGCGTACCTCGTAGTATCTACTTACGATTTCGATGAGGAGCACTGATTGAAACGTAAACGTTGACCACCATGGAGGTCCTATTGGATGGTTTATTTTCTCATTCAGCTTACCCATCATTCAAATATTTTCCTGAACAGTCCAGTGTTGGTAGCCCAGAGGTTAGAGCTTGCGGTAATTACCGGGCTCGATTCCAAAAGGCTTTGGGGACGTCCAGCCACGCTGAATGATTTTCCGCAAACCGGATCCTGTCGAAAATCGTAGGCGGCAAAGAGAAAGAAACTGCACCTAGTTTCCTGATGCGGTTATTTCACGCGCCTAATAAGGCTTAGCAGGGGGAGGGAGAGAGTGAGGCCGGTCCTCATCAAACAAACAAATAATCTTTGGTTTGGTTGTTGAGGTTTACTAATCGGATAAGTTCTACGGTTGTTCCTCTTTTATTTTCCATCATAGATAATTTCATTTCCTCTTAATTACTCTCATCGAAATGATAAATAAAGCTCTTTTAGTTCAGTAATGAACCTAGGGTAAGGGTTGCCACAACTAAGAAAGCGTCAACGCGTCAGCTTCCGAGCATTAAATGACTAATTGGAGAGACCCTCGACGTGAGAGCTCACATAGTGCGTATTAGTGCCCACCGTGCGGTACATATCTCGGAATCATCGTGGTGTACGTAAGTGTCTCTGAGATGTCCATGCTCCCTTCCTCTTGGAATAGCTGGAACCTAGGAGTACATCATGACGTACTGTACGTGGAGGGAATCACCTCATGCCAATCACTTTTGAAATTTTTGCTTTTATATTAGGAATAAAATGAATTAAGATTCCTCAGACCATTCAAAATATTTGTGGGTGCTAATATGTACTAGGACTGCCCAGAAAGTAACGTTATACACGGAAATATATTAGGGTAGATGGAGAAAATTAATTGATTTCATCTCAAAACTGCTTATCTTAACTATTGTATGCATGTTCGCCAAAGAGATATAAACGTTTTTCATTTCTCTGAACTAATTTTCAAATTCCATAAGCATAAAATTCTGCAGCCTGAGATCGCAGTCAACCAAATTACGGCATCTTGAAATTCCTTGAAGCCTTGACAAGCATAACACATATAGAGTAGCCTAAGTCTACCGTCGTGTTTTCATGCAACAGTGTCGTAAGCATTTGTGGAAAACTTTCTAAAGATTTCAGTTATCATAAATTTCCGGTTTTCACAAAATTTTAATTAAATTTTCAGGTGTTGTTAATTGTTCACCACAGACGGGCGGCCACTTCTGATGCCATCATGGACATTTGTTTTCACTCTTAAAAAAGCGATAGCACTGATGCACTCAACTCATGTCGCTATTCGCATTTTGTCCGTAAAGAGCCCAAAAAAATTTTCCGATGAATTTCAGTAGGCTTTGAAGTTTTTTTATCAGTAAAAACCTTATCACAGAACGAACTTCCCCTTTGTCTGGAATTTCAATTGTATTGTTCAATATGACTCGCTTATGTATAAACACACAACAAGCAGCGCGACCTTTCAGCCACTGCAGTTAGAGGCGTACTGACCTACTGCGTCAATAATTCGGCTCCCCCCCATAATTTTCACGCTACTGCCCGAAAACGGAGGTTACTTTCTGGACATTCCTCGTAATTGCAAACACAAGTTATATTGCTTCAATGGAAAGTGAATGTAGAGTAAGACGACGTCAAAGGAGACCTAAACATCGCCCCGTATCTCGAATTTATATTTAACAAATCACTGACTGAGTGCAAAGTCCCTAAGAATTGGAAAACCGCGCAAATAACGCCTATTTTTAAAAGTGGTGACAGGGAGGACCCCAGCAATTACAGACCCATTTCTCTCACTTCTATATGTTGCAAAATTTTAGAGCACATAATTGTCAGTTCCATAATGAGATATCTTGATAACATTAACTTTTTAAGTGACAATCAACACGGATTCAGAAAAACCCGCTCATGCGAGACCCAATTAGGATTGTTCACACATGACTTACTTTTATCGGGTGAAAGTGGTAGGCAAGTGGATGCGATCTTTTTAGACTTTCAAAAGGCATTTGATAAGGTTCCGCATGGTAAACTCATCCATAAATTAAAGGGCGCAGGTATACACAAGGGGGCAATAAATTGGGTTGAAGACTTCCTTTCAGACCGGGAACAGAGGGTAGTCCTTGACGGCGCTAGTTCTACCAGCGTACGAGTAACCTCGGGGGTTCCTCAGGGAAGTGTTATCGGACCGTTACTATTCTTGATTTTTGTTAACGATCTGAACCGCGAAGTGAAAAGTAAGATAAGGATGTTCGCGGATGACACAGTGATTTATCGGGAGATATCTGGGGATGAGGATCGTTTAACTCTAGCACGTGATTTAAATAGCATTAATGAATGGTGTTCAAAATGGGGATTGCCTTTAAATCTTAATAAATGTTCGGTGGTAAATTTCTTGAAAAGATCCACGGGATTCGTTTACAAATTAGCTGGAGTTGACCTTGAAGTAGTTGATACGGTGAAATACCTAGGTGTTACATTCAACTAAAGACTTAACTTGGGGGACCCATATACGTAAAGTCTGCGGGCAAGCATATAAAAAATTAGGATTTATTAGACGCATTGTCGGCAGAAGTGACTCCAAGGTCAAGGAACGTTGTTATCACTCTCTTGTAAGGCCCCATTTAGAATATGCATGTAGCGTATGGGATCCGTGTGAAAAAGGCCTCATTCGGGAAATTGAGAAGGTCCAACGCCGGGCAGCTCGTTTCGTGGAAAACTGTTACGATAAAACGAAAAGCGTCACTGAAATGCTTATGGAGTTGGGATGGGAATCATTGGAAGAAAGACGACTCAATGCTAGGTTAAACTTACTAAATAAATTCAGATCCGCATGTTTCAGCACCGAGGTCTCGAAAATTATTCGCGCTCCAACATACATTGGTCGCTTGGATCATGGGTACAAAATTCGGGAAATAGATGCCAGGACTAGCAGACTCAAGGACTCCTTCTTCCCACGGACAATACGGGATAACAACTGTAGGGTCACACTCGGAGATAACAAAAATGCCACTTGCTACCCTCGGCGTCTAGGTAACAATTAGTTAAACTCAATTGCATGCACTTTCACTAACCTCCTGTGTGTTGTGTCAAAACCCTTCCCGCATGCCATTAAGTAATGTATTGCTGTTTACAGTAATGCGGTATTTCTTTTTTCCTTTTTTGGGTGGTGACCTTACACCCCCCGCCACACGCCCTTGCGGCGGCTTGCGGGGTATTATGTAGATGTAGATGTAGAAACATAAGTTAGCACGAGGGAATTATTTTAGAACCAGAGTCGTCATGGCCGATTTAATGCTAGATACCCCAAGCTTTAACGCTACCATTGGATAGTCACGTCTCCTTCCCACTTGGCACTCATTGTTGGGAAAATGTTGGACCACGCGAATGCAGTTTCCTCTTCATATGTATTCGAGTCGTATCGTATTTGGGTGCGAAATTCCATCTTGGAGCCATTTTGAAGGCGGATGTTTCCAGCATTTCGGTACGCGTGCTCAACCATCATACTTTTACATATTATTTTCTACGTACTTTTACGCAGGATTTCAAAGCATGTAAAATTTGGTTGAACCTTATATTTCAATAACATCAGCCTATCATTTTTAAAATACCAATAACATTAATTATGAGCACGGCGTCGGTCAACGGAGGTGATTTGCAATTTTCAATGAAAATTAGGAAAATGTACATAAAAAATTAACAGAACTGGGTCGAACAACCAAGCGAGGATATTATTGGTCCATGAAAGAATCAATTTGTGCACTCCTTAACTTGGCTTGATCAAGTTTTTGAGTTTTTAGAAAATCAGCAATATTCTACGAATAAATTATCAATGAGAATCGATTTAAATGAATTAAACATAAAATATAAGTGGTGATTCATAAAAATTATTATTATTAATTTTTAAATATATCGTTATTTATTTTTTTAATGGATTCTCATTTGGGATGAGAATCAATATTAATAAACAAAGGTTATGCGATTTTCCAGAAAGAAAAAGGCTAAACTTAACATTAACATAGGAGGGTAAAAATAGAGCAGGTAGAACAGTTTACATATCTCGGAAGTGTGTTGGACCAATACGGTCAAAGTGGTAGGGACGTAAGGAGTAGAATTGCGCTAGACAAGGAGGCTTTCTCATGGAGGAAGGACTTGATGACGGGGACGTTGAGTAGGGAGGTTAAGACAAGACTTGTAAAGACTTTAATATGAAGCGTAGCTATGTGCGGCGCGGAAACGTGGTCACTGAAGTAGGAGGATGGACGTAAATTGGAGGCTTTTGAAATGTGGGTGTGGAGAAGAATGGAGAAGGTGAAATGGACCGAAAGTAAAATAAATGAGGAAGTACTAGAGATGGTGGGTGAGGAGAGGGGTTTGTTGAGAGAAATCCTATGGAGGCAGGAAAAATGGATGAAAGGCGTATTGAGCGGTAGTGGAATGTTGAAGAGGGTAATAGAGGGGAGAATGTTGGAAAAGCGAGGTAAGGGCAGGAACAGGATAGGGATGTTGGACGGGATGAAGGGAGGAAAGAAGCACACAGAGATGAAGAGGGACCTGATGTAGATTAGGTTGCTGGATTGGGTTTTGTTTGGAGTTACAAAATGTTTATTTGATAGTTGTGCCCATCCAAAAACCTACCTTAACCGGTAGATTACCTAATTATTATCGTTATTTATCCTACAATCTTCGGTGTTCCTAATAGTAGTGTCTACTGGGTTTGCATTTGAACCTCGTTTTTGCCGACTTTCGAAGACATGCTGGAAGCCATTTCTTCAATGATACTTGAAATGCCTTCATCAGCGTTTACCATGCTTCTGAATATTAGCACCCTCTTCGATCTGTTCTTTGGAAATGTGCCACTTTTGACTGATACGGTCTTGATTATTTTTTTATTGATTCTGTTATTCTTCTTCTGATTGATTTTAATTTATATGGTACGGAACATTTTTGATTAATCTAGTATATACTTTGTATAGCATAGACTTTGCTTCATTAACCGTTGTGTGTGCTGATAGCACATGCTGATACACCAGTCTCTAAATATTGAAAAATGTTTTCGCAAACCCACTACTTTGGCTAGTTGGTGTCGCTAATTCCGGAGATTTGTACGCACGTTTCTCCTGATTTATTTCAGGATCTAAATGATGATACCAAGTTCCCGCGTAAGCGATAATTATTGAAAGAAACTCCGCATCTTCCCGCAATATCAGCTTCGAAAAAACCAGTGCGCGAATATGTTTTTTAAGTTGCTGAGAAACGGCACTAGATAAAACTGCGTGGCGGAGCTAACTAACCATCTGACAAGACCTCAGGACGAAATTCCACAAAGTGCATAAAGAGTATACCGAGTGTCATGCTATCCCGGGGCCTAACGCCCCCCGCCACACGCCCTTGAGGCGTCTTGCGGGGTATTATGTAGATATAGATGCCATGCTCTTTCAGAAGTCCTATATCGGGAAAACTGCCGAACAGTGAGTGTCTGAATGGAAGGACACAAGAGAGCTACGTGGAAAAACCTTATCCACCGCCTCCGGATATGCGTGCAGCGCACGAGGTCACTGCAGAGGAAATCGAGACAGTATAAGCACCGGATGGCTTCCAGCAACAATATGGATATCCGCCACAAAGTGCATGTAAAAGAGCCATTCAGTAGCACACCAATCAGAAAGGAGCGATGGGACGATGCAGTTTACACAGAGGCGGTAAATATTACAGCAATCTACCTCCGACCTGAGGCCTTGCTAGCTTGAAATCTGGCGAAATTGTTGTCAGTTCAAGTCATTGAACGAGGCTAAAACCCAAGAAGCTAGCACAAATTATCGTGAATATTCTCTTGTTCAGGTAAGGTAAATCTTGGCGCTCACGTGGAACAAATATCTCTCATGTGCAATATTTCTGTTGCCAACGTGCGAGTGACATACGGTGCAAGTTTTTTTTAATGCATCCGGTCATAAAATAATATTAAGATTTACTTTTTTACAATGAATGAAGCATCGGTGCCAATGTTTACTTCCGTGAGATCAGTTTCTGAGGTGTGGCTCAGGCAAACTGAACATAATCGTATTTCAAGTTTCAACGGCTGGCGCTGCGGCAACGCTGGAGTTATATCAATAAAAACTCTACCTTACATGCATAACTCAATACTCTAACAATAGAACCTGAAATTATATTCTTAAACAATTTATTCGAATTAAACATGTATGATCCAATCTCTTTCGAACAAGTCGCGGATTTTGAGGACCCTCTTTTCAAATATTGGTATGAAATTTCTAGCGGGTTAGTTAAGTTTTGGATGGACACAGACTACGCAACGGTACAAAGATATATTTAACTATCTCTCCTATTAAATAGTACAATATGAAATCGGATACCCCAAGAATTCCCTCTACAAATGCCGTGTGCTTCCTTCCTTCGTTCCGTCCAACATCCCTATCCCCTATTTCCGCCCCTTCCTCGCTTGCCCAACATTCAACCCTCTATCAGAGTCTTTAATATCCCATCGCCAATGAAAATACCCTGCATCCATCTTTCCTACTTTCCTTGGATTTCTCTCCACAATCACATTACATAAGCCTCCAAGCCACGTAATTTATCATCTTGTTTCAGCGAGTGTATTTCCGGGCCCTAGAAAATCACGCTCTACACAAAAGCTTTATCGAGTCTTTTCTTAACATACTTCTTCGAATTCCCCATTATCCCTTGTGAAAGTTTCTCGCCTCAAACAGGAGTATTCTTATTCACTTTGATCATTGACGATTTTGAACCAGAAGATAGATAAATATTCGAAATAGGTAAATACTCGAGATAAGTAAATATTTCATTTGTTCCAAATTATGTACTTCTACTTCAATATTTAACGTAGACATTCTCTTTCTCGAAAAGGGTAAGACTTTTTCTTGCTTTCATTTTTTTTATCCCATGCTTATCGCAATGATATTTGTTTGTGGTCAAATTCTATCCCGTATGACCGCGTATGACTCCTATTTAATAAATGTAATGCTCGTCACAAAATTATCTACCCTCCTTTGTTTAATTTCAAACTTTTCCTTCCATCCCTCGTCTCTCTCTGTGGTGGGGACGCCTCCTCGCGCATTCTCTTCCTGTGTCTTTAGGGACGGGGACCATGAGTTGCATGTAATTGTAGAATTTCCCCTTCTTAATTTTCAATTCTGCATGACATGTCTTGTTATGGAGAAGAACCGTAGTATGACTGGTTGTGGTTCATTTTAATTCCCTGTTTTCATGTAACAAATAACAGATTTCTTGGGAAAATTTACACTTTTTGAATTAAGTCTTCCTCCAGCTTGTAAAACAAATTTGAATGGTATTTAATAGATTTTTACTAAATATTTATACGACACTTGGCAGTTAGTATTAAACTTAAAAAAGTGCGTAGTCATAAATTTTTCGAAAAACAGCAATTCCCTCTCGAAAGACTACTGCATCGAGAACACCGAAATGGAATGTGTAGAATCAATTAAATACCTAGGCGTTGCCCTCACTGACGACCTCTCCTGGGTAAAACACATACGGGGAATATGTGGACAAGCTAAAAAAGTATTATGATTTATTGGAAGAGTACTGTGTAAATGTGATGAAGATGTCAAAGAGAATGTTATCTGTCCTTGGTTGGGCCTCATTTAGAATACTATATCTCGTAAGTATACGGTATCCTTACGAAATTGGATTGAATGCCGAAATGGATCGTGCCCAGCGTTTAGGAGCTATATTTGTAAAACGTTGTCATGATAAAATTAGTAGCGTATCAAAAATATTAGAGCAGCTAGGTTGGGAATCACTCACGGAGCCAAGGTTAAATTTCAGATTGATACTATATTCTTGCATAAATTGGAAGGTCTCTTTAGCAGTGATATTGAAAATGTATTATTACCCCATCGCACTACGGTAGAAGAGATCATGTCAAGAAAATTAAAGAGGTGAAGTGTAAAAATAATAGATTTAAGATGTCATTTTTTCCACGAAAAAATAGAGGATGATAATGACATTGTTCGACCGCGGTAGGGTCATATTCGGGTAAAATTATTCTGGTATGTAATCACTCCCTGCCACACATCCTAGCGGTGCCTTGCAGGGTATATAAATAAGAAAAAATATGTAAAAAAATAGTAGATAACCATAGAGTAGTCTCGCACACAGATGTGTTCAAAAAATAACGAGAATTTTATTTTTCGGACAATAATATTTATTTATTCTCATACATTGATGCTGTCACCTTCAAAGTAGACCCCATTTTATGAATGTAGTGCTCGTTAAACTAATCCTTAACATGTTTTGTGTTTTTCAATTTTTCTCTTACATCCCTCGTCTCTCTCTGGGTGCGGGACGCCTCCGCTGCCTGTCTGTTGCGGTGTGTTAAATTCTCTACCTGGGCTTTTATGGGCTAGGACCATGATATCCATATCCATGTGTTGGTGGAATTTCTCCTTCTTACATTTCAATTCTAATTTGCATGTTATTGGATAAAATTTTTCTACATTCTAAGATACAATTGTTTGTTAGTTGATGGTATATGTATTTGCATTCGTTTATATTCCAAAGGTTTCTGCGCGAATATATATACCATTGTGGGTGAAGGTTTGCATGAATATATTGTTTTTGCTTTAAGTTTTATTTTCTTGTACGGGTGGTACCATAACACCCACCGCCACACGCCATTTTGGCAACTTGCGGGGCATAATGTAGATGTAAAATATTACTGATTGCTATCCTATGATTATACAACTTCTTTTTGAAAATACGAGCAGTTCCTTAAGCTTTAACAGTTCTTTAAATGAATTTCCGATTAAACAAAAACATAAGCGAATGCATTCTTATACGAGATTCAGTTCAACATTGTTGTGGTATCATAGATAGTAATTTTGCATTCACCATATTATATTTATTAAACATTGAGAAGAACAATTTAGGAAGTATAAATATGGTAAAGAGGTATTCGAATGATGTGACACTTTCACCTCATTTTATGTTTCAATCCGAAAATTGATTCAGGATGAATTGACATCCCTTCCAGTTAATTTTCTCACCACGTGATCTCGCATTAAAGGTGAGAGAGGCGAGGCGCTGTCGGAGGAATACGGGGGCATGGGCACCGTTTTACTTGGCCTCAAAGGAAGGAGCGAGCGTGCCTCCCACGACCACGCTAGCGAAAGGAGAAGGTTTTTCAAGCGCGGGAACCCAAGCCTGAGGTCGGATTTTCCTTGGAGTTGTATTTTCTCTGCGGGATTCCGGACTCAGGTATGGATTTTCCGCGTCAGCGTCTTTTAGGAATCAAAGTGAATTTTTGCGTAAGCAGAAATGACATCAGGGAAACTCGAAAATGTCGGTCTAATATCGCGTATATTGAAGGAAAAGCAACGGAGAAATACTCGTATCACGCTTATACGTATTTGTATGGGCGCGCGTACCGTCGATTCTCCATATATTCACACACAATTACATAGCGTTTTAGTAATATTTATCTAAAAAAATCTTTTAATTCTAAATGTTTATCCTACTTGGTAAGGGCGGTATTTATGTTACAATGTACCGCAGGATTTGAGCAATTTCATGTTTGATAGAATATAAATCTGATTGCCGTTTGGGACAAAGTAAAGAGAAAGTGTTTGGAAAAACTTTTCACATGATGGAAAATTATTATTAGTATCTTCAGAAGAATTCATCTACATAATACCCCACAAGCCGTTCAAGGGCGAGTGGCGGGGGGTGTTACGTCACCACCCGTAAAAGAGAAAAAAACCACGTACAAAACCAACATATGCATGCACACCTATGCACACAGTGGCGTATATATTATTGCAAAAACATTTTAAATTTTTACGCATGTAAGCACATAAAACTATCAACTAACATACACACAGGTAGAAAATATATACACATGGCTGCAGGCAGCGGGAGGATCCCCCAACGGAGAGAGACGAGAAATAGAAGGAAAAGCTTGAAAATAAACAAAGCAATATGTTATTATACATATGTAGTAAAGGTTTTTGCATTTAGGTATATATATATACGCATGCAAAATCCTTATTAACTGCAATGCATGCAAATACATAAAACTATCAACTAATATACCCATGCACCTTGGAATGTAGTAAAAATGTATTGGAAATATAATGTAAACTAGAATTGAAAATAGGAATCCATTCATGCTATGAACGAAATGTAGGATATTCTCTAAAGGCATCGAATGGATGAAATAACAGCATCTGAGATGCGATGATGCATAAAAACTGCTTCGTGGGGTCTAGTTTATATGATGGATTCCATTATCTTCTCAAGTGGGTTCATGATGTGAATAAGAATGATTCGTAAGAACCATTTCATGGGTTCCTAACCAGTAAACCTATTTAAATTATACTTTAAGATATTTCCTATTTCTCATTTTTCAAACATTAATATATCGCCACCGTCAAATTGCCAAAAGTTTAAGCCCAAACCCCGTTCCTTTGACATTCCAAGATATTGTCCATATGGCGCGAGAACGAGTCACGCCACGATAAAAATCTAACTTTTCTGCAGAGCACTGTGAAGTCGGATAATGTTGGAATGCTATTCAACCAATCTACACCAACTCTTTCCGGCAGAGTAAGACCGAAGTGAGTGCAGAAATAAAAGCGAAATCCCCCAAGTAGGATAGAAGCCCCCACGGCTGGTTCTCTAGCGGGACGGGGAGGGGCGACGGGGAACACAGGGGCAAGAAGGAAACCTGCCAAATACAATGAATTCTGGGGAAACATCGATGTGTATCCGAACATTTCAGCAGCAAGCGACAAGGGTGGAGGTGGACGGGGCGTCGAAAAATAAGATTGGAATTTGGGGGAACGTATGCAAGCGCCCCAGTCTCCATATTGGCTCTTCTAAGAGGGAAACTTGCGAAGTGCCGATTGATAAATAGAAATTCCAAGAAAGCCAAATTGATTCTCAGAGTCCATATTCGGAGTGTGGTGCATGTATGCATGTACATATATATATATATATATATTTAGAAAATATATAATACATATTTTGTATATATATAACATATATAGTATATTATCATTTATATAATATATATATATATATATATATATATATATATATATGCATAAAACTTAGACAGCAACACACAATATGAGAACACATAAAAGGAAAACTCACACGTTATTTCTTGATAATTTCGATGGAATTCTGCTCCGTCTTCCTCGGAAGATTAGTTAGGACTGACTGGTGAAAGATATGTGGAAGAGAGAGAGAAGGGGACGGGGGAAGTGGAGAACGGGTGGTGGGGGAGGAGTGGAAGGGGAAAGGAAGAAGGGAGGCCAGAAGGGAGCGGAATGGGATAGGAATGAGAGGGAGGATGTGGAAATAATCCCAAGCGGCACAGAAAACAAAGTCAATCCGCAGACATTACAACATCTACGACCCAGGTGTCAACTTACAAAGTCATCATCAGGACTCAACAAGTCAAAACCCAAGTCAAGAATAACACAATGTATGTAGATAAACAAAATATCTTACTATCCCACATGAAACAAATCCACACATGTCTACTTTAACCCTCTACAATTAGTGAATGACATACGGACCCGGATGTTGATAGGCTTTGCACAGCCATGGAAATGCCATTTCCATCGTTTTTAATTTTATAGGGATATCGGATGGGGCTAGAACGGAAACACTGTAACATTGGTTTTTCATTCTCAATTTTTTACCGCCATGAGGTCGTTCGCGTGGTAAAGCATCACCTATTTATTTACATACTTCGTTGCAATTATGCAATTTTTCTGGTGGCAACGGTCCAGTGTGATCACTGGTCACTCTTACAATGCACATACATACACACACAAGAAGAACAGATATGAGACAAAATGCTCGTATATTCAATGACACTTTTAAGATTACCGACCTCTCCTTTACTATCACACAAGGATTAGGTGTACACCACACGAGTACATACTACGCACCGTCCATCGCCACACTTCGTCCGTAATCACGTATCTTCAATTTCATATACCGTTCAAAATCGCGTCCCGTTAACACATTATTCATAGCACAAGTACATACGGTTTTATTTCTCACTCACACGTTTTTAAGGCGAGCATACACCTCGTTTTAAATTTATTTAATGAATAAGGTAAGGACTTAAAGATATCCTCAGGTAACTCATTCCATTCTTTTATTCCACGATTGAGGAAGGAGTTTTTTTTAATGTTTGTTTTGTGCCCTCTATGTTTTATTTTGAACTGATGGTCCTTCCGCCCAATGTAATTTGGTTTGTCTAATCTTTCTGAGAGCTCCTCCCACCCCTTCTCTTTATTTACTATCTTGAACATCCCACATAGCCTGTTCAGCTTCCTTCTGAGTCGGAGCGGTGTCCATCCTAGTGTCTCTAACATTTCTGTCACACTATCTGTCCTGTTATATCTTCCTAGAGCGTACCTAGCTGCCTTTCTCTGTACTTTCTCAAGCTTATTTATATGCACCTTTACCATAGGGTCCCATACTGTTGTTGCGTACTCCATTATTGGTCTTACAACTGAAGTGTATGCTAATTCTTTAGTGGATTTGTTGCTCCCCTTAAGGTTCCTCATGACCCAGTGTAGAGTTTTAAAAGCCTTACCTGCCACCTTATCTAAATGATGTCCCCATTCTAAGTTAGCTGTGAGATAGACACCTAAATATTTACATTTCTCAACTCTTACTAGATTTTCACCTAGCAAGTTATAATCTCTATTTTCCCTTCTCCTTTTCCTACTAAATGTTATTAGTTTACACTTTTTTGTGTTTACACCCATCTTATTATTAGTAATCCATTCCGATACTCTGTTTAGATCATCCTGTAATATATCACTATCCCTGTTGTCTTTTATTTTTCTATATATTATACAGTCATCTGCAAAGAGACGAATGTTACATTCTGCTTCCTTACCTATGTCATTGATATAGGATAGAAACAGTATCGGGCCCAGTACACTACCTTGGGGGACGCCCATCGTCACTATTGATTCTTGAGAATATTCTTCTCCTACCCTGACCCTTTGGGTTCTCTCCCTGAGAAACTCTTTTAACCAGGACTACTTGGGTCAATGTTCATCTGTCCTACTTTATTTAATAACAGATCATGTGGGACCGTGTCAAAAGCTTTTTTAAAGTCAATTACAACTGCGTCTATTTCTCCATCATCATCTATTACCTCAGCTATATCTTGGCATAGGCCTAGTAATTGTGTTTCGCAGGAATAACCTTCCCTAAACCCATGTTGGTACCTAACCAACCAGTTATTTTTTCCCAATAGTTGCGCATGTATCTAACTATTATTTTTTCGACTAATTTACAGACTACTGAGGTCAGACTTATAGGTCTGTAATTCTCAACCTTCGTTTTATCGCCTCCTTTAAAGATTGGTATAACACTTGCTTTTTTCCAGTCTGAAGGTAATTTACTGTTGTTAATGGTGGCATAGAAAAGTGATCTAATGTATGGAACTATAACCTCTGCTCCAAATTTTAAAGCATCGATTGATACATTATCAGGCCCAACTGATTTATTTTTTCTTTGATGGCGTATTAGTCTAGAGATTTCTATATCAGTGACCTTTATATACTCTGCATCGTTCGAAACGCAGTTCGTTAACATCCTGTTGTCCTTGTTAATGGGCCCGTCCACCTTACTGTTTTCGTTACTTTCCTTATAGGGGTTGACGGGGGTGTTGTGGTGGGAGGCATGGGCATTTATACGGAGCCGTGGTGACGTCCTTTAAGCACGGATTTGAGGCGTGGGAAGAGGAAGTAGTCTGTGAACAAATTTGAATCCTCACTTATAAGGACGAGAAGCTCTTGGCAGATCGGCGTGCGAGTTTCATTTTCTTCGTCCGACGCCTCCAACTTCTTCTATCTTTCTCATATCCCTGTTTTCGGTCACAAATCGATGAGCATCACTTTTAGGGATGAATAGTTCATCAGAATCCATGCGAAACCTTAATATGCGACCCCTCTCCAACAAGACCTCCACTTTAGCAACATTTTCGTCACTTTTTGAGGTCGAAGGGCGTCCTGAACGTTCGGCGTCTTCAATATCTTATCTACCCTCCCGAAATAACTTGTGCCACTGAAAAACACACGATATGCCCATCGCGTTATATGACCATAAGCTACCTTGAGTATATCATGCGTCCCTTTACCGGTTTTACCCAGTTTTGCACAAAATTTGATGGCGTAGCGCTGTTCCAATAAGCGATCCATGACGCGCGTAACGAGGTCACGTTATGGACTTTTCGCGAACGAACGACCCGCAATACGGAAAGTTTGGAACCTAACTACCTGTGGCCTCCAGCCTTTCCTGAGACTCTCATTCCTCGAACCTAGCCAGAGAAACCGTCAGTCTATCAGGGAAACAAGAAGTCAGACTACATCTACATCTACATAAATACCCTGTGAGCCACCAAAAAAGGTGTTTGGCAGGGGGTGTAGCACCATGAGGGAAGGGTAAGGGATGAGGGGGTTGGGGTTATCAAATAGGTGAGGAAAGGTGGGGAGAACCTGTAAGAAAAAAAAATATTTATATATACATGCATATATAAATATATACATATCCTCGCGCAGTCCCTAACCTGTACGTTAATACTTATTGTAATGAACTAACTCCTGGAGAATTTCGACTACAAGGATTCTGTACTTTATTGTTCTTGGAAAAAATGACATTTTAAACCTCTTAGTCCTGCAGTCTATCTCTCTAGTCTTCTATTCGTGATCCCTTCGACTATTCGTGATCCCTTCGACCATAATACGTTGGGGTTCGTATTATATCCTTGATTTCATCGGAAAAGGGCCCATCTTAAATGTTTTTAAAGAGTTTAATCTATATTGTAAACGCCGCTGTGTAAGAGAATCCCAACCCAAATTGTCTAGCAAAGTGGATACGCTGCTGCGTTGGTCATAACAATGTTTGACAAATCGAGCCCCCCTCCACTGAACTCGATCTAATTCCGAAATCAAATTTATACTATATTATGAGGATCCCATATACTGGCAGCATACTCTAGGTGGGGCCTGACCAAGGTAAGGAAACATCGTTCTTTCACTTTTTCGTCGCATTTACCTAGCACTCTTTTCACAAATCCCAATTTTTTATAAGCACGACCACATTTCTCGTATGTGATTTCCCCAGGACAAACCGTGAGTAATTGTTATACCCAAATATTTAAAGGAATCCACCCTCGCGATTTTGGTTTGTTTCACTTTGTAACTATAAAGGAGGGAATTACTCTTTTCCCAAAAATGTATTACTACGCATTTTTTTAAATTTAATTCCAATTGCCATGTATCGCACCAATTTTGAATTGCATCTAGGTCGTTGGCTAACACGACTCTGTCTTCGTGACTTCGAATGTACACATAAATTACTGCATCTCCGGCGAAAAGACGAAGCTTGCTATTAACTACGGTACTGAGGTCATTTATGTAAATAAGGAATAGGAGGAGCCATAGGACACTTCCTTATGGTACCCCCGACGTGACTTTGACAGTATCGGATGATACACCGTCCAGGAAGACTGCTTGAACACGATCTCTTAAGAATTGTTCAATCCGGCATATAATACTCTCGTGTACGAGAATACTTCCATAATTCCGCATTCCATAATTTTCCAACTTAGTGAGTAACTTGCAATGAGGGACTTTATCGAAAGCTTTTTTAAAATCTAGGAATATCGCAGCAACTGGAATATTACTTTCACCGGGGTACATTATAGCATGGACAAAGAGTGCAAGTTGATTTTCGCAGGATCTACCCTTTGCAGGAGCCGTGTTGATTATTAATCAATAAATCTTGGCTATCGAGGTACCTCATTATGGAACTAATAGTGATGTGTTCAAGAATCTTACAAGAGATGGAGGTGAGCGATATTGACCTATTATTACTGGGGTTCTCCCGGTTTGAGTTTTTAAATATCGGCGTTACAGAAGATACCTTCCATCCGCTTGGCTCGCTTTCTTCTGCTAATGACTTATTAAATATTTTATCTAGATAAGGGAAAATTTCAGACGACTTTTTTATGCACGCGCGCCGGTATCTCATCTGGTCCCGGAGATTTGTTGGGGTCTATGTTTTTAAGGGGTAATTCTATTCCGCGGGAGGAAAAATTGATTGCTTGCATTGACTGCTGAAATGTTTTCGGAACGTTCTCGGGTATATTCTGTGAGTATATGTTGAAAACACTCTAGAATAATGAGTTTAGTATGTTGGCTTAATCTAAACTACTCGCTACTTTATCCCCCTTTTCGTTATTCAATTAGTTTACGGTGGACTTTTTTCCCTGCATTTCCCTGACGTAGGACCAAAACATTTTTGGGTCATCGTTTAAATGTTCGCCTAATTTTTTCCTTTTAAATTCCGCTAGCGCCTTCCGGAAGGCCTTTTTGGCAGTGGACCTAGATACTTTGTAGCTCTGTTTGGTTTCGTTGATTTTATCAGGGGAGGAATCTTTAACTTTCATTCTGCCATGGCACACCCTTTGCTGCCTAAGAGATTTCCGTACTTCAGAGTTGTACCATCGGGGTTCCTTATTCTCTGTTATATATTTACTAGGTATAAATCTCTGTATTGCTGAACTTGTTATCGTAAGAAAATTATTCTACTACTACGACTACTTTTGGGACAGACATTGTATGAAATTTTATTCGGAAATTTTGGAGACAAGAAATCAGAATTTTAGTGGGTAATTCCCTTTCAGTTATTTACTCCAAAAAGGATGTCAACTGAAGCAAATGTGGTTCATATCGACTTGTAAAATAATGCCAAACCCAAACGTTTTATAAATTTATCACTGTTTGTTTTGTGACTTAATTTCTCAAAAATATTGTTTCTGACGTTGGCCTTGAGTTTTTTCATCAAAACCAAGGAGTTCTTACTTCGGAAAAATTTCTAGTAAAGTAACCCCAATAGATTTTACTAAGAGAATCTGGATTGCAAAATAAAACTATACATATTACCGCTTGAGGAGTATATTGCAATTTTAGTATTCTGTGCTGAACTTAATATTCAGCCAAGCAAGAAGGACGTAAAATCGAAAGACCTTTGAGAAGCAAAATAGATTTTACACTTACCCTAGGCTGTAGTAGGACTTTTCGATCTTCTCGCACCCTGCTTTTAAGGGAAGAGAGCATTCCATTTATGAAGTGCGTACGCATGCGACGGGCGACGAGTGAGGGACGCTAATGGCGTGTGTTTCAATTAGCATTCGGCAGATCCCCAGCTGAGGAGCGATTTTAATTTGGGTTAATGCCGTTCATTCAGAGAGGACAGAAAACTTTCGTCTCTCATTCGGTGGAGGCGAGTAAACCGTTTATCTTCCATCTGGGAGCATCATCATCCAAGTAGTCTTCAATTCAAGTGTAATTCGGTGCAAGAAAAAAGGACTTCAAAAGTAATTAATTTCTTCCAACCATTAATTTAGTGAAAGAAAAAAGTTTTTCCTCTTATTAGGCTATTGAAATAGTTTTAAAAAATGTACTGATGGATCTCTTTAAATCCATTGGGAGCAAGTTTTTGTTAACTAGACATGAGCATTTCTGAAAAAGGTGGGATTAGTAATACAGTAAAAAATTAGCAAAAATATAGAGTTTACATTTTCTAAAAAAGCTTTTTTTACTTTTATTTTACTTATTCTAAAACTTTAACTATGGACAATTTGACTAGAGAGCCATATAAAAAATAAATTAATTGATAATTAAATTGAAATTGAAATATAATGCGGTTTTATAAACTTAATTTGTTTAAATTTTCAAGAAACTGCGGGTGGTGCCGCAACAGTAACTTTTAACGGAGTCATCCGCTACGTGTAGCATTACAATGCAACAATTTCAGAGTGTAAAAATCATTCGCCTTGATCGGGATCAAGGCGAAAGATTTTTACACTCTTAAAATTGTTGCATTGTTAATTTGTATAATTAAGAGAGAGTAAATTGTGGAATTTTATACCTCTTCTGGCATTATGAGAGTTCTTAATTCTTACCCGCGGCAGGAGGACTGTCTCCTCTCCTTTGCTCTTAGAACAGAAGCTATTTCTCTTTTGCCCGCTTGGGGGGGGGGGCGATGCAAACGCGGATGCCACCAACATGGCTCATTACACCGACATTGCCGCCACTGAAAGTAAAAAAAAGAGGAACAGAAGAGAAAAAATAATCTGCACGTCACCCTTAAACGGCTCAAGCCCTACGACCCCTCTCATTCGCGCTCCGACCGTCATTTGGGTTGAGTACCAGGTTGATTGGGTTCTGCACGAATGGAGCACCACGTCAAGGACTCATCCCGTTTAGACCCCGATAATTCCATCATTTTTCCGTGGACTGATAAAAGAAAAGGCTCTTCATTATTTTTTTAGGAAACCAGGACAAAAAACGAAAACTCCGATTTTATCCGAATGGAAGTGGACCAACCCACCCTTTGCTCTTGTCGCAGTTATTAAAATTTCAAAAAAGACAGTGTAATTTTTTTTTAAACACGATCTTCGGAGCCCTAAACTACATCGCCTTCCGTAACAGCATTACTACTGACCGCCTCCCGTCCCTCTCGCCGGAAACGCTGCTGTGGCGCCCGAGGTCTCGTCCCTTCCAGATCGCCTTACTGCACGGGGATAAATCCAATTGAATTTAATTAGCTCCGAGGGCAGCTTATTGGACGAATGATTTCGTCTAATTCTTTCAACCCACAACACTTTATCAGGTGTGTCAGATTGAGAACGATCTCCTATTTCGTTTGTCCCATTTTATGTTTCTTGGAATGTTCAAATAGTTTCGCCCCCATTCTGATACGTACATACCTGTATTACCCCGCAAGTCGCCTCAAGACTGTATGGCCGTGTGACCGTGTGTTAGGTCACTGCCCGTAAAATAGAATAAAACCACACGCAAAACCAAAATATTCATACCAATCTGCACCCACAAAGTCGTATTCTTCCTTGTAAAAATATGTATAACCCATACTAACATACACATAATTTATATGGTTCAAATGCATTATACGAGGGTCATCCGGAAAGTAGTACCCGTTCGTGAAATAAAGACACAAAAGTAAATATTAACAAACATAAAAAATTTTATTTGAAAGAGGATACTTTAAACTACTTCTCAACATAATCTCCAAGCAAATTGAGGCATTTGTCATAACGTGTGACAAGCTTCTGTATTCCTGCTGCATAGTCCTTCGCCGCCAGCTCATTGAGATACAGGGTCACTCCTTCTTTAAGTTCTTCATCGCTGTCAAATCTTTTTCCTGCCAAAAAGTCTTTAAGCTTTGTAAAGAGATGAAAATCTGAAGGGGCCAAGTCCGGGCTATACGGTGGATGGTCGAAAGTTTCCCATTTGAATTGCTGCAAAAGTTTTTGTGTTATCCCAGCTGAATGAGGCCTGGCATTGTCATGAACGAGAATGACACCAGTAGACAATAGACCTCGCCGCCGATTTTGTATTGCCCGCCGTAATTTCTTTAATGTTTCACAATACGCATTGGCATTAATAGTGTCTCCACGGGCCATAAAATCAATAAGCAATACACCTCGTCGATCCCAGAAAATGGTTGCCATGAGTTTCCTGGTGGACAGAACTGTCTTGAATTTTTTTGGTTTGTTTGGTGAATGAGCATGATGCCACTCCATTGACTGTCGTTTACTCTCAGGTGATGCATAACAAACCCATGTTTCGTCACCAGTAATTATGCGAGTCAAGAAAGAGTCTCCTTCATCAGAATAATCTTCATCATCATAATATCGGTTTTCCGCGCATTTCCCTCTCGAGGGCCAGGGGCGGGTGGGGCAGAGAGAAAGGGCCAGCGCTCGGCTCTCTCTAATTCTTTTTCTTCCCATATCTCACCTCGCCACACTCTCTTCAACCCCCGCCGCCTCAGCACCGCGAAACTTCTTTCATATTCTCGAGTTTATCCGTTTTCCTGTGATAACCGCAACCGTTAAGGACTCTCCTGATAATATATATGTATATACATATATATTTAAATATATATATATACATATATATTTAAATATATATATACATATATATTTAAATATATATATACATATATATTTAAATATATATACATATATATATATATATTTAAATATATATATATATATATATTTATCTTTGAAACTGACGCTCTCCGGCGACGCACAAACACACGGATATAAAATATTCAACAAACAAAAACATAAACGAAGGACACTCACACTATGTATTAACGTTTCGACGGCTCAAAAGTATAAGGGGGTAATGTATTGGTATATGTAACATGAAGTGCATTGTTTTCATGACAAAAGATAGATAATGTTTTCCAAGAGGCGATTAGCGTGGGAACGAGGTGAGGAGGAGTAATGAGAGAATGTGGGGAGAGGGGAGTTGATCTGATGGGTTGGACATGTTTTATATCGGAGGCGGTTGCAAGTAGAGGAAATATGAGGAATTTTGTCAGGGGGGCGCCAAAGGGTTGGTGAATCTCAGAAGGTTTTTGAGATTAGTGGGTCGTCTGTAAGCGAGAGAGGGGTATTGGGGCAGTAAGGATGAGGTCGCGTCATTGTCGTGTAAAATAGGAACTTAAGGAAGTACTTTAATAAAGGTTTTCGGTCTGTGGCATCCGGGGAAATAGATGAAGCAAGACTCATGAGTTCTGAGTCAGATGTGGGGTTGTTTTTCTGTGGTGTGTGTGGTCGGGTGGAGCGGTGGATTTAATTCTGTGGGAGCTTTTCTGGGTAACCGCGTATGTGGAGTGCAAGGTGTACATTTTACAGGTATTTGTTGGGAGTGGCTGTACTGTTGTAAATTCGGTGTCCTAAGATAGAGAGAAAGTTGTGAATCGAGCGTTTGGTGTGAGAAGGGCGACAACTGGTAAAGTGTAGCCTCACGACGTTGTGTCCAAGTCTCTAGAGAGTAGCTCGCAATCTAGTTGGATCGTTATTTCCCTGTGTACCACTGTGTCATCAGCAAATTACCTAAGATTGCTACTAACGTGTGCGCTTAAGTCATTAATGTATATTAAGAACAGAAGAGGCCCTATTACACTTCCCTTTGGGGAACGCCCTAAGTGCATCCGGGCTCTATCCATTGAGCACAACTCATCGATGACTACTATTTGTTTGCGATTTGACAAGAAGTATCTCATCCAATTAATAATTTTCCCATTGATTCAGCATTTAAGTTTGGGCAACAATTTATTGCCTGGGGCTTTATCGAAGGACTTTTTGAAATCCAGGAATACTGTATCGACTTGTGTGTTGTTTTTTGTCGATTTAAGTATATCGTGAATGAAAAGATCTAATTGTGTTTCGTAAGATCTGCTCTTCCTAAATCCGTGCTGGTTGTGGCTTAGTATTTTTATACTTCCAAAAAATCTCATAATGTTCCTGACAATAATGCGTTCCAATATTTTACAGGAGATCGATGAAAAATAAATGGGCCCGTAATTGGTTGGTTTATCCCTATCGCCTCCTTTATACGAGGGTCATCCGGAAAGTAGTATCCGTTCGTGAAATAAAGACACAAAAGTAAATATTAACAAACATAAAAAATTTTATTTGAAAGAGGATACTTTAAACTACTTCTCAACATAATCTCCAAGCAAATTGAGGCATTTGTCATAACGTGTGACAAGTTTCTGTATTCCTGCTGCATAGTCCTTCGCCGCCAGCTCATTGAGATACAGGGTCACTCCTTCTTTAAGTTCTTCATCGCTGTCAAATCTTTTTCCTGCCAAAAAGTCTTTAAGCTTTGTAAAGAGATGAAAATCTGAAGGGGCCAAGTCCGGGCTATACGGTGGATGGTCGAAAGTTTCCCATTTGAATTGCTGCAAAAGTTTTTGTGTTATCCCAGCTGAATGAGGCCTGGCATTGTCATGAACGAGAATGACACCAGTAGACAATAGACCTCGCCGCCGATTTTGTATTGCCCGCCGTAATTTCTTTAATGTTTCACAATACGCATTGGCATTAATAGTGTCTCCACGGGCCATAAAATCAATAAGCAATACACCTCGTCGATCCCAGAAAATGGTTGCCATGAGTTTCCTGGTGGACAGAACTGTCTTGAATTTTTTTGGTTTGTTTGGTGAATGAGCATGATGCCACTCCATTGACTGTCGTTTACTCTCAGGTGATGCATAACAAACCCATGTTTCGTCACCAGTAATTATGCGAGTCAAGAAAGAGTCTCCTTCATCAGAATAACGTCCCAAAAACGTCAGTGCTGCAGCCATACGCTTGGTTTTGTGCTCATCTGTAAGCATGCGAGGGACCCATCTTGCACAAATTTTTGCATAATGCAGATGGTGTTTAACAATTTCATGAACAATTGTTCGAGAAACATTGGGAAAATGCTCACAGATGTCATCAATTGTGACGCGCCGATCGTTCCTCACGAATTCGTCAACTGAGCTCACCAGTTGGTCTGTAATGACAGACGGTCTCCCCGAACGCTCATCGTCGTGTGTGTTCCCCCTCCCCATGTTGAAGTTGCGACACCACCGCCGAACAGACGACTCGTCCATTACATTGTCTCCATACACCTCCTTTAATTGGCGATGAATATCACATGGGCGAACGTTTCTTGCATTGAGGAATTTAATCACTGCCCTCACTTCACAACTGGCGGCGTTCTCAATTTTGTTAAACATTGTAAACAATCACAGAAACAACACAGGCAATGCTAGCGTCACGCAACTTGGCTCAGAGAAGGCAGACAAGCCACTGAAGCTATCTGACCTCGTCCAGCGGCTACTCGCGTCGTCAGCACTTCATGCGGCACGAACGGGTACTACTTTCCGGATGACCCTCGTACCTTAAGTCTATGCAGCGTTTAATCCTGTCCTGACAAGTAAATTAAATGTATTGAATATTTCTATTGTGACTTTGATTACTTACTATTATGATTCCTGATTGTATGGATAAAGAATAAGTAATCTTATCTATCTTATACTGGAATATCTCTTATCTTAACTTTGTGGTCTGATTTACTTCAAGAGTGTGGGGCCATAATCTATATCTACATAATACCCCGCAAGCCGTCCCAAGAACGTGTGGCGGAGGGTGGTAGGTTACCAGTCATTCTACATATATTTCCTCCATTTCCTGATGCACCTGGCACCTCGCGATCCATCAAAAGCCGCGTAGAAAGGATGCGGCCGAACACCAAATATGCGACATGCCTACATAAATTACGAGTATTACAAGTTTAGCAGCTGTTCCTGTACCTACAGAGAGAGGACAAGAAAATACGTCGAAGGTGGGCAGGCACACATGCAATTCAGGCATTTATTGTCGGTTAGTATTCTACGCATTCCGGACGGACAATTCACAAATACAATTGACTTTATACTTGTACAACTCGAATACATTCTTCTGCACCCCACCTTGCACAAGGACGTATGGTATGGGGGCGTTAGGACGCCAGACTTGGAGAGTGTTTTGTGAGAATTTAATCTTTTTTTAATCTTTAACCCCTATTTCCGACAACGCGTATCTGTTATTTTGAATAAAAAATACTTGAATAAACGAATGCTTGAATCTATCAGTTCGACAGTCCAACTCTTATTTTGTGACTAATGGCGGCCCTGTCACTGTAATTAGGGGGTGTGATTCTATCTCCAATGTAGAATGTGGAACCACACGCTTTATGCCTTTTTAATAAGTTTAAGCTTCTCACATCTAAAGGTCCGCACCAAAGTTTCTGTATTAAATGTGTGGTGCTTTGATAATAACTTCTTTAGTGTTAAACTCGCTTGTTCTGAACCTTCCTATAAGTCTCAACCCCACTTGTACTCCTCGCATCTCAAGTAGCTTCCCAGCCTAACTCCCCTAAAAGGCCTGTCACACTCGTATTCTTATTATTTTGTAAGCGGCCCTCTGTGGGTATTTATCAATATCGCCGGATTTATTTAACCTGCGTCTTCCAGCCCCACTTTGTAATCCTCTTGCAAAACGACTGTGTACTCTTCTCAAATTCAGTGATCCCAGAGTTTTTCTCTGGTTAATTTCAATAAATCCATTAGCTTCATCCTCTACCTTGAGAACTCTTTCCCCTTTCCCCCGAACACATTCATTTTCTAGATTTCTAGAGGTAAGAATATATCTTTATGTTAAAAGCGGGATATGAACTGGAATCCATATCGAACCTCAAAGCGTCCTTGGATCCCATTACCAATCCAAAATATTTCTTAATTTTAAAACAATGAGAAGTCATAATATTTTTTCCATTCGATGTTTCTCAAAGCCCGCTTGGCTATGACATTCCCATATACCTTCCCTTTCCATGAATTTCGGAGTTTGGACCACCAGACAAAACCCCGTGGGGAAGACTCTTGAATGAAAAATAATTAATAAAGTAATGGCCTTTGGATTTACATTTGTCAAGTCACCAGTCGAACTAGGGTCAGTTTGTAATGATAAGCGAAGTGATCCAATACATTGCAAAGTCAGAATGAAATAGATCCAGCAAAAAAGACCCTCTTAAGGCAGCGCTGCCAAAAAAATGTTACAGAGGAACAAAAAGCAATTTATTGCGAAATTGCATCATGTGTTATCGAACAGCAATGGCAGCAGGAGGAATTTCGATAATTGTGTCCGAAAAAGATCGGAATGAAAGACAATGCTGATGAAATTAATTGATGCCCTAGTGATATCTATGCATACTTTCTTTAAGCCTTAATACTCTATTTAGTTTACTCTGAATCAAATTTCTACCTATTTTTGAGCTATGGAGGTTTGCTGAAGGCAGAATAAAATCTTTCTAGGCACAAAGGCAATAAAATAAAGATAAGCGGTCGTTTTAGCCAGACTATAGGACAATATTACCCGGAAAGACATATTCGATTGCTAATATATTTAGAGAGCATGTTACTTAGGAGCATAGTATGGTAATGTACGTGGAAATCGAACAAGAGAATAAGAAAAATAAAATTGGACCCAAGAAAAATTCGAGGGACAACGAAAGCTAAATGGAAGTGGGGAGTCCCAAATGAAAACGCCTTAAGAAATACAGAGAAGCATAATTATGGTGAAAAATCAAATAATTAGAAGAGTCAAACTTAAGTACACAATTCACCAGAGCAGCCTTTTGAAGAGAGTGACTGAAGAAGAATGGTTTCAGAGAGGAAGAGAAGGAATGGGAATGGATGGCGAAAGCAGAGAAGTATTTAAAGAACTGCCGGAGATGTCGCGTTAGAAACTTTAACAGAGTTATCCGTTAATATGCTTTAAATTTTGGACATCAAGGGATCCGGGTTTGAATCCCGGTCAGAGCAAATGATTTTCAAATTTTGAAGTTGTTGCATTTCAAGGAGGCATTGATGAATCAGAGCAGTGCCCCAAAAGAGATATTTTTATAGGATTGTGGAAACCGAACACCTTTTGAAATGATAACTGCTTCCCACAAAGAACTGCTGCTTACATCCAACTGGTCATCGGGTCTCATTATTTTCTTTACGCCCAGGAGATGCCATACAAAGCTCGGCATTTGAGCATGGCATGGTCGCAATAAGATTCCGATGGAAGAACTTTGAAGAGTCGATACAGAGAGAGACATTTTACGAGATAGCAGAAAAAAGGGGTCTAAATAAGAAAATAAGAGGCATAGAGAGGGGCATTGGATACATTGTCTCTTGATGGAACGGTTGACGTCTTCCTCTGTGAATGGGGTTCAATAAAGTGCTGGAAGGGATTAGACTTCCATCTAGACTTGCCAAGACTTTCTGGTTGGTGAACAAGTCAAAATCGCGAAGAGAAAAGTTACACAAATCCTAGACGATGCAAACATCTAATAGTTTTTCAAAGAGGGAGAAACTAAAAAATCACATCAACCTCAGATGCATATAACTTCTTTCGTTTTTCCGAAATGAAAAAATATAAATTTGTCATGGGTCATTGAAGGCCCATAGACGATGTTTTTGTTTTCCACATAAGATTTTTTAAGCGTCCTATATTGTTTAGAACTCAAGAATTTTATAATAAAACATGCACTATATAACTATCGATGTAATTATCACAAAAATTTAAAATTTAAATGAAATAATGACTATATGAACTATGAAATACAGTTTTTATTGTAAAACTGACTAATTCATGGCCTCTTAACCAACTACAAACCCTTGAGCACGAGAAATTAGCATGCCTAAGAAAGACAGATATCTTTCAATAAAGTTTAAAGAGACCCCTGTGAGGACTATTACGATCACTCAATAAAAACTGCCACACATATGCATTCAAATGATGATCTTCTGCAATGCAGTAAGAAAAAGCATTTGGGAGAAAATCACCGGGGTCACACACACACTGTGCTGTCACACACGACTGTCGTGAGCCAGTCGTGTGTGACAGCCCAGACTCCTCGGGAAGAAGGCAATTTTGTCAAGATGACAGACTAGCGGCTCTAGTTGGAATCGGTTTCCGGGGTGTTTTCTTGCGTCCCTGCTCCACAAGTTCCACATTAAATTTCCTGGCGATTTTTTTTCATTCAAAAGAATCGCATTTATTATAAGATAAACGAGTGTAAGAAAAATGGGCCTCTCATCGCTTGACTGTGGATTGAGAAATAAGACCGCTGAAATTGTTTCTCTCAAGTAGAAAAAAAGTGAATCGTATGTTTCGAACACGAATGGGGAAGGAATTTATTTCTACATTGATTAAGTGCCTAACTCTTTGAGATAAGGTGATGACGAATCACCAGGTATTATCACATATTCCCCAATCTTCTTTCCAAATGTTACCTCCATAACCTGCGTAGCACGGAAAAGTGTGAGGCATTTATCAAATGGAGTTGGATGCCATCTCAAGTTTCTCCGTTAACTTTTCCGCTGCCCACAGCTAAAATAATTCACCGTTCCACCTTGAGGCGACGAGATTGGGACTGCAATCGCGTTGGAATACGATAAAGAAATGTTGGCGACCGGGATTTTTGCCCCCCTTGATGAAGGAGGTGACTGTGGCCTCTCGACTAAACTACGGGTACCTGCAAGGATCAATAGATACTTGTACCAATTCTACACAGAAATACCATCGTGATGATCGCTTATCAATTATTTTTGAAAGAGATAATCGATGGTGCCACTTCAATTTATAACTTAAATTTAGAAGTACAACCGATAAATATGAAATATTTTAACATCTTCATTTAACTTTTAGCAAATTTTACCTGTCAATATTAGTATTTTTACCTCGTTTTGCAATCTTTTTATAAAATTTCCCCGCTGGTTTGATGGACGTTCCCATCTCTCTACTTCGAAGTCAGCATCTGTAAATTTGATTGACTTATCGTGGATGGGATGTTGCATTAATATGGCTAGAACGTTGACGAGATTAGATTCCATAGCGGGGAAAAATATGCCGAACCCCATAGAGTCCAGGTATTTTCCGCAGAAAATAAAATTACCGTGATATTTCCATCTGGAGCGAAGAGATATCCTAATTTCTGAATTATCCTCCCTGCATACTCTGACACCCAGTTCAGTGCTCGGTCAAGATTTTTCATATAATTAGAGGAAGGAAACTCGACGTTGCGTTAAACAAAAAATAAAATACATCGTTAACTTGAAGTATGCCAAACAAAGAGCATACCGAGGAAATGTTGGACTTAAGGGTCATTTACGGCAATGAAGAAAACACATTTTGTAAACTCTGCTCCCAATATGTGTGGCGGCATTTTGTCTTCCAATTTTGAATATGTAAACCAAAATATAACAGGTTGGTCCAAAAAGTAAGAAAAATTAATTCGGCGAGAAAAATTTATTGCAGATCAAAGTACAAATTACTAAAATTCTTAAAAGTTGTACTCTTGTGCAACGGCGAACCAACACAAGTCGCAGTACGCCTGAAAAGCGTCAATGGAATGGGGCTTTGTGCAAGAACCTCGTCAAGGCCTCTTTGACGTTATTGAGCGTTCCAAAATGGTTGCCTTTTAAGCTCCTTATTATTCTGGGGAAAAAGGAGAAGTCTGGCGGTGCCACACCGGGGCTGTAAGGTGGCTGTGGTTGCCACTTTTTGCTCGGTCAATTTTAGGGACAGACCTTGTGTACATGTTAATTACCAATATTAATCATTGATAATGAAATGAGCTTTTAAAATTGTCAAAATCTTTCTCAAATTCTCAAAATGACTCTACACGGACCTACGAGGAAATCATCTTGGAATTGCGGCAGAAAACATACAGGTATATATATCAACAGTCATTACGAAATTAAGCGTTTCAAATTGAGATGGTTTTGTAATGTATCGTTAGTCATATATTACCTTTGTAAGACCTGAGAAAAACGAATTTGTGACAAAAATAATTGCCAAGGTAATTAAGATGTGAAACTGGAAACTGGTCTTCATAGGGCAAGAAAAGTAAAATTTTAGTTTACTCGAATAGTCACAGTAACTGATCGACAAAAAGAATTTGACTACAATGGCGTTCAATCACAACACAAATAGCGAAACACTATTATATGACCTCTAAGCATGTGTCTTCTATTGTTCTCACGACCGAGCTGTGGGTTGATTATTATTTTGGTGGCAGTGACGGCTATATTTGACTATTTTCAAAACATTTGTAAAGATCAAAGCAAACAAGGAGGCAGATGTTTTTCGGATGCCAGCGTGAGATTGGCCGATCGGTGGGCACACATAGATCACTGGGTGGGCATAAGTAGAAAGGAAAATTGAAATGAACGACAGTAAATAAGGAAAACTGGAAAAATAGAGCTTGAGAAAATGATATTTCCACAAAACTTATCCTGAGTATATAATGTATTGGTAATACTAATTCATTAAAAAATATTATTTGAATTAATATCTTTTATGAAGCGGGAGGGAAAATAATCACAACATTATTTATGTTACTTCATTATCATACAAACTTCTTGTTTTACCCATAAGCTCCTTCAAAGAGCTTTTTCCACTAATTTATTCTTTGAATGAAACAATAATGTAAATTTATGCGTCTGCGTTTCTTCAAATCGACATTTCAATGTCTAGGACAGAGACGGAACACCTCATCTCTCTAACATATAATAAAGAGTAAAATTTTAACAAAAGGGCTCTTACGAACTTCGTTGGTAGTTCAAATTAAAAAAAAGAGAATTTTTCATCTTTTATAACATTCTCTTAATAGCATAATTAGTGGTAAATGCTAAAATATATCCAAGGAACGCGGGAAATTCGCTCAAGAGAGCGAAATATCCTGCCTAAACCTCATTCAGTTGGAATTTATTCCTTCATAAAGGTCCATCCCCAATGGAGTCGACACTGTATGAAAGAGCTTAAAATTTTCAGAAGTTTTCTTTCAAGCCCAAATATACGCAATATATTTGTTTCTTAAAATCACTAATTACCACAAATTTAACCAACACCTATGAACAGATTCGCTCTGCAGAATTGGAGTCTGAGTAGACTCTCTAGGAATCGCGGATATTGAATTAAAGTTCTTTGCTCCAGGGTGAAATCTGCATTACTCAATCGACAAATGATAGCATATATTTTCGTCGCGGGGGAAAAAAGGACAAAATCAATAAGTTTCACTAATTTACTGCTGAGGAAAGCTGTCTGGCACTTTAGCAAGGGAGCTGGAGAAGTGAACAGCGAATCAATTTCACGCGGATTTCATTTCAGTGTCGGTGGAGGGACAGGTTTCTGACTAAAATGGGCAGTGCGGAATGGAAAAGATTATATCAGGTGTTTTTTTAAACTATTAAACGGACAATGAAGTGAGACGGGAAATTCGATCAAGAAGCTACATTAGTCTAAATTAGACCAAAGTCAGTTAATCTAAAAAATGATAGGACCGAAAATGTTGTAATTGAAAATTGCAAAAAAAAGACACTGAAATGTCAACAAATAATAGTCCGTTGTTTTTTTTTGAACTACCTATTCCAACCGCTTAAAGAAAGAATCTGTATGCATGCCTGTAAATGCCTAATTCATTCTTTATGCAAAACCTCGGAAAAATGAGAATGTCTTGAAAATTCCTGAACATTTCTTTTTTTCACATCCATTTAATCCTACGAAATGTTTTGTGATTAGTATTAATTTAAAAAGCTTTTCAGAACCTCTCGAGCTGTTCAAATGAGAGAAATTGACTCACAATGCGAATACAGTGAAGTAAAAAAAAGTCAACCGCGGAGAAAAAAAAGTGAGTGTATGAACAATTACGCTAAAATGTTTTTACTATTTTAAAATACATAAGCGTTATTTGTTTTTTTTCTACCACTATCGTTGTTCATTGCCATAAAATTGCATCTCATTTTTCGAAAATCCAAATACACGTTGATATGCTTATCCGCATTTCAATTGCGATAGGGCAGTGGACAAGGTTTTCCTTAGGAGACACAAACCTTCAGAAGTTATTTTTATTTTAGATATTTTAGCACCCTGCAAGTCACCACAAGTTTATGTGTCAGGAGGAAAATGCACACCAAACTAATTTTTACCCGAACATAACCCTATCGGGGTCGGACAATGTTATTCTGATCCCTTATTTATCGTGTAAAAAATAATATATTTATTCTGTCTGTTCTACATTTAATCTCCCTAATTTTAGTGGTACGATCTCTCATACCGTATTACTTTGAGAGAAATAATATATTTTCAACATCATTGCTAAAGAGACGTCCTTCCTATTTACCAAAGGATTTAATCTGTAATTTAGCGAAGATTATTGAGAAAAGTGTGAGAATAGAATAGGAGTAGGAAAAAGTTTAATTTTGGTCTAGGATATGAGACCCATGACAATTTTAGATAACTTTACAATCAAAACTGTGCATCCCCGTCGAAATCCAATAAGAGTCATGCGCAAGGAAAATTATATACCGTTTTGATTACCTGTAGAGAAGCCTAATATATCCTTGCAACAATTTCAGAGTGTAAAAATTATTGGCCTTGACCGGAATTTGAATTTTTTTGACCCGGATCTCTCTATGTTCTAATCCCTCGAATCCCGGTCAAGGCGAATGATATTTACCCCTGAAATCGTTGCATTAGCGAATGACTACATCAAAAGTTACTGCTGCTGCATCTCCCGCAGTTTCTCGGAACAAATACAACGAATTTAGAAAAATACAATGGTATTCACTTTCAAGAAGTAGACCTAAAGCTTAAAAATTTAACGGTTTAATAATTTTGGATCATAATTGAAAAGTATAACCAAAGCGTATCGTATAAATATAATTTCTAAGGAAACGCTAAATATAATTAAGGAGTTTAGCAAAAGCAGACCACAAACTTGAAAACTTGGGAAAGGTATGCCGATTTCAAAGGTTTCTCAGGAGCAGAGGTTTATCCGTATGAATTTGAGTAGTTCACCCGTAAAAGGATGAGGGAGAATGGAGAGGAGGTGCACGGAGGGATGGGGAACTCGAGCCACCACCAATAGTGCTCCATTGAGGTGTAACGCGCGCACACCCGCACGCACTGAGGTTTGCGTGCGGGTGTGCACCCTTAGATCTCCATGAACTTTCTTTCACTTAAGCTACCTGCGCCGCGAACTTCCTTCGCATCCCTCCTCCCTGCTTTTGCCGAGGCTCTTCCAACGAGTTACCCCGAGGAACGTCGCATTTCGCCCAGTACTGCGCGACTCCTTTGACGACGTAATGGTTTCCAGGCTCAAGTCACCCAAACTGAAACGACATGATGATGATGCTTATGATAATAGCAACAATAATGATAAATTTAAGGAATCTCATTCAGAGTCTCAAAGGCTTCCAAGATTACATTAAAGTTTGGAGCCGGAGGACGCTTCATTTTCGAAATGGCTGGCATCCAATTTCGTCGCACAGAATGCGGACATCGTGATTTCTGAGTGTGGTGCGCGATTTCTAACATTCTCATTCGAATTTGGAAGCAGTATCACAAGGAATAGTGACTTCAATGAGAGTTAAAAAAATAGTACATTTTCCTATTCAGAAGACCATCTATCGACGTTTATTTTTCTACACCAACTGAATATATGAATGCATTTTCATGAACATTTAAAACACTGAGGCTCGGTATGAATTTTGATAAAATTAGGCCAATGGATATCTGGTTTTTTTTTCAATAATAGCACGTTCTGAGACCCCGGATACTCATCCTACTTTTTGTGATGTGTATTTATTCCGGAATTAGCTGTCGATCGAAGGTTAACGTATATAATAAGCTGAAAATAATTGACTTAATATTAAGTCTAATGTTCCTTTCCCCGTTTCGGAGAAATTTAATACGCAAACATGTCCTTCACAGGATGTTAGTTTTCAGTCAGGAAGCAAATGTCGAGTACTCGGGGATATTTTTCGATTCCCTCGTGACTTTTACCCATCTTAATTTTCCAATAATCCGCTGGGTTTTTGGAAAAAGGGAGGAAAATAGAACGTTTTGCAAAACTAAATGAAAGCAAAATGAAGGATTGATATGGAAATCATCTCCAATTATTGTACATTCCTAAATGCCTTCAATGGCTTACGTACAACGCCGTTCACGTCTCTTGCGGGTCGGCAGTGAGAAACTGAGCACGTTACCTTTATATGTTATATTTTTTCTTTTCTAAAGCAACGAGAGAATTGCGAATAAGTAATTCTCTACGAATGTAAAGAAATGCACAACGGATGACTTGTTTGTTCCAACGAACGGCCGCTTATAATGTTACGCTTTCTCAAGCAAAGTGGTAAGGGAAAATTATCCGAACTTGCGAAAAGTTTTCGCAGTAACCTGGAGGAAAATTCGAAGATTCACGCAGCTTCTGGGTAATGAGGACTCTCAAAAGATTTTAGGAACAGCGATTAGCGGCAATATGCGAATGTGAAAGAGCTCTCCTTCAACTTTTAACGAGGTGGAAGTTCGAGTAGAAGTTTCGTGGCTTGATTGCACCTTTGCAGGTGGGCATGTTTACATGAACTCGTTGAAGAGGAGGGAGGCGATAATAATGAGAAAGTAATGCCTACACTGAACACCCCCTGAAAACCGTCTTCCTCCAAGTGGCCTCATGGCAAATAAATTGCGAAAGAAAATCACATCTTCAAACAGCTCACAAGTAATTAATTTCCGGGGCATTTTTTTCCAGTCATAACATGACATATGCTCCTAAGAAAGAAATTGTGTCTAAAATTAATGTCAAAACATTGTAACCATTTTATTCAATGATATCATATCTTTGGTAAATCAAAAGTGATAAGGGCTTAAGAAAAGTCATTTCAGTTACTGACGGGCCGGAGTCCCTTTGATTGCACGATTGAGGTTCTTATGTTAAGCCATGACTTACTCCAATACGTTCATTTTTTCAACACCTTCCGAATGTTCAATGATAAGATGGAGAAAATTATTCAATGAACTCTCTCCCATTGATATAATACTCTTCTAATATAATTAATCAATCTTCTGCAAAATTCGCTGCTTCGCATAATTCCAAAAACAAATACCCTCATTTTTACTTTTCCCTCAATATGTTTTCACATACTGATACATTTATGCAATGAAGTTATAGTTGATATAGAAGGCCGAAAAACAAATGATTTTTTTATGAAATGAGCTCGATAAACATCGCAAAGATCCACTGCATGGAGTATTCCTGTATGAACTATTTAATTAATGATAATATGATTGTGTTGACATTCACCAGAGTAAAATAATTCCAACAGAGAAACGAAACCCTTAATGATTTTACAAAATAATGAATTATAGTATATCCTTAAATAAAAAGATTTACGATGCTACAATAACCTAGACTCTTAAATAATATAGCCTATATTATTTTTAAGCCGAATTTTGAGGTGGGGAACCAGGGATATAAGTACGTAACTTAATTTACTCGCTTCAAACATACGTATAATATAAATCATCTGTCAAAGGGTGTTTCTCTCTATATTCATGTCACGCAATCAAATATTTCTTGAATCAAACGGGCAGCAGGATTAATGTTTTAAAGTAAAAGGTTAGTTGTTCTTCATCAACTGACAAGTTTTTGAAATTAATGTGTCGTTAATGGGGCACTTATACGTCAGACATTTTAATTTCATTCTAATTGACGGAGATTTACCACTGAAAAATGATCGGAGGGAAAACAATGAAAAATATCAAAGAATCTGGGCATTAATGGGTCTAATTATATTTTTTCGGAAAGTCATTTATAATGCATCGACATTCCGATCACGTGTTGGTGCAGAAGGCCCTCAGATATACCTCGTTACGTAGCCCGTGTAAAAACAAGTTTTGCTTGGTAAATAAGGGCAACACCAAATTTCCGTCAATTATTGTTTTTCTAAATGATTTTATCTGTGACTTCTGTTTGAAACAACTAGCACAAACCTGTAAATCCATATATATTTACAGTCATCGAACCCCTCTTGTCGATAACCAACATGCTCCTCAATGAATGATGAAAGGAAGAAGTTTTTATTTACGCAAACCAATTTTTGTGTTTCATTTTGCAACATTTTAGAAGCTCAAAAGCATACGTATTTACAAATATAGCAATAAAATATCCCACAGCAGCTCATACCTACGAAAATCTGATGGGATTTTTGAATCAAGTACGCGTTATTCACCCAGAGCGTAAGTTGAAAGAGATATTTCGTATTTATTAGAGGAAACATCAAAAACATACATATTAATATAATTTTCCCCTCTATCACCGCATGTGTTGAGGAAAACTTATGGATTAGAAATTGATTTTTTATGGTGAACTTAAAACCGCATTTATTTGTCCTTATTATCGTATTAAAATCACCAGATGTATGGTGTTCATGATACAACTTGGTTATATGTTGATTAAGGTAATGTGATTTAAACATTTATTATTTACTATAATTATTTCGGTAAATTTAAAATTGATGAATATTATATTGAGAAGGCATATTAAAGGTCGCATAAGATAGTTTAATTTTCCACCAGATAGCCCCTTAACTATTTTATGCTATGTAAAATGGATTTAACTTAGTGTAACGAAAATTTCTTCCAGCCAACTGTTATCCTGCTGATGCTTTTTCGGGACGGAAGCATATATTATAACGTGCAACTCGGATTTTAGTCACATATCCGTATTAAAACTGAATTCGCAATTCCAATCACGGCTCTTGATTTCGATTTGTGAAACAATACATGCAGTTTCGTAGCTGTAGTAAACTTTACGTAACGTTTTATATGAAAACCGTTACTTTTTTAGGTTTAATAGAGTATGGTATATTAGTTCACAAGATAAAATTTTGCATTAAGTTTACATTTACGTACAAAATAGTGCAGTACCATTTAGCTCCTATGCTCATGACTTTACGGTGACAAATAATAAATAGAATATCTTTGGATTGATTGGGGTTGTGCATGGTTCACATGAGATAATTCAGTCTGGAATATTACAAATGAAATAGATAGTCTCTATTTGGGCTGAATTGAGACCTAATTGTCTCTTCATCCATTTAACCCATATATAACCCAACGAGTATACATACTATATTAGGCATAATATTTATAATTTTATGCATTTGTACACATACAGACATGTAGACAGAGACATATTCATTAAGCACAGATTTGCACATCGGAAGGAAGAAGGAAAAAATATATTTCATATCTTCATACATATACAAAAATAAATTACGAGTACTCCTACACAAACACAAAGTTAATGACAGTGAAGAAAGAGAACAATAAAATAGAGAAAGTTCAAGAATGACGGATGTGGGAAAACTTGGGAAGTGGGAGAGCTTAAATGAGAAAAGGCGAGATAATAGTTTGGCACGATTAATAGAAAGAATATTATTTAAGGAATAGCTAACGATTGAGCTTAATGAGCGTAATATTAAAGTAGGATGAAAAAGACTCGGGGACGAGCACACTATTTTATTTTAATAGCATGGCATACTTGGAAATTAGGGATTATTGCCATAAGCAGAATGACTTTCAGAAGCAATTCTTGTGGAACGTGGAAGTAATATTCCCAATCAACACGCATGCACAGGTTTGAGGTCGTTACATTCATCCAGTGTATTTTGAGAATCGGGAGTATGGAGACGTGTTCCAGTGCCAGGTCAACGCGAGTTAAACAGGGTTCTGTTATCAATAGCTGCATTCACCTCATCGTCCGAGGAGTAATAATTACCTTTGATTTGAGAAAAAAAATAAAAATCATCAGGTGCAAGATCGGGGGATAAGGAAGGTTTCTCGCAGCATTCCAATCGACGCTGTTTATTCTCGTCTGTGAGGTGGTGTGGTTCCGAGCACAGATTGTATCTCAATTCTTCAATATTGAAGCCAACCTGTTCCTTGGATATTCCAGTATGGTTTGCGATACGCTTTTGAGTGATTAACCGGTCATTTTGAATTAAATCTTCGACAAGTTTGCGAGTTTATCGTCTGCGGCAGTGGTCGGACGTCCGCTGCGTGTTTCATCAACAATTATGGCTTTTCCAGACTCGCAACCACGAAATTTTACTACCCATCGATTTACAGTAGACCCACCAACAGTATCGTCACAATGAACAGCATTAATATGACGATGAATGTCAGTAGGAGTCACATTTTCAGGAGTTAAAAATACGATAACAGCATGCTGTTTAACAGGCGTTGACATAGCACTAGAACTCCATACTTCTGATTTTCGAAATACAGTGGATGAATAAAACGACCTCAACCCTGCTCATGAATGTTGAGAGGGAATGTTACTTCCACATGCCACCTAGAGTGCTTTTGAAGGTCATTTTATTTGTGGTCCACAAGCATGTGTGAAGAACGTAATTCAGGGTGCTCCTTTAAGAAATAGCAAATCAGGGGGGGGGGGGCAATCAAGAAAGTACGCAATGAAGAATATCTTTTGAGGGGAAATATATTACAAATTGGGTGATTGAGGCCCTAGGGTGGAGTGTTTTGACTTTTAATGAAATTCGTAGAACAGCAATGAAAATAAATATATATTGATATGACTTTTTTATGCATATTGTGCCTGCAATAGGGTAATAAAGAGAGTAAAATGTGAACTAATAAGATTGAAAGGAAATTGAGACCAGACATAGGAGGCAAATGCATTCAAGAAAATGCGAATAATGACGGAATGAAACCATCAAGGGCGGGTTGGAGGATGGGATTCCGTACGTTTACAGGGAGACGAGAAAAGGGCTACAAGGTCTATCACAAAAGTAGCAGGGCTTATTTTTTTCCGGATGGACGGTCGGATGGTTGACGGTTTCTCTGGCTGGGTTCGAGGGAGGGGAGTGTCAGGAAAAGCTTGAAACCGGTGGCAGTTGGCACCCAGCCTTTGCAGCCTTTGCGAAACGTTCGTTTGCGAAACCTATATAAAGTGATCCCGTTACACTCCGTCATGAACCGGTTATTGGAACACCGCTACGCTGTCACATTTTGCGTGAAGCTGTGACAAAACGGAAAAGAGACTCATGACATGCTGAAGGCAGCTTATATTAATGACGTCTTGGTATATCGGTTGCTTTTGAGTGGCACAAGTTGTTTTAGAAGGGTTGAGAAGATGTTGAAGACGCCGAACGTTCAGGACGCCCTTCGACTTTAAAAAATCCGAAAATTTTGCAAGAGTGAAGACTTTGTTGGACGGGTATCGAAGATTAAGTGTTCGCATTGTTTCTGGTGAACTCGGAATCCCTAAATGTGATGTGCATTGTCTTGTGATCGAAAACATAGGAATAAGAAAGTGTGTTCGCAGTTGATGCCGCGAGTGCTCTCGGACGGACAGAAAGAAACTCGCATGCGGGTCTGCCAAGAGTTTCTCCACCCTGCAGCCCTGACGTGTTAATCCACCAGACTTCTTTCTCTTTCTTCTCCTCAAATTCGTGGTGAAAGGACGTCTTCACGGCTCGGTGGAAACGTTACAACAAGCCGTGACTAGGGAATATAGCAGCATTCCGGGTACCGGCTTCCAGAAGGTGTAGGAGGCGTGAAAAACCCGGTTGTAGTTGTGTGTGGACGCACAAGGGTGCTACTTTGAAAACTTTTGAGTGAAAGTATCAATTCTGGAAATATATTTTTTCATTGACTCAGCCCTACTACTTTTGTAACAGACCATTTTTCGCATAAAATACCGCTCTTTAATTCTTATCGTCTATTGGGTTGCGTTCTATATTAATAGCCAATCAAGTGCACAACCGCACTTCTTAGAAACATCTTAAGATTTTTAAACCCAGGTAGCCTTATTTTATAATCTCTAATGATAATTTATGAGCTGAAAGTAATTGCTATATATATGAAAGTATAAAGGGTGTATCCTAAAAGAAATGGCAAAGCAATAGACAACTATTCTATTTTCTCTACTCTAAATATATTTATAATCATAATTCTGTTACAATTTCTATTTTAAACGTAGCGGTCACTTTCATGCCTGTATTAATTATGCGTAAACAATATCCAACTTGAATGATCAGCTGAAGAGGTTTTATACGCATATATAGCCTATACATACACATATATAACCCATACCTTATACACATTATATAACTCGTGAGGAACTTTTCTGCGCTAAAGAAGTAGGTCTCAAAAATGAATGGAGCGGATTTGGTGTCATTTGATCCAAAATAAATGTCAGTACAGAGGCCACCGTGTAAGATTTGAGGCTGCTATTCTTGCATCCAGCCAGCTTATTCTGGTGGCTAGCCAACTATTATTCTGGAACTTGCGGGAGAATGATTTACACGGGAAATAGGAGCTTTGGCGGAGGAGAGAGATTAGGAGAAGGAGTATGACAGTGCAAAGAGGTAATCTGGAGGGCGGGGAGTTTGTCCCTTCCTCGAATCCTGCGAAAAATGTCGTCGCCTTATACACTTCCCATAAATTGCCAGTTTATTCTCCTTTAATTTAACGTGGAAGCTATTCTCTCTTATGTTTTACATTGGTGATCGTACCTAAAATAGTAGGTCGGGGCGTGTTTTATGACTTTAACATCCTTAGATCAGTAACCTGCTGCAAAGCGATAGACCGCTGCAGACAGCGAAGGCGACCCCTCCTCCCCCCAAACAGAGAGAGACGAGGGATGATGGTAGAAGCTTCAAGGCAGCAAGGCGAGGAGGGCAATGCTGTTACGAGTATTGCACTCACTAAATGGCAGTCCCATACGATCGTGCAGGAGGACATTTGGGAACGGGGTACACGAGGTTGGTGAAGGTGCATGGATTTGAGTGAAACTGGTTATTCCCTGGACGCTGTGGGTGGCAAGTGAAAATGCTGCTATCTATAACCCTGAAGTTGCTATCCCGTATTGTCCGTGGGAAGGAGTACCTGAATCTGGTAGTTCTGGGATCTATTTCCCGAATTTTGTACTCATGATCCAAGCGACCAATGTACTTTGGAGTGCCAATAATTTGCGAGACCTCGGTGCTGAAGCATGCGTATCTGAATTTATTTAGCAAATTCAACCTAGCATTAAGTCGTCCTTCTTCCGATGATTCCCATCCTAATTCCATAAGCATTTCAGTGACGCTCTTCGTTTTAGCGCAAGACTTTTTAACAAAACGTCCTGCCCGACGTTGAACCTTCTCAATTTCCCGAATGAGGCCTTTTTTACTCGGATCCCACACGCTACATGCATATTCTAAATGAGGTCGCACAAGAGCGTAGTAACAACGTTACTTGGTCTTGGAGTAAATTCTGCGGACAATGCGTCTAATAAATTCCCATTTTTTATATGCTTGTCCGCAGATCATACGTGTGTGGGTCCCCCAAGTTAAGTCTTTGGTGAATTTAACACCTAGGTATCATTTACACCGGATCAACTACTTCAAGGTCAACTTCAGCTAATTTGTTAACAAATCCCGTTGATCTTTTCAATAAATTCGCCTCCGAGCATTTGTAATGATTTGGTGACAGTCCCCATTTTGAACACCATTTAGTAATGCAATCTACATCCTGTCCCAGTATTGAACGATCCTTAGTTATGATAACAACAAATGTTTTACCGGTTCTTCCATTGTTATTTTGGTCTCTTGAATTGTGTGTTTTCGGATTAAATCTCGCCCTTCAAATATTCCTTTGTCCATGTAGATCGCTGCATCGTCAATAATCTCTTTTTAAACTCTTTCTCTTTTACGGGTGGTGACCTAACACCCCCCGCCACACGCCCTTGCAGCGTATTGCGAGGTTTTATGCATAAACTCAACGGTCGGCCGAGTCTTCTTTTGAAGGGAATTTCACCACGTGAAGTCAATATCTCCAATATTTTATGGCTATTTTCCTACTTTCATTTGGATTTATTAACGATTCAATATACAAATCATTGAAATCTTAAATTTATATGTTAAATACTTATAGTTTGCACTTGCAAATATTTTGCATTTTTTGTGGTTTTTGAGGTTTTGCCCATCAGCAATGCTGCTTCGGTGAAAGTTCAACTTTATGACGGCCACAGATGACAGAATAATGAAATGAATTCCGAGCCATTGTGATTCCACAGCGCCATATGGTGCTAAAAAAAAGATTAATAAAGTCTGGATCGGAACAATTATTTTCAAAATCAGTTTTGCGCTGCTCTGGAAAACACGTTCCTTGAAATGTATGCAAGATATACATGTTAGCATTTAAACCAAATAATACGCTCAGTCCCCGTCAATGTCATTACATTTCAAATATTCAGCAATGAATGCCTCTATTAGGAGGAGCTCGATACGGCTACCTCATATGCAAACAAATTTGAATTCCACGCAATAGACCTGATTAGACAGCTGGGTGTTTTCTTCATAGCCGAAGGGGGATCTGCGGGAAAGGAGTTTTAGATCGGTAGTAAGGAGTGTATAACTCCCCGGTGCTGTTAACCTGAACGGTTTGGGTTCTTTAAAATGGTTACCATTGATATGAACGCGTCGTTTCAATCATAATATCAAAAGTTGAAATTTGGAGAAGACTCTGAATAAGTGGAAATCAAACAAAAAGGCCTAGAAAAATAAAAATAAAATGTTCGCATTGGCGAATGTAGCTATGGAATTGGCCTGAAATGATCCCGGCAACGATAGCAAAGGGACGAAAATTGTTGACGGAGCGAAATTTGGATTTTACTTGTACTTTACTTGTATTATGGTTATATACGCACGTTAAAGTTAGCAACTGAAGCAATACGAATCATATGATATACGAATACGAATCAGAAGAATAATTTAAGCAAATATTTCAGAAATATTTTTAAAGTTGCCCATCCCGCATGAGCAATAACCAAGCTTAAAGGCCCTTACAACCAAGCACTCCAACGCAAATGTCAGAAAAATCTCTGATAGGCTTAGAGATGTACTTCTTTGTAAGCCATTCGTCACCAGATCGAGAGATATGTGTTAAAGAGTGTAGGTGTATATTTGTGTAAATCTTAGAGGTTAAATATTTAATATACATCGTCAGAACAAAATAATTTTTTGATATAAATGTTAACGCGACCAAATACTATTGGGACCATAAAAGTTTCCTGTCAAGCGAGCAGTGATTATCAAGATAAAATTTCGAGTCATCAACATTTTCAATGTAAGATGGAGTATTTACAGGAAACAACGTTAACTCCAAAAGCTGTTATGAATGCGAAGCAAATGAATTTTATTACTTCTCAAAAGAGCCCTCCTCCTAGAACTAAGATAACCAGTAATATTTTACCAATCTACCTCCTTGAAACTAGAATATCACATCCATGGAGTAAAACATACGGCTCAATTCATACTTATGTCTGCAGTTTTACACTAACTATGGGCACAGCCATCCTTGCATGTAGGCACTCATAATATTTGCCCTGATAACTCAGATCCAAAGTTCCCCTATATTCTTGCACAGACGAGTGCACTTCCGATTCGTTCGAATGAAAAAATGAAGTTACAAAGAAGTAACACATTTAGGAACAACACATTCAAGACCAAAAAGAAATTCAAATCGTTGTTCGTTCGAAGGAAAATACGGGTGGGTACTACGATGGAGCAAAACAGCCTGTGGATGTTTCTTTTCAAATCGACGGAGGGCGTTGCAGTAGCAGCGCGTCTTGGACGAGGGGATCATGTCGTGGGAGAAGAAGAACGAAGGAATGGGGCCAAGCACGAGAGGAGGAAAAAGAGGGGCCTCTCTCTTTCCATCCGATTTTGTTTTATTCGTGTCCTCGGCGAGAGAGGGCGCATCCGGAAAGCAGGCGAGGGAAGAATAAATGCAGGAGGAGGGGGGGCGCCTGTGGCCCGCATAGCGCCACAGCGCGTTGGATGGGGTTGGAGAGTGGCATGAGGGGTGAGGAGAGGAGCCTGGAGCGCTTTTTGAGAGCATCTAGAGCGTGAAATAAGGCCCGCCGTTGTTCAAAAGGGAAAGAGCGCGTGAATGTTCCAACCCCGAGAATATGCACGAGGGGCCTACTTGAGAGCTGTGCGTGCTTCCGCGTGGGCGTGAGTGCGTGCGTGGAGTAAAAGTCCCTTTGGTGATATACGCACGTGCGTGCACGCGTGAACCAAAATGCCGAAAAAAAGCAACCACCGAGAGAGAAAAAAACCTTTCGTCACGTGACCCGAAAACACGGACTGGGGGAAATTCTTGTAGCCTTCAAAAGCTCGGCGACCGGAAAGATCACGGAGATCCACACCTCCGCGCCATTTAACGTCCCCCATCTCCCTAATGCCCTCAGCGCCGAGCCCCACCGCACCACCACCTCCTCATACTATATTTTTCGAATCCCTCCTCACACGGTAAACCAGCTTGGCATCCTTGCAGAACAACATTAGAACCCCACCGACTTCTTTCCCCTCCCACTGCTTCCTCAGCCACCCCCCTCCCCACCCTCCCTCCCGGTGATCTCCGCGCTCCCATACAATACCGCATCCTTACTGCTCCCCGAAATCTCTACCCACCGAGCAAAAAGGCATTTGAAAAAGGAAGATGACACCAAAACGGCCTTCTCCACATGCAAATCCAGCCTAGCGCGCGAACGCACGCGTGGATGACGTCGTCATAATCCGCAGGTAGCCCCAAATCTGGTGCCCCAACCCCCACATTCCCCCTCTCGCATCCGAAACAAATCCCTCCAAACCATTCTCTCCGCACCCCCCCCCGGAATCCAAGCCCCCGACACCTTCCGCTGAAACAATGACACGAGTTTCGATCGCAAACCCACGTCATCGATCACGTTCTCCTCGTCTATCCTCAAACCCGGTTTTCCGCGCATTTCCCTCTCGAGGGCCAGGGGCGGGCGGGGCAGAGAGAAAGGGCCAGCGCTCGGCTCTCTCTAATTCTTTTTCTTCCCATATCTCACCTTGCCACACTCTCTTCAACCCCCGCCGCCTCAGCACCGCGAAACTTCTTTCATATTCTCGAGTTTATCCGTTTTCCTGTGATAACCGCAACCGTTAAGGACTCTCCTGATAATATATATATATACATATATATTTAAATATATATATATATATATTTATCTTTGAAATTGACGCTCTCCGGCGACGCACAAACACACGGATATAAAATATTCAACACACAAAAACATAAACGAAGGACACTCACACTATGTATTAACGTTTCGACGGCTCTAAAAGTATAAGGGGGTAATGTATTGGTATATGTAACATGAAGTGCATTGTTTTCATGACAAAAGATAGATAATGTTTTCCAAGAGGCGATTAGCGTGGGAACGAGGTGAGGAGGAGTAATGAGAGAATGTGGGGAGAGGGGAGTTGATCTGATGGGTGGACATGTTTTATATCGGAGGCGGTTGCAAGTAGAGGAAATATGAGGAATTTTGTCAGGGGGGCGCCAAAGGGTTGGTGAATCTCAGAAGGTTTTTGAGATTAGTGGGTCGTCTGTAAGCGAGAGAGGGGTATTGGGGCAGTAAGGATGAGGTCGCGTCATTGTCGTGTAAAATAGGAACTTAAGGAAGTACTTTAATAAAGGTTTTCGGTCTGTGGCATCCGGGGAAATAGATGAAGCAAGACTCATGAGTTCTGAGTCAGATGTGGGGTTGTTTTTCTGTGGTGTGTGTGGTCGGGTGGAGCGGTGGATTTAATTCTGTGGGAGCTTTTCTGGGTAACCGCGTATGTGGAGTGCAAGGTGTACATTTTACAGGTATTTGTTGGGAGTGGCTGTACTGTTGTAAATTCGGTGTCCTAAGATAGAGAGAAAGTTGTGAATCGAGCGTTTGGTGTGAGAAGGGCGACAACTGGTAAAGTGTAGCCTCACGACGTTGTGTCCAAGTCTCTAGAGAGTAGCTCGCAATCTAGTTGGATCGTTATTTCCCTGTGTACCACTGTGTCATCAGCAAATTACCTAAGATTGCTACTAACGTGTGCGCTTAAGTCATTAATGTATATTAAGAACAGAAGAGGCCCTATTACACTTCCCTTTGGGGAACGCCCTAAGTGCATCCGGGCTCTATCCATTGAGCACAACTCATCGATGACTACTATTTGTTTGCGATTTGACAAGAAGTATCTCATCCAATTAATAATTTTCCCATTGATTCAGCATTTAAGTTTGTGCAACAATTTATTGCCTGGGGCTTTATCGAAGGACTTTTTGAAATCCAGGAATACTGTATCGACTTGTGTGTTGTTTTTTGTCGATTTAAGTATATCGTGAATGAAAAGATCTAATTGTGTTTCGTAAGATCTGCTCTTCCTAAATCCGTGCTGGTTGTGGCTTAGTATTTTTATACTTCCAAAAAATCTCATAATGTTCCTGACAATAATGCGTTCCAATATTTTACAGGAGATCGATGAAAAATAAATGGGCCCGTAATTGGTTGGTTTATCCCTATCGCCTCCTTTATACGAGGGTCATCCGGAAAGTAGTATCCGTTCGTGAAATAAAGACACAAAAGTAAATATTAACAAACATAAAAAATTTTATTTGAAAGAGGATACTTTAAACTACTTCTCAACATAATCTCCAAGCAAATTAAGGCATTTGGCATAACGTGTGACAAGCTTTTGTATTCCTGCTGCATAGTCCTTCGCCGCCAGCTCATTGAGATACAGGGTCACTCCTTCTTTAAGTTCTTCATCGCTGTCAAATCTTTTTCCTGCCAAAAAGTCTTTAAGCTTTGTAAAGAGATGAAAATCTGAAGGGGCCAAGTCCGGGCTATACGGTGGATGGTCGAAAGTTTCCCATTTGAATTGCTGCAAAAGTTTTTGTGTTATCCCAGCTGCATGAGGCCTGGCATTGTCATGAACGAGAATGACACCAGTAGACAATAGACCTCGCCGCCGATTTTGTATTGCTCGCCGTAATTTCTTTAATGTTTCACAATACGCATTGGAATTAATAGTGTCTCCACGGGCCATAAAATCAATAAGCAATACACCTCGTCGATCCCAGAAAATGGTTGCCATGAGTTTCCTGGTGGACAGAACTGTCTTGAATTTTTTTGGTTTGTTTGGTGAATGAGCATGATGCCACTCCATTGACTGTCGTTTACTCTCAGGTGATGCATAACAAACCCATGTTTCGTCACCAGTAATTATGCGAGTCAAGAAAGAGTCTCCTTCATCAGAATAACGTCCCAAAAACGTCAGTGCTGCAGCCATACGCTTGGTTTTGTGCTCATCTGTAAGCATGCGAGGGACCCATCTTGCACAAATTTTTGCATAATGCAGATGGTGTTTAACAATTTCATGAACAATTGTTCGAGAAACATTGGGAAAATGCTCACAGATGTCATCAATTGTGACGCGCCGATCGTTCCTCACGAATTCGTCAACTGAGCTCACCAGTTGGTCTGTAATGACAGACGGTCTCCCCGAACGCTCATCGTCGTGTGTGTTCCCCCTCCCCATGTTGAAGTTGCGACACCACCGCCGAACAGACGACTCGTCCATTACATTGTCTCCATACACCTCCTTTAATTGGCGATGAATATCACATGGGCGAACGTTTCTTGCATTGAGGAATTTAATCACTGTCCTCACTTCACAACTGGCGGCGTTCTCAATTTTTTTAAACATTGTAAACAATCACAGAAACAACACAGGCAATGCTAGCGTCACGCAACTTGGCTCAGAGAAGGCAGACAAGCCACTGAAGCTATCTGACCTCGTCCAGCGGCTACTCGCGTCGTCAGCACTTCATGCGGCACGAACGGGTACTACTTTCCGGATGACCCTCGTAGATGGGGGTTATATGGGGTAGCTTCCAGTCACGAGGCACTGAGCCATCTTCTATCTACTATATTTTAGAAAAACAATTTATAAAAACGGGGCAATGTCTTCAGCTGATTCCTTTAACATTCTAGCAGGTGTTTCTTCCAAATAAGGTGTTTTCTTGCTTTTATACTACAGAACAGATGTTCTATTCCCTTCTTGGTCTGTGTTATATCGCAAATGTGTTCCCCGGGTGGGTGTGGAGGATCGTTTGGTGGGTTTGTGTCTTCATTGTAGACACTGGGAAAACTTGTTTAAAATATTTACTTTTTTCACGCTGCCTGTAATAACTTCTCCGTTTTCCCGTATCCTGTGTCAAATATTTGCTGCCATTTATAAGATTATTTAATGTCCATTACGTGATGTGCGACTTTGTGCCAGCTGATGATCTATTAAATTTTGCAGTAATATCTGTGAGGAACGTGGACAGAAAGTCATCGATTCGCAAATGTCCCTCCTACACCGATGCAGTCCTAAGAATGCCCAAGAATGATTCATTCGTTGAGAAGTCCGCTGAAGATCGGACCGACCATACGTGCGAAGGTGGACGCCCGTCTCCACGGTCATCCATGAATGTCCATCCACATTCCCGTCATCCACATCCACCGATCATGGGATGGATGTCCTTCCCCTCCTTCATCAATCAATTAGCCTGTTCTGAAAATGCTTAGAGGACACCAATGACTACGTTTGGTCACGACACCAATGTACACAAATACGTGTATTTTGGCACAGATTGGTGGCAAAGAAATGAAACTACATTCATGCATCGGAGAACTTTGTTTAACGGCACCATTGAAGGAAGGCATATGATCAGTTGTCCTATTTCACTTCCTCTTCACTTTTGCCGATCATTTTTTTCTTTTCCTCTCATATCCACGGAGTACCTGCTGGCGTTCCTTAGTGGAAAGATCGGGGACTGCTTCACTTTAAGAGTATTCATTTGGTGAAAGGTTTCTCTACCACTATGTACGTATCTCTCTCTTTCTCCTCTCTCCTATCCACGAAGAATCACCAGTAGCAATGGCAGTGCTGCGCCAAAAATTGAAAGATGTACTTGACCCACTTTATTCATAGCAATGGCCGCGAATCACAAATATAAGGTGTCTCCATTCCTCTGGAATGTCACCAAGTATACGGCCGTTAACCACAAAGCTCCTTAAGTATTCTTGCAAAAAGATGAAATTATAAAGGGATCGCATGCACCATCCTGGCCGAATTTTCACTCAAAAACCCGTGGGCTTGTAGTTTTGGCCCTCTGGCAGGATTTTCTGCATTTCTTGTTTTCCATGACCCCTTGCGTAACCTAGTCAGCCAACAGACGAAGTTTACTGGAAACCTGAGAACCGATGCGCGTGAATATCGCAATCGTCTCGGTGGTTGTAGATTTGCATTAATTTGTTGGTTTTTGCATGTTATTTTATCCCCTTTTACGGGTGGTGACCTAACACTCCCTTGGCTCGCTAACAAGCCCTTGCGGCCGCTTGCGTGGTATTATATAGATGTAGATGTAAATCAAATAATCATTCAACAGAAGTTGTGGGAAGAAGATGTGATATTTGTATTACAAGTACCGCTTCTATGCTAAAAAGTTGAAGCCCTCGATGTAATCCATCTACATCGTATTCCACAATCCATAGTGGTGTCATTTGGATGTGATTTTAAGGTGAATGGTGTGTGTAAGGTGTGATCTACCGAAAGGTGATTTGCGATTACGTGTATTGCCACTTCATGTCATTTTATTTGTGGTTAGTTTGAACTTTTTTGCGTGATTTTTAACATAGGCTCGTTATATACAATGGGGGATTAATTAATGTAGATGCATAAAACTGTTTTGCGAGGATTCATTGTTAACAGGAGCATTAGAGTTATATTCACTTACATTACCATCTTACTGTTCTTTGAAGCACCAGTTTTATTGATTCTACGTGGGTAATATATCATTTTAACGCTGTTGTTTATTTGTTCTATTATTATTTTGCTCTGAGAGTCATAGTCTGACGTGAAGTGGCAAAAAGGGCTGGATCTCATTTTATTTTTCCCAATATATGACCTGCACTCTTGCTTACCACTTATGCTATACCCTCGATATAGATAAATTAAGGGAGATAGGTTCCAGTACAGATTGATACAAATGATCATTCTTTCCTCGGCCAAAAACAGGAATCATAATAGTAAGAATTCTAAGTCACTATACAAATATTAAATGTATTTAAGTTGCAAGTCAGGACAAGATTAAACGTTGCATAAACGAAGTGACCTAACACCCACCGCCACAAGCCCTTGCGGTGGCTTGCGGGGTACTATGAAGCTTGATTAATAAAACTCCCTTTCTCGTCAAGCCTTAATACAATTTTCCCCCAAAGAAGGTGATCCCCTTGAGTAACATAATATTTCATTCGAGTACGTTGTTTTTTCTTTTGCAAATAATCACAGACATACCTATATTTCAATTCTTGTCAGCCAGTGGTTCATGCGTCATCGCTTTACTGCGTTATTGTGCCGTACAAATGCAACCAAGTTCCCTCGCGTATGTCGGCGGGTCAGGGACATCACTGCGTTGGCACCGTTTTCATGACTAATATGTAATGGCCAAGGAATCGAACTTCGGGCAGTTGTTGAGTGATATTTAGCCTATTCCCCCCTGCCATACATCCTAGTGGTGGACCACAGGGTATATAAATAAATAAATAAAAATAAATTCCAAGAAAACTATGTACGAGCCATCGATAATAGGGAGAGTAAAACTGGAGACAGAGACATATTCGAAGAGATTCCACTCTCAGTTAATTCTGTATAGGCATCAAATGTTTTGAACAACTATACTAATTGTTCCAAACATTCCTCTTCAAACATTCCTCTTCAAACCTTAATTCAATCCACTAACCAATGTTAGCTTTATTCCAACGATTGGTAATTTTGAATTCTCGTATGCTGATGCAGAAGTACCATAAGTAATAGTCTGTTAACTGGAAAGGGGAATCCCAGTGATATAGAGTATATTCCGACTACCCGCCGAACATTCTCCTTTGGGCCCCGGGATTTCTCCCCAAGTCCTTTCATGAAACGGAAGTTGTAAAATAAGTTCTTTTCTGTAAGGAACTAGCTTGAACATACACAAGACTCACGATTACGCCTGATATTAAGGCAATTGCTCCAGACCTGAGCCAAACAAATTGCAATTGAAATTCTGAGAAGCAGGCAAGGACGTGAGTAATTCTTGATTCTTTAAGAGGAATATATTTCCACTCCCACCAGTCTCCGCGAGCATTCAACCCTCTCTCATTATTTTAGACAGGTTCCTACACGACCTCTTGCCTCAGTACTCCATCTTACCTCATGTTTGCAATTTCCCTGTTACCCAGGTGACATAGCCAGGTAGTACACAACCGTTTATGAGAGAAATTACGGCCATTATTTGCCCGAAAATGAATGGCCATCTTCGAAATCCAGGTCATGTCCTTTTATTCCTTCTTCTGAATCAGTCAAAGGAAGCATTAATAATCCATCATTCTTTAAGTAAGTGATTAAAATGGTGAACGATGGTCAGTAATTGTAAAAGGAGTTATTTATGCCGATATTTAAAAATATTAACTTATGTGAAAGATATTCAGTAATTTCTGCATGGAAAAAATATTTCACTTTTTATTAAGTTATTAACTTAAGTTGGACCAAGAGTAATGCTGAAGAAAGCAAGTAACACGACTCTATTCCCATATCAGATATATATTATGATCAAATGCTAAGCCTCACTGAAAACTTTTTTTTCGAGTGGATGTCTCTAGGGTCTCAAGGCGTGGATCTGAAGTTACTCTCATTGGGAGAAGGAGTTCTGGGTTTTAGAGAAAAGGATCTTGAATCTAAATGGGTATTTATGTGAGTGTATATTCAAATGTATCTAGGAAGGAGGAAGATCTCTGAACAATAAATTCGCTTGTCGCGATAAGAGGGTAGACCTCCATGAGAGATTGCCTGGGACTGTGAGAAGGATTAGGTGAGTGTGGGAGTTGAGGGAGAGGAGGAGGAAGAAGAGGCTCGGGGAGAGGAGAGAAGGGCTCGGCGAAAAGGGAGGTTGGAAGGGAAAAGGATTTTGGAGATGCAGTCGGAGGATGAGAGGGGGAGAGGGGGGGCGAGGAATCAAGCAAACGACTGGGGATGGGGTTTCCCTTGAGACGTATCCGTGCCCTTCCATGGGGGAAGGGGAGGGAGTGGCTGGATGGTGGCGCCCTTGGGGTGGGGGTAAATTCTCCAATTAAGGGTGGGGGTAAAGCCGGGGAGGGAGGCTGCTCCGGGATCTGGTGTAGATAGAGAGATGGCGGCGATAAGGCGTGTTTGCGTGCATGCGAGACCCTGCCACCCCCTTGTCCCACCTAGCGCGATAAGAGAGGCAGAGGCCACCAGTGGAATGTGGCGGCCTCCATCCGTGACGGGATAAATTCTTCAAAATGTAGTCAAGCACCGGAAGGCATTTCGAATAAAAGCATCATAAAACTTGGGAAGCAACGTCTTGAAATTTTATTACTACGAGGTATGAAGATAATTCTTAGAGTAACACATCACTTGTTAACTTACTTTTATGTGACTCTTTAAGTTAAAGTATTTATTTAATTAGAGAAGGGTTATCGTAAAACTTGGCACGTCAAAAGTTCCGTATTTTGTCAGGCGAAAGGGGATCATCACGAGAATAATCTTAATGCAGTACCTCTCCGAGGCAAGAGGAAAGGGAACCATTTATGCTGCCAACTTCAACCTTTTGCATTTTGATCATGTCAATAGAAATTTTACTGATTGTCAACATATTTAACGATTCATTTTTATTTCAACGTATGGGCAGATATTTTAAATGTGAATTAGCGCGAAAAAAATATTTTGTAAATTCCTATGAGGATTAACTTAAAATGAAATTTTTCATCACTTGAATTTCCGGCTTTATGTTTAGCTCAAGTCTGTTGAAAATATATTTCATATGAATTGACGAAATGCACTTGTTCATTCGTGAATATAGTGCAGTGTTAATTTATAAACATATCAATCTAGAAAAATAATCTTCCCAAAGCTCTTTCCCGTACACCGATTCTGAAGACACACGTAATTTGTGGCTCGACGGAGATAAGTTACCCAGGTTCTTTTCACTCGTGAACTGATTTTTTTGATTAAGACGTAATAGACTCGTGTCCTTCCTAAGTATATTTCACTTTCACTTGATTTGCTTATTTATAAGGATGTGCGTCAATTCCATCGAACACCTGCTGATTATATGTTTGGTGCCATAGAGATGGAATGAGCAGCCCACTGAGGAATATGCGAATTTGCTTCCTCGGCAGCGGAAGAATTATTCACCCATTTATCACATTCCTCTTTTTTCAGAAAAGGTGATCGTCGTTTTTCCTTTTCTAATTATTGCGTAAAATTCCTTCCCTATAACTTGGTTTTAATATTTCCATTAACTTTTTGTCAATTAAGAAAGCAGAAAGCACAATATTACCTTGAGTAAGTAGCCCAAAATGCGTATCGGTCCTCGGCCCAAGGCGAAAGGACCGATGCGCACCTCAATGGCCAGCGGAGCACAAAGAGATGTGAATTGACGATCACGATCACAGGGATCTGGCAGTCCAGCGATAAAAAGAGAACAACGCGCATGGAAGCATGCGCGTTGTTCTCTTTTCGTTCCTGGTATGAAGTTTGGGGAGCAGCCCGATTCTCTCGCACGTCTTTGATAAGCCGAGATAAGCATAAAAAATAAAATGCGAAGTTGACAACACAAATGGAAGAAGTCTTAAGGATTAATTGTGGTCAAAATTTTTAAGAAGAAACGGAAGATGTAGATTTTGATGAATAACGGTAAAGAGTGTTGATTGAGGCAAAACGAAAAAAACAAACATTTATCACGTGAGGTGATAATGTGTGTTGCACGAAAAGGACTAGAAAAAAACAATTCCACTTTTGATGGCAATTCATACTAACACCGTAAACTTTAGAACCTATCACTTAATGATGGAAAAATATTCCATATCTACTAGTGCATTCATTACTCGCGACAGTTACCAGTCATTAAGAAGGGATTACGCACCAGTACTTTTCCGTAAATCCCCTGGATACTCCTGTATGCGCATCGCGACTGAATGGAAACCCTTAAGGCCGAACGAGGAGCCTGTTATTGGGTCGTTTCGCTTTGCTCAGGGATTATGGAACCACGCAAAGTGCACCCTTAATCCCGTATCAGGTGAGACCACCGTTAATCAAAGACACCCACAGTGGTCTGGCTTCGGGATGCCATTGCAAACAAGAGAGATGGACAATGGACCGACGAAATGAGCTTACCGTATTCCTTGAGGGCCCAGATCACGCAAATAACTCGTCCGTTCCATAATACCGAACGAAATCCATTTAGGCCGATCACCCTATCAATCAAATAAAGACACCCACGGCGAATTGAAACGGACGGGCGGTGACCTTGCCAATTTTGATTGAAAATCAACACGCCAAAGCACTTTCCAGATATTAATCTCCCTCCCTTCGGATGGCGTGGAGTGGCCTGCCTGATACGGGCAACGTTGAAGCGGCTCTTGGCCTAATTCGACAAAACGCCGCGGGGGGGGAGGGGTGGATAGTGCCGAGGGGTCGTGAATGGAGGCGCGCGCTGAATGAATGCGCCCGCGCCGGCGCTCTCGGGACCACGATCCTCTCGCTGAATCGGTCGCCAAGGAACCACCCCCCCCACGCTGGAAATTTCCACTCCAAAGCCGCTCCTGGACTGGAGAAAACCTCGACTGCAAATCAACTGCCTGTTTGAGTCTAGTGAGGATGAAAATCGGCCGGAAATTGTTAAAAAATGAAGAGTACTAATTAGAGTTAGTTATTCGAACATTATTCACAAAAATACCAGGACATCAATTAATATGTTTACGAGCAAGTGTAGCTATGCGATATTTCGCAAGGAGTACGCGAAATCAGGAATTCAAAATTTAGTGTTCCATTCATTTACTCCTGCATGATATCATCAATCGACGCGGAAAGGTAGGAGTTGGCATTTCTAAAGAAAACTCGATTTTAACAATATGAAAACACTCTAAGACCAATAATTATTATGTATCCAATGTTTTATACGAAATCGAATTTAATAATTGTTTTAATCATTTTTTTAAAGACGCGTACCGATGGAAAGATTTTTCATGAATTATTAAAATATAAACTATACAATATTTATACAATTTACAGTATATTTCATTATATTATATGAATATTATTTATTTATTTTTATTTTGCACAAATTTATATGTAGAATTTTAATGCTAATGAGACGTAGTTAGGTAAAAACCTAATGAATATGTGACATAATGTACATAAGCCATAATAACAAGGGATGTCTCATATCGAGGATATGCTCGTATACCAGGTTGTAGGATGGTTTATTCTCACAGTCTTAAACAATAATCACCGCTATGACTTAATAGACGATGGAGTCTAGATATGAATTTTACATATCAGCCGACCACGTCACCCTGGCGCCTTAGGACGCCAGACTTGGATATTATTGTGTAGGAATTCAATTTCGTAAACCTCTATTTTCGACATCTTTTACCTATTTTTTATAAGATTTTCCCCCTTGCCCTGTACCCAATTCAATACTGCAATTAATGTTTTTCGAAAAACATCCGAAACGCTCGCTGCATACTCAATGTGAGGCCTTAATAAAGATAAATAGCACGTTTCCTTCACCAATTCGTCAGCACACCTTCCGACTACACGTTTGACGAATGCCCTCTTTTTTAGCGCGCCTCCACAAATCGTGCGTATATGTTTTCCCCAAGAAAGATACGACGCAATGGTGGCCCCCAAGTATTTTACTTCATGCGCGACGCTCATCCGAACACCTATGACTGTGTAAGTTGGTAAAGTTTGGTTGTGTTTTCTATTGTTTAAGAGATACACGACGGTACTTTTTTTCGTATTTAATTCCAGCCTTAATTCTTCACGGCATTTCTGAATGTTGTTGAGGTCCGTTTGTAGTGATCCATGATCTGCATCATTCGGTATTTCCCTTTAGATGACGGTGCTGTCGGCAAAGAGTTTTATGTTGCTTTTTATTTTACTGGGTCTTGTTTATTTCCGCTTTTTAAAATAGGGGTTATTTTTGGCCATTTTTTAGTCGAAAGGGTAAGACACCTTCTGAAATCGATTTGTTAAATTTTTATTAAAAAAAGGCGCAGTTTCGGTTGCGATCTTTTTCAGTACCCTTGTGGGAATATTCTCTTTTCCATGTGATTAATTTCTTCTTATTTGTAGGAGTTGTTTCGTGATTCCTTCGCACGCAATTCTAATGTCATCCATCTTTGTGAAAGGTGTGATGTTGCCTTCACTGGGTGTCTCTCTGTCATTACTGTACACGCTTTAAATGACGATAAACTTCCATATGGTCACACGGGTAAAGGGGATTAAAATAGAGGTCGATTTGTGGAGAAGGAGGCTAGGGATTTCACCCAAGAACAAAGCCTGCCGAGGCGCATATCCAGCGGGAGAGGAGGGTATTCCTTACCCCTTGACACTTTCAATTTTGGGAGACATTGTAGTCCGGTCCATAAACACTGTAAACAGTGCAGTTTGTTCTGAGAGGAGATGGTTGGTTATTGCAAACATCGGAAGCAGCACCCATTGTGTCTCCTGGAGCCCCTCCTGCGCAGTAGGTCGTCCCCGCCCCCCATCCCCCCTCACCCCGGACTCTTTCCCCCTTCCTCTCTACGAGTCCCCGTTCGTGGAGCACCAGTACCCACGCGTGAGGACGTGTTACGGAATTATGACGGTGTCGAATAAATGGAAATGACCGGTTCGTGATTACAACATAATTTCAGTGACTTTTTTTACAAAACTAATGAAGACACAAATGACAGCGATGTAGCAGTACGATATTATCTCGCTTTTCATGTGAACCCGGACAAGTTAATTTTTGAGAATCGAGAAATGCTTGCCACACTGCGGCCACAAGTTCCAGACGCTATGGTGTTTAGGGGTGGGAGGGATGAGATCTCGATGGGGAGAAGGAGGAGTGGAGGAAAAGGCGCTGCAACATGCCCAGCGAGTTGTGTCTAGTTGGTGAGGCAGAGGGGCTCACCAGCCATTATAGGTCATTAGCGTTAGGCTTCATTTTAACATAGAGTGCTTCAAATTGCTCTGTTTACTTGATGAGAAATTCTGCCGCATTCACGTTTAGCTCGAAAGACTAAATAATTTATTAACTCGGTCTGTTACGCAGATATGAATCAAAAATATAAATATTATTTCCAAATGGAAAAAATAATCATTTGTCTTCCTTCTCAGTTCACATATTTACGCTGAAAACAATGGCAATTTTGCGCCATCTATACAAATATTTTTTTTAATTGCATTCTTATTTACATGATACCTGTATAATTCTTAATGACTCTATCGCCAAAATCGACCAAATGCGAGGCATTCGTATCGCAAGTTAACGTTTTATTTGTTGCCTTTATGAGAACCATTAAAGGAGCGATGCAATGCAATTGAATCTATTTCCTGACCCTTGTCCGACACTTGTTCGTATGCTGCTGTGCAGTATGAGTGGAAAGATTACAGCCTGGGGGTTGGGAAAGCATTGAAGGGTGATTGCGGGGTCCTCCCCTCCCCTCCTCAAGCCAGTGCCTACCCACCAGTAAGGGAACTAATTGACCGCACCCTCTTAGATTTGCACCCCCACCCACGGACTGCACCCTCGGACGGATGGCGTTGTCAACTTGGGAATCGCCAGCGAGAACCGACACTCAGCCACTGCCCTTGACGTATAAAATATCTACATTATCTATATAATACCCCGCAAGCCGCCACTGGGGAGTATGGTGGGGGGTGATAGGTCACCACCCGATAAAGGGAATTAAACCATGTCCAAAACGAACAAATTCATACAAACCTACACCCACAGAGGTGTATATATTCATGCAAAAACCTTTTTAACTTACGCGCATTCAAATACATATACTGTCAACTAACGTGCACATACACCTACAAGTGTAGTAAATGTCTATCCAATAACGTGGAAGTTATATTTAAAAAGTAAGAAGGGGAAATTCAACTATCACATGGACATGTAACCCATGGTTTCCGCCCCATTACAGATCGGGAATGTTACTTACCGACCCAAACTGGCGGCGGAGGCTTCCCCCCACGGAGAGAGAAACAAGGAATGGAATGAGAGGTTTGAAAATAAACAAAGCAGAGCAATCAATACTGTATTGAGCACTACACTCTTTAATAACACTCCCATGCGGTCACGCATGAAGGATTTTGACAACAAAACACCAGAGATTAGTGTAATTGCATGTAATTGAATAGAATTCATTATTCCCTAGATGCTGAGGGTGTCAAGTGGAATTTTTGCTATCTATAACCCTACAGTTACTATCCCATATTGTTCCGCGGGAAGTAGTCCTTGAATCTGCTAGTTCTGGCATCTAATTCCCTAATTTTATATACATGATCCAAGCGACCAATGTATGATGGAGTGCGAATAATTTGCGAGACCTCGGTGCTGAAACATGCGTATCTGAATTTATTCAGTAAGTTCAACCTGGCATTGAATCGTCTTTCTTCTAATGATTCCCAACCCTATTCCATAAGCATTGCAGTGGCGCTTTTCGTTTTATCGTAAGAATTTGTTTTGGAGCAGACTGCCCTACATTGAACTTCCTTGATTTCCCGAATGAGTCCTTTTTCACTTGGATCCCATACCCTACATGCATATTCTAAATGAGGCCTCACAGGAGCATTGTAACGGCGTCCGTGTTCCTTGTAATCACTCCTGCCAACAATGACAAGAGCAATAAGGTCTCCAGCCTACTTCCATGCCCTATGAAATGTCTCCTTTACGGTAGCAGTGGCCTCACTCCGAATTACCTTGCAGAATTGCAAGCTTTTCTGAAACTCTCTCACTTTTTTTCTTTTTATCTCCCTCTCTCTCTTGTCTTTATGTGGGCGATTGCTTTAGACACTTAATCTTAAAATAAACACCTCGAAAGTTTAAATGACTAAAGTACTCGCCGGGAACTCGAGAGATCCGCGATTGAATCCCGAACCAGGTGAATGATCCCTACGCTGTAAAATTCAAGGCGTACATATGTTTATTACAATTTTTCGATGGCAGCAGGGTTGTTCTAAAATGCAAGATTACCTTTTTTACCACTGAACAATTTTTAATGAAAATATTCCAGTATTTAAGATATACTCACATAAACATTTCACTCCATGAGAAGTTATTTGAACGCTATCGTTCCAATTTTTAATGCCTAAAAACCAATATCTATATGAGAAATCCTAATTAAATCTTACCAGCCAACTGATAGAAGTATCCCTATTCATATTTTCCCTCTCATACAAAATATCAATGAATGGGGAAAGTGCTTCTACCTTTCACAGTAGTTTCTCCATATTAAATATAAAAATAAAAATACCATGTTACATGTACACTTACGAGTATATGCCAATTTTAAATTCACATCGAGAGAAATACGTGAAACTAAATAAAATGTATTTAATATAGAAAAATTGCATTATAGGATGAGAAATCTTTATTTCATTTAAAGAAGTCTAATAGTTTTCAAGTACCTAGGTATATATGAAATGTGTAACTGCATAAAAAGAGACGTTTCAGGCGTGATATGGTGTAATATCATGATTAATTGAAATTGGAAATTTTCCACAAAATATTTTGTGGAAAATTGCCAATTTTAATTTAAAAATATAACTGTTTATTTGAAATGTGAGTAAGGCATGTATTAAATGTGTAAGGAAATAGTATATCATGACAAAGAGAGGATGGATCGGTACAGACAAAACAGTGTATCTTTTGCCAAGCATACATACCTGTAATACCACGATATGGCATCATACAAGAATATTGCGCTCGAAAAAGTCTGGACTAAAAGTTGTTTCGCCAACCCAACTCAGGCTTATGATAAAATATATTTGTTGTCGCTGTATTCATTGTATTACTGAACAGAAATCGTCATAATTCAGAAAAGTATCATACTTCCTTTAGACAACTTTAGACGAAAATATTACTCGTCTATTATATAAAACTGCATGGAGCTGAATGATCATTATGAAGACGCATGAGCAATCAACAAATTTTATCATTTATTTTGTGAAAACATATGTTAGATTAGACCTTAATTGGGAACCTTGTTACGTTCAAAATAAGACGAAGAAATTAGTTAAGGATCATGGTGAAAACAAGGTTTGGCAACGAGGATCGACTTTGACTCTGACAATGGATGATTGCAAATGAGTAAGGTTGAAAATGTGTGTCATCTCTCACTGATTAGAGAAACTCAAGTGCAATTCCCGCTCTCTTGACCCGGTCGGTCAGGTTGCCGAGTATGTACTCTAGGGCGCCAACAATTTATTCAACAGGGCCGACTGAGATCTTCATCTGGCTTCAAATCAACAGATGTTCTGGAATGAATGCCGCCAACCACCATTACCAGATTGGTCCGCTTAAGCCACCCGCAGGTGAGCGCATTTATCTTCCAATCCATTGCCAATCTGAATCCCGCGCCCCACTATCCCCACAAGACAGCGCCGAATTTGCGAGCAACGTGAAATGGCGCTCAACCCTCACGCGTCCAATGGAGTCGCGACACGACAGGCAGGCAACCTAAGGGTGCCACGACCACCTTATTCTATTCTTATTCCTTCGTCCTTTCCCTAGATCCTTAAGGACCTGTTGAAGGGAATACGCACGCCTCCATTTCCCCCAAAAATTGGCTGGAATCGGTTTTCTAAACGACCGACTCCCATCCCTCTTTCGCCATCAAACTTCTTGTGCACATTGTTTTTAAGTTTATGTTTTTAAGTGTACTTGTATATCCTACATCTACTCAATACCCCGCAAGCCGCTGCAAGGGTGATTGGCTGGGGTGTTAGCGCACCACCTGTAATTAAGAAATAAACCGCATGCAAAAGTCACCAATGTGCACAATCCACAAACAAAACATGGTATACATTCATGGAAAATCCCCTGACAACCCATACCCAAGCAAACAAACTACCAACTAACATACACATACATCTACAAATACACCGGATGTCTTTGCAATGTTTAATTTTGTTCCGACTAGTATATTAAATGTTTTTAATATTTCTAAAATGACTTCCGTTACTTACTATTATGATTCCTGATTGTTCGGGAAGAGTATGGGTATTTGTATCTATCTCTTCTGGAATCTAATTCCCATATTTTATCTTTTTGGCCTGCTCTACCTAAGAAGTGTGACGCCATTATAATTCCTTTAGTGTCATCGTTGAACTCGTTGCTTTTGAATCTTTCTGAAATTCTCGCTTGTACTCTTCGTATTTCAAGGGGCTCCCAGCCTAAATCCCCTAAAAGACCTGTTACACTCGTGTTCTTACTGTACAGCAGTAGTAGACGGGTATTTTGCAGGCCTAAAGGATTCTAATTTTTGAGGTGGAATCAAGACATTGAAGCATCGCAAGACCTAGTAATTTAGTGAGCTAAGTCGTTTATTTCTATTCTTTTCCGAGAACTTTTCTAACTATCCTCGTAGTTGGGAGACGGAATCATTCCAAAGCTGAAAAAATACCGGATTTGGGAAATCGCTATTGAAAATGATAACACCAGTGGTGGAAATTTACGGTGAGATAGTGGAATTATTATTAGTTAATTTACCGGTTAAGGTAGGTTTTTGGATGGACACAACTATCAAATAAATATTTTGTAACTCCATACAAAACCCAATCCAGCAACCTAATCTACATCAGGTCCCTCTTCATCTCGGTGTACTTCTTTCCTCCCTTCATCCCGTCCAGCATCCCTATCCTGTCCCTGCCCTTTCCTCGCTTGCCCAACATTCTCCCCTCCATTACCTTCTTTAACATCCCACTACCGCTCAATACGCCTTTCATCCATTTTTCCTGCCTCCATAGGATTTCTCTCAACAAACCCCTCTCCTCACCCACCATCTCCAGTACTTCCTCATTTTTTTTCCTTTCGACAGTGGAATATCATCAAATAACTGATTTGTGAAATTCGTCACATATTGCAAGAAGACAGTCATAGCCACTCAACAATTCTCTCTAAATCACAAAAATATGCTACAAATTACTTCGGACATTATCAATAATGTTTTTTTAATTAACGTTTATCAGCAATGAAAATATTTCCGTAAATCACAAGCCATTACCCCACACCACTTCCTCAATAATGGCCAACTGCGCTGTTTCGGTGTCGAATTGCTTTCCGCCGTGCAAAACTGCAGAGAGTGGCATGAAGTACACATGCTAAAAGTGGTACGAGATGAAAAGCGACCACGCTGAGAGAGAATGGAGAAAGGCAGTTTGCTTCTCCTTCCGGGACACGTGTTCTTACCGCGAACGCGGTTTAGCCAGACAACAGCGACACCATCTCGAAAAGTCTCTTGTCTTTCTGTCCCTAATCATCGTATCTAAGCTTAGATCTCATTAGGGTTTATTGAGGGGACGGGGGTGGAATGTAGTCACCCTGGACGAAACACCCTGAGTCCTACACATACACCTATCACAACGCGTTGTGCGGAAAATCCCAAAATACCACGTCGCGCCCCTTCGCAAATGTTCCCTCTTCAAATTCCCATCGACCCTGATCATTGATTATCACGCTCCTTGCCCAAATCAATGCATACGGAATAATTTCGCTCGATTCCCACAATGTCAGGCGGCTAAAACCAAAGCAGGGTCACATTGAAATGCACGATTCGGAATTTCAATTGGCCAGTGCCTCTTTTTCCCACATGAATATTTATAACAACAAAAATCAAATTAGCATGATAAGTTATCAATGATAATATTAGATATTATCGAAATGTATCCCGTGGACTGTCATCTTGTATTCGACGGTTTCTGGCTCAACTTTGAGGAAGTTCATGTTCATTATATGAAGAACACAATGTATTTTTACACTGTTCTTTATATTGGTACTGCTAGTTTCAAGGCTTAGGCATCATCATCAGGTACCTATTACGATTACACGTACGTGCATCCTGAAGATGACGCCTAAGCGTTGAAACTAGCAGTACCAAAATAAAGAACAGTGGAAAAATACATTGTGTCCTCCATTTAATGGAATGTCATCTTAATCACCAAATCTTATTAATGGATTCTGCATTAATTAGTCAATTCCTTTAATAAATACTTTATGTAATTGTTACAATTTTAATACAGAACTGATAATCTTGCATAAAGTACACTAATTGCTTGTGTTTTTTCACAAACAATTAATTAACAAATTATTTACTAGTTTAATGATTCTAATTTAAATCGAAAATATTCAATTATTCCTGCTATGATTGAACTCGTCATTGCATTTGCTCATGTGTTTGAAGCCTTACCACCTTAGATAACACTAACTCAGCTGGCAGCATTAATGCACTATTACGCGCTTTTGGTCTTTGATTATTTTCCAAATTAATTTATGAGATTCCTTCGCATCTGTCTTATTCCTCATTCAGCACCAAACGTTAATTTCGGGCATGAGTAATGGTCATTCCAAAAATGCCATTGAAATCAATGCGTTTAATCCAAGGGATGACTTCAAAAGCAAAAAAATCGCATTTATTAGCACCACCACCAGGACAACGAGTTTTTTTTTACTAAATCTAATTTTGCGCTCGAAATTTTTTACGAAGTACTGTTTTTCTGCAGAAAAAAAGTCGAAATTTCAGCGGATGATCCCGTGACCTTTCACCTAATATATAATCTTCTTCAAACCGCAGTGCCAAAGTCACTGCGGCAAGCGTGTCTGACCCTGTACACACGACCGCTTTATGAGTTGAACTTGATGGCATCCATCTTCATTTTATAGCCACTTACTTATTGTTTTTTTAGGGATGGGCACGTAATTGATAAATATCCGATTTTCATTCAATTCATGAGTTATAAATCTACACAATTCTTACACGGTGTCCTTCCTTGGAAGTTTTATTATTAGAGGATATAATGAATATATTTTATATTCATAAAGTAAGAGCCATTTGCTTATATTTAAATATTATTACACACAGATTTACTCCTGCAGAGCCATCACTGAATATTTGAGAAGCTATAGCAGCATTTGTTGTGTTTTATAAGTCGTTCGCTTGTCGACCCGAGAAACTTCCGAAAATATTTCAGCAAACAATGCAAGCAATCAAATTTTCCACCCGCGGAATAGAGTTACTCCTTAAAAACACCGAACCCAGCAAATCTCCGGGACCAGATGAGATACCGGCGCGCGTGCATAAAGAACTGTCGTCTGAAATTGTTCCATATCTTGATAAAATATTTAATAAATCATTGGCAGAAGAAAGCGAGCCAAACGGCTGGAAGGTATCTTCTGCAACGCCGATATTTAAAAATTGAAACTTGGAGAACTCCAGTAATTATAGGTCAATATCCATCACCTCCATCTCCTGTAAGATTCTTGAACATATCACTGTTACTTCCATAATGAGGTACCTCGATAGCCAAGATTTAATGATTAATACTCAACACGGCTCCTGCAAGGGTAGATCCTGCGAAAATCAACTCGCTGATATAATGTACTCCGGTGAAAGTAATATTCCAGTTAATGCGATATTCCTAGATTTCAAGAAAGTTTTCGAAAAAGTCCCTCATTGCAAATTACTCGCGAAATTGGAAACTTATGGAATACACGAGAGTATTATTAACTGGATTAAACAATTCTTAAGAGATCGTGTGCAAGCAGTCGTCCTGGACGATGTATCATCCGATACTGTCAAAGTCACGTCGGGTGTACCACAAGGAAGTGTCATAGGCCCCCTATTATTCCTTATTTACATAAATGACCTCATTACGGTAGTTAATAGCAAGCTCTGTCTTTTCGTCGACGATGCAGCAACTTATGGGGACATTTGAAGTCGCGATGACAGAGTCATGTTACCCAAAATAACCTAAATGCAATTCAGAATTGGTCCGACACACGGTAATTGGAATTAAAGTTGAAAAAATGTGTAGTACTACATTTTCAGGAAAATAATAATGCCCTCCCTAATAGCTAAAAAGTGAAACAAACTAAAATCGCGATAAGGGTAGATTCCTTAAATACTTGGGTATAGCAATTGATCAGGACCTGTCCTGTGGAAAGCACATACGAGAAATATGCTTTCGTGCTAATATTAAAAAAATGGGATTTGTAAAAAGAGTGCTAGGTAAATGCGAAGAAAAAGTGAAGGGATGTAGTTTTCTTGCCTAAGTCAGGCCCCACCTAGAGTATGCTGTCAGTGTATCGGTTCTTCAAAAAATAAATGTCATTTCGGAATTAGATCAAGTTCAACAGAGCAAGATTTGCAAACATCGTTATGGCCAACGTAGCAGCGTAACTACTTCGCTAAAAATTTAGGCTAGGATACTCTTGCAGAGCGGCGTTTACAACATAGATTAAACTTTAAAAAAACAAGAAAAATATGGGTCCTTTCCCGGTGACATCAAGAACATAATACGAATCCCAACATATTACAGTCGGAGGGATCAGGAATATAAGATAGGGAGTCTGTCTGAGACAGACTGCAAGGCTGACAAGTTTAAAATGTATTTTTTTTCCAAGAACGATAAGGGACCAGAATGCTTGTAGTCGGAATTAGGAAGAACAGATTTTGCGAAACACAATTTGCGAAAAACAAACCCCACGATATACTTAGATTGGGAGAAAACCACGCACAATTCGATACAGTATTCCTAGATTGCAAAAAGCCTTCGATAAAGTCCCACAAAATAAATTGTTGCACAAACTTAGATGTTATGGAAGAAATGAGAAAAAATATTAAATTGGATTAGAGACTCCTTGTCAAATCGCAAACAAATAGTAGTCATCGATGTGTTGTGCTCAACGGATAAATATGTAACTTCGGGGGTCCCCCAGGGAAGTGTAATAGGGCCTCTTCTCTTTTTAATATCCATTAATGACCTAAGCGCACACATTAGTAACAATCTCAGGTTATTTGCTGACGATGCGGTGGTATACAGGGAAAAAAGGAGTCAATTATATCGCGAGCTACTCTCTAAAGACTTAGATACAATCGCGCATTGGTGCAAGAATTGGGGATTAATGCTTAATATAGACAACTGTGTAGTTTTGAAATTTTGGAACAAAGAAAGTGTCAAACAGGACATAAACCACAAAATAGGGGTTTCAGTACTATCTACGGCCAAGCAAATAAAATATTTGGGGGTAGTTTTAACACCACGCCTTTCATGGGGAGCACATATCAGGACAATATGCGGATCCGTTTTAAAGAAACTGGGCTTCATGAAACGGGGGCGGGGAAATGTAATGAGAAAGTTAGAGAAAGATGTTATTTTGCTCTAGTTAGACCTCATTTGAATTATGCCGCAAGTATTTGGGATCCTTGGGAGAAAATTTGGCAAAAAGAATTAGATGAAGTCCAGAGAAAATCCACCAGATTCATGAAAAATTTTTATAATAGGAATACAAGTGTGACAGGTCTCTTAGGGGATCTAAGCTCGGAGCCACTTGAGATACGAAGAGATCTAGCGACACTTTACTTTTAGAAAGATTCAGAAACAACGAGTTTAACAATGACACTAAAGGAATTATTATGGCTCCACACTACATACAGAGAACATACCACAAATAAGGGAGATGGATTCCAGTACAGATAGATTCAAATACTCATTCTTCCCCAGAACAATCAGAAATCATAATACTAAGAAACTGAAGCAATTTTAGAAATATGAAAAACATTTAATTTACAGTTTGGAATAAAGTTAAACATTGCAAAGAGATTATATACAATTGTAGGTGCATGTGTATATTAGTTGGTAGTTTTTGTATTTGTTGGTTGTGACGGTTTTTGCAAGAATGTATGCAATGTTTTGTTTGTGACTTATATAAATTTGTGGTGTTTGTATGCGTTTTTTTTCTTAATCACCGGTGGTGCCCTAACGCCCCCCGCCATACGGTCTTGCGGCGGCTTGCGGGGCGTAGATGAATTTACTCTGCCGAATGCCTTCGTCTGAAAAACCGCCAAGCATACTAAAATATCTTGGGTAACCTCTGTTTGATCTTACAGGTGGCCTCACGCTAAACCAACCCCTTTATAAATACAATTTGATCCTATTGAAAGTACTCATTTGTTCTATTCTATTTAAAATGATTCTAAGTAAAACCCTTGTCGTGAGTGATATCAACTTATAACCCTGGAGTTATAATATTTCGCAGTTTTTATCGTTTTTAGAATGGGAAAAAATGCTGATATAACAAAGATATCCGATCAGAAATGTTATGAGTGATTCCATAAAAAATCGTCTTTCCTCGTTTTTTTTAAATCTGGAGTACTTCTAAAGGGATAATATATTTTTAGAACCTTCCCTGGTTTACCTTTCTTATCTGTAACATTTTTAATCCAATATACCTGGCCCATAACTCTCCTTATTCACGTCATATCCCTTTTTTATTCCCAAATTCACTTTTCAGCTATCTTTAACATGTATTTATTGCAAAGAACTACTAATTCTTTTTCGATTAATATTAGGCTCATAATATTTCTAAAAGTATAGGCGTATTTTCCTTTTTCATATCTTTACATTTCCTTCACTTTCCTACATAACGCGCCCATTTTTCATGTCTCACTTTAGACCCTCCAATTTCGTGCATTACCCTTTCTTCAATTATTCATTTGCTCTATTCATTCCTTGCCTTGGTATATTGTAAGGTATTTTTACTTTATTCTTACTATTTCCACGCTCAAGTTCTTCTAATTCCATCCTTTTCCCTTCATGATAACAATATCATCGCTAATTCATGTCTTCATAATCCTTGTCATCGCTCAGAGTTTTATCAACTGCCTCTTGGTAGAGATTTCTTTTCACCTCAGTTAAGTTATCCCTATTCTATTTTGCTGTACTTTTTTCTTTTCACTTCGTTTTAAATTCAATATAATTACAAAAATGTCATCCGAGTTCGCATTCTGTTTCCGTGAAACTGTGTGCGAAAATAGCGATCGATCAATTTGCAAACCTTACTAGGATTTACATTAAACAAGTGCCTAGTAAATTCCGCACTCGGAAAAATGATTTTAAAACCTGTACGCTACAATTTAACCGACTGAGGAAAACCTCAAACTGAACTAGAACCATGATTAAAAACATTTGGTCTGGAAAATCAGGAACACAAGGCTTTTTTCATCGGTGGGACAGCTGTGTACTGCGTGCAGTAGAACTAAATGCAAATGTGGACTCAATTCCAAATGATGCGGCCATTGAATGAGGGATGAGAGACAGTTGATGACAATGCCCAATATCATATGTTGGAAATATGCAGTCTTTGTTTAATTGCAAATAAGAGTCCTGAGGCTTAAAAGCTCAACGGAAATACTAAACACAAGCATTATGATACCCCACAGATAATGCACTATTATATTTTCTCGAAAGAATCGAAAATTAATCTTTAAAGGTAACAGACATTTGGATTGAAACATTAAAACAAACATGTACCAATAGATTCTAAGAATACGAAATGAAACGCGATACTCTTTTAAGAATTTGTGACGGTGCAGCAATTTTTAGTTTCAAGTTCCGTCGGTTTAAAGAAAATCCTCCTCTTCGAGGCGAGGAACTTCGCGGGGCGCCATTATTTTATTTCCGGAGTGAAAACAAACTCCAGCGCTCACGCTTATTTTGCGAGAGGGCAAATGCAGGGGCGGCGACAAAAGTACACGGCGAGCGCAGTAGTGGTGTGGCTTCCAGGGCCTCCATCCGGGAGAACTTTTTGAATATGTCAGGCTTTTTTTTCGAGTGTGAAAACGTTTCCTCCAGGCGAAAGAATGAGCGGAGTGCCAGCGAGCTGGGAGCTTGAGGCGGGAGGAGGGGGACGTGGCACACTCGTATTGCTCAGGAGACTGGATCTGAAGGACGGGAGGGGGTGTACGTGTGTGCACCATGGCATCGAGCCCCGCCAACTACTGCCGTCATTAAAGTCGAATGACACACTTTTTTTCGTCTCCCGTCCAGTGCACAATCACGTAGACGTGAAGGACTCTAGCGGTCCCCCGGCCAAATGTCGTTCTTTGGTCCCGCTGAAATCCCCCTTTCTTCTCCCCTTAACGAGCCCTTGGTTCCCGCCCACGAGCAGTAGGACACCAAAGGGCCCTGGGCCATTATCTCTCATGGGACCGTCAAAAGGCGATCCTCCCGCGCCCCCCCCCCTATTCTGCGCGTGCAAAGACACCGCGGCCGGAGTCCATAGGCAGACGGGGAGGGGGGTTGTGAAGCTGCTCCCGTATTCACTCTTCCGGTAAAAATGGCATGTCAAATGCAATTGTGTTAGCTATAGGTACGGGGGACGAACTGAATGTCAAAGCTCCGCTAAAATTGCTCTCAAAGCCTGGATTTGATACGTATAATATCATACACAAATTGACGTAGGCAGACATGATCTACGCAGGATTTGGAGGAATACGCGAAATTAATGAATATTCAAGGAGTTTTGCTGAGCGACCTCCCCCTGAGTCTCAAAAGTGTGAATGGTCTTCCTTGATCCTTCCTGCCTCTCACTACGGTAGAGAGTTTTGCTATGGCTTGTTCATTATATGCTATGAAATAATAATGGGTACAAATTCAAGAGAAATATTGTTGTTTTTAGGGAAATTGGGATTATAAGTGGGACGATTTTGACTATTCTCTGATAATTTCACCCAGAAATAGTTTTTAAAATATAAGTTTTCTAAAGAGAATATTTGAATACAATTTCACCAATTCTGGGCGCCTGAATGTTTTCACGGCTCCATGTAAATTTACCGCGTTTTTAGTTTAGCAGCTCCGAGCCAACATACAGCCCAGGGTAACTAATACACCATATGTAGTGCAATTGATAGAATTTAAGGTCCCTAATCTACTTTATCTTCTGAGCAGGATCACTCTATCTGTTATCCTGCTCGGAATGCTGAGTATCAACCAGTTGACGATTTCATTGAAACATAACCGTACTTTCTGGCTAATTCGACCATTTCCAAGAAACTGCGGGAGATACGGCAACACTAATTTTTAACTGAGTCATCCCCTAATATTCATTTCAATACAACAATTCCAGAGTGTAAAAATTATTCGCTTTGACCGGGATTCGAACCGGGACCCCTCAAAGGCAATCTGGGTTCGAATCCCGGTCAAGGCAAATGATTTTTACACTCTGAAATTGTTGCATTGTAATTTGACTAGATTGTTACAACGTGAATTATATTTTTCCAAGATTAAATTTTTTCAAGGGTCCAAAATTACTTTATTGACGGCGACAGAGAAATGAAGACTTCAATATTTGAGACCCAGGGAGCAACAACGAACTCGGTGGCATTACCAATATTATAACTTTGGCTCGAATTCCGTCAAAATTTGAAACAATTTTAGCCTAGTATCACTTTCCAGTGCCGATGAGCATAGGAATAGGATTTCCGGATGCCGTACACACTTATGAGACGACATACAAACCTTCTAACATTCCACGTAACACTGTCGACACTACCTATGGGGGTAGCGCCAAGTGTCCCAGGACTGCCCTCAATGATCGTGTCAACAGCGCCTAATTAGTTGAAATGAAGGCTCGCTCTGCTTTTACAATAAATCGCACCCTTATGAAAACCAAACAGAATAAAAATCTCCTTATAATATGGTTTTCATATAATGTTATGGGAAACATTAGCTTCGTAGATCTAGACTCAGGACAAAGTCAATGGTGTCACGAGAGCGTGCTTCTGTCCTGTATTATCTCGGAGGAACAAAATTATAAATTAATACAAAATTAATGAAACCTTTATGAAAAATAAATTTAAAAATGTGTGAGTTTTCGAAAGTATTTAAAAATTGCGGGACAGTTTTTGTTGAAATTCATCGGCGATCGAACGAACAACACTTTTAATACCAAATTTCCGTAATTCTCGTTTTAATTATAAAAAAGATTTTAAAAAAAGGGCACTTTAATGCTTCAGAGACTTGAAAATTATGCGTCATGGGCGTAAAAAAAGAGGATTTAGTTTTTTTGCAAATCACATGAAGTACCCTTAATTTACGTTTCCTTTTCCGGAGCGAACGTTAAATTACAGATCAAATTTCTTGCATAAATTGGACGGATTTCTCTTTTGCAGTGATATTAAAAATGTATTATTAGCCCCATCGTACTACGGTAGGAGAAATCATGTCAATAAATTGAAGAGATTAGGTGTGGAGAAGATAGGTTTAAGATGTTATTTTTCCCACGAACGATAAGGGATCGGAACCATATTTCCCGACCACAGTAGGTTCATATTCGGGTCCAAATTATTCTAGTTACTTTGAAATTAGTAGGTAATTATGTCACACATTTTTATATTTCGCAATAGTTTTGCTCAAAGGGAGGCTATCATATGAATTTTGTTTAATATAAATTCTATGGAAACATTTTTGTTTTTTCAATGCGGGGTAAGTTATTTTAGTACCCTTCAAGCCCTCGGTAGTATGTGGCAGGGGGTGAATAATTTCCAATTATACTGGTGAATCGCAGGCTGAACGCTGTAAAGGACTGGCTACAAACGTACGGATCGGGCGATTATATATCAATACCGAGTACATCACACGAGTAAGTGCCACTCTTCAGCCAATGCTCAAAACATTGAAAGAGTGTTAAAAAGAGAACGTTAATATTTTCAAGTGAGTACCTTGGTTTTCCCTCTTTCAGTGATGGTGTCACCATTTTTTAAGTTAAGATTGAACTATCAGTAAATTTATTGATTAATTTAACATTAAGCTGATGTTTAGGTCTCACTTCGGAAATATTTTTAGTAACATTTGAAGAATATCGTCCATTCACAGTTGATGAAAGAAATATCAATTTCTATGATTTTTCATGATAAGATGCTTTACTTTAGGTAATTAGTTATGACTGAAGACGTTGTGCTAGAAAACAATATTTGCCTTTTGCCGAAAAATATCAACATAATAATAATTTTTTAACATTTATCAAATCTTTTTGACAGTATTTTTCCAATATTTTTCATCCATTAACTTTCTTTGAACTTTTCCCCCATTCTGATCGTTCTGTTAATTTAACTGTCAGTGAAATTTTATTAGGTAATCTACCGGTTAATGTAGGTTTTCGGATGGACATAACTATCAAATAAATATTTTTGTGACTCCTAAGAAAACCTACTCTACATCAGGTCCCTCTTCATCTCTGTGTACTTCCTTCCTCCCTTCATCCCGTCCAACATCCATATCCTGTTCCTGCCCTTTCCTCGTATGCCCAACATCCTCCACTCGATTACCTTCTTCAAGATTCTACTACCACTCAATTGGCCATTCATCCATTTTTCCTGCCTCCATAGGATTTCTCTCAACAAACCCCTCTCCTCCCCCACCATTTCTAGTACTTCCTCATTTGTTTTCCTTTCGGTCCATTTCACCTTCTCCATTCATCTCCACATCAACATTTCAAAAGCCTCCAATCTACGTCTATCCTCCTGCTTCAGTGACCACGTTTCCGCACCGTACATAGCTACGCTCCATATCAGAGTTTTTACGAGTCTTGTCTTAACCTACCTACTCAACGTCCCCATGATCAACTCCCTCCTCCTTGAGAAAGCCTCCTTGCCTAGCGCAATTCTTCTCCTTACGTCCCTACTACTTTGACCGCATTGGTCCAAAACACTTTCGAGATACGTGAACTGTTCTACCAGCTCTATTTTTTCCCCTCCTATTTTAATGTTTAGCTTAGCCTTTTTCTTTCTGGAAAACCGCATAACCTTTGTTTTATTAATTTTGATTCTCATCACATATCAATCGCACTGAACTTCCAATGCATCAGCAATGCTTGCAACCCCTTGGCTGACTGAGCAACTAATACTTGGTCATCAGCAAACCTAACCGATTTTACAATTTCCCCTCAGACTTTCATTCCTACCTCCATTTCTTCCCATGCCTCTTTAATCATTTCCTCCACATATACACGCACTTTGAACAGCACTAATGACAATGGGCAACCCTGCCTTACCCCTCTTCCTAGCACTGCCCATCCGGATTCTCCGTTCCCCACTCGCACCTGAGCAGTTTGAGATATGTACAGGTTGCGGATCAGTCTCCTGTCCCTCCAATCCATTCCTATTTTCTGCAATACACCCATTAATGTTTCCCAATTTACTCTATCAAACGCTTTTTCGAAATCTACGAAACAGGCAAATACATACTAATTGCATTCTATATTTCTCGCGATTAGCGATCTCATTACTGCAATGGCATCACGCGTACCTCTTCCTTTCCTAAACCCAAACTTATCATCCCCTAAGTAATCATTTGCCTTACTCTCTATCCTTTTGTAGATGATCCTGAGAATAACTTTAGCTACGTGGGATATCAAACTTATTGTTCTGTAATCCTCACATGATGTAGCCTTTACCTTTTTCGGAATAGGAACTAATATTGATCTCACAAAATCTTCCGGCCAGATTCCTTCCTCATAGATACTACGAATCAGTCCGTATAGAGTCTTCTTTCCACATTTTCCTAAACATTTCAACAGTTCCACAGGAATGTTGTCCACCCCCATGGCCTTATTTGCTTTCATCTCCCTCAATGCCCTTTCTGTTTCAACGTCGAGTATACCTGGACCTAAGCTATCTTTTTCTACGTCATGATTATTTTCTAAGTCTAACCTTTGGCCTAAGTTCTTTACCATACAGTGTTTCTATATATTCCTTCCATCTTTCTTGGATTGTTTCTGGTTCAACCATTACCCTCCCCCACTTATCTTTAACTGTTAGTACAGATCTTGCCTTCTTACTGTGTTCACGGATGAGATGATTGCAAAGATGGATGAGAGAAGAAGATGGAAGAATGTAAACACAGAGTTAGGCAAAATGAAGTACAAAGAGTTAAACAATAAATTCAGAAGGGCCACAAATTAAGCAAAAGAAGAATGGTAGAAAACGCAATGCGAGGATATGGAAAGTTTACAGGGGAAGGGTGAAATTGGTGCTCTATACAGCACGGTTAAGTTATTATCGGGAAGTGTCAGTGAAATAAGAGTATAATTATTCTCCTCTTAAAAATTTGATTTAAATGTTAAGTTTGGTTAAGCTAATTAAAATACACGGATTAAAAATATAAAAATAGTAAAAAACTCGTTAAATAGCATTTTTAATCCGTATTTCTAGGAGTATCATATTTTGTCAAACATATCAAGGAAAACATACAAGGTCTGTCCCATAAGGTAGTAAGACTGAGTCGATCAAAAAAATTTCAGTGCCAGAATTGATCCATTCTCTCGTCATGGCCTATTGTAACGCTTCCATCGAGCCGTGGTGACATCCCTTTAGCACGAAGTTGAGGCGAGGGAAGAGGAAGAAGTCTGGCGGGCCATTGTCTGATTAATTTGGTCTCACATAGTCCAGAAGCTCTTTGCAGTGAACTGCGGGCGTGTTTCATTTTGCTCGTCCGCGAGCTCTCACAGAACCAACTCCGCACACCCCTTTCTCATGTCCATGTTTTCGGTCACAAGTCGATGCACATCATTTTTAGGAATTTCAAATTCATCAAAAACCATGCAAACACATAATCTGCTATCCATGTCAGTTTTTTACAGGACAAATTTCCCTTTTTCGAACCTAGACTTGAGTTATTATTTTATATATACATATATATATATATACCCTGCAGGCCAGCCACCGTTAGAGTGTGTGGCAGGGGGTAATCTAACGAAAGAAATAAGTTTCAAGAATTATAATTTTTGAAACACCAAAATAGCCCCTAATACTCCTTAAATTTGGAATCGATTACAAGTACGTCAGCACACTTTGGAAAAAAGTATATTGTGTTTTGCTTTAATGAACCACCATATATTGTGATCTTAACAGTTTCCTTTATTTAAGTTTTCTTGACATTTATAATGAATCTCAAAGTTCATACTTTTGGTAAGGTTCTAATGACATTATTGACACAGCTTCTTACGGCATCGCAGCCAAATGAATAGTTTTGTTTTTTAAGGGTTTAAACCTTTTCTTAAAGGGATAATAAAGCATATATTTATTGTAACACTGTTAAATCCCTTGGTTTACTTAAAACTATTGCGAAATTCAAATCGAGATAAATTTGTAACGTGTCAATGGATCTCAATCCCTTCTCAATAAGTATAATCTAAATAAAAATATTTCGTTCGCACTTTATATGAGGCGAGTCCACCATTTTTTATTTAGATTGGTGTGAATACTTCATTGAATGATATATCCGATACTTTTTGATCATATTTTCCACTTCTCATCTGAGTGTGTGGAATGCAAAGACCGAATATTTTTCGACTTAATGTTCAGGATCTTTTTCTGAACAAAGTGCGACGTGTGAGGGTATGCGCACTTCAAACCCCTGCCTTTCCCTTTGACCTCTATTTCCGGCATCCCCAGCATCCGCCCACACGTAGCTCGAGGTCCGCTAATGTCGTCAGGGCCCATTGCACTCCATTCCCTCAAAGATCAAAGGCATTTATAAAAAAATAAGCTTCCAGGGGAAAATCACTCGCCCCTGTCATATTTGGCGGAGCTCGCAGCGCGGTTCCGCGTTTTCCTACTACGCTTCAAATCTCCCAGTTCACGGACAACTGTACGCTGCTTCCGTGAGCCCTGAAATGGTTGCGTGGGCTCTCACCCCTTACGAGAGCGGGTCGGGAGGGTAGATGCGATGTCATGGAGGATAAGACTACTTTGCCGCGCACAGGGAAGATATCATTATGGGGTCCTTTTCCGGAGTTAGAGGAGCTTTACGGCACTCTTCCGGCAGGTATGCTCCCAGTTCAGTTGTTCCCTTGTGTCCCTTGTGATTAGTTTTACCTTTTCTTCACTATGACAGTCCAGATCACGAAATATTATATCCAAGAGACTTCTAAAGCCGTGAAAAGAGACCAAGTAATCCTAATTCTGGTCTAACTTGAAAAAATATCTCTAAAATATTATATATAACTATTTGATTAATTTCATTCGGTTTTTTGCTCAAAAAATCTCAGAAAATTTTTCACCAACCACTTAGAATCAAATCAGTGCAATGATCTCCCATGATCTCCAATGATACCCATATATATATATCCTCGTAGTATGTCGGGGTAATGAGTGAGCAATCAGAAGACAGCCGAGCAGATTTATTGTGACCGCTTACCCTTGAGTGGCACCTCTTCCAAAATGGTTTTAATTATCAAGTTTATCCAGATCTTAATAAATTCGACAAATTTAAGAAGTATTTTTTAATGTCCTCTTTATTACCTAATGTTACCGTTATTCATATTTCAATTCTGTTGAAAGAGTATAAAGTATATATATATACATTCAAACACGAAATCCCGCCATACATCAATCCTGTGTTCGTCCTTTATGTGTGTTTCTTTCCCCTTTCCTTATATCTATTTCTATGTGAATGATTATATATATATATTCTCTCGGGCAATACTATATGTATCGGAGCACTGTGGCGGTTTATAAGATCGCAGATCTCAAGGTAAATCAGGTTTCCTTATTAGCTTAGGTGGTAGAGCATCCGCCCGGCAAGTGGAAGGCCCGTGGTTCAAATCCCGGATAAGGAAATATATTTACTTTCGTGATCTGCTCAAAAACCGCCTTCCCCACATGTCCTGTGTTCGCCTTTTATGTGTTATCCTATCCCCTTTCCTTATACCTATTTCTATGTTTGAATGAATATTTGTGCGCCGTATGGCGGGATTTTCAAGTTTATATATATATATATATATATATATATATATATATATATATATAAACTTGAAAATCCCGCCATATATATATATATATATATATAATCTTGAAAACATTGAAAACGCATTGAATGTTTTATGATAGAATTAATTATGAATACTACAATTCTTTTTGAGGCCTTCTGTGAAATGGGTTATTGAGGATTTATAATTGAAGGCTATTAATAAGTTTCGCTTATTGTTTGAAGCTCGTACTCCTCAAGATAAATTATTTTTTTACATGGAAAATTAATCTAGGACCGTTGGTCCTTAGTTAAATCAGGCTGAAAACGTCTGATGCAATTTAATGTTTGCATTTCTCTTAATCAAATGCCATCAACATAGTGTATTTTACACTAGTTGAGAGTATTTTAAAATGTAGTATTTTAATATTGGGGTGCCCTGGTTATACAAAAATTAATATACTAACGAGGAAACATCAGCAAAACCAAAAGAGAATGTCAGAGATCATAAAAGACAAATATTCTAGATGGAGGAAATAATTGACAAGATTTAATAATTTACTGTTATTTAATTTTATTAATTTAAAATATTTTACTTTTGTAAGTCTGAGAAAAAATATAATTTCTACCTCACTATTTTGTTTGAAAACGTTTCCGTAACATCTTCACTTATAATCGATTGTTTACATCCTCATCGCCGTGTATTTTGAAACGAAGGTTAAAAACGGTTTCTACCCGGCCTGTAAATTATATTTTTAAATAAGATTGGCCCTTCCTTGAGGCCTTCGACCCTGTACCACCCACCGAGTAGCTCCACTGTAGAGTCACGAGGCATTAAGAACAATGTACGGGGCTCTTATGCGGAGCTAGCCCCCAAAACTGTCGTTCCAATTATCTGGAGTCAGTGGACCGTTCAGCAGCGCAATGGTCAAGGTGTTCCGTGTTCGATTTGAGTGAACATGAATCATATTTTTGAAGTACTGAGAATGTGTCCCTTCGAGCATGACTCGTGTCGCGAGCATTTTGCAATCCGGGTCACACCCACCCATACCCTCGACACGTTCCTGCTCTCGTCGTTACGCAAGGAATATTCCTAGCGTTGCCAAAACCTTTCTACCTTCTCAGTTTCTCATTTGATTCAGGTTTAAACAACAAAAAAGCGTATTGTAAAAGGAATTGCTTGATAACCTATAAGCTAAACCCAGAAGAACGGTAAACCTGTTCGAGAAAATTAAATTCAGGGATTTGCCGCGTGTCTAAGAAAAAGCCTGCAATTACACATTAAGAAAACGTTCCACGCTGGAACTGAGGCAACATAGAAATATTTCTTATAGTTAATTAGACACTATATAAAAACATTTATCCCTATACAATAGAAAAACGATATCAACGGACCACGATATTATAACAGAGAGATGAGAAGGGTTTTAAGACAATAAAGGAAATTGCCCTCGAAATACAAAAAAAAAACTTTGAAAAACGGCCAATGAACGACTTCTTGAAGTGTTTGGAAAAAATACTTAACATATCGGAGGGAAACAAAGAAAGTAACACAAAGAGCCTAAATAAATTTCAAAAGAAAAATTATGTGCGATTGCTCAGAGAATTACCCTAAGGCATTCTGGTAATACGTTAGGGAATTGCAGGGAAAACGTCCAACCATGTAGTCTCTCAAAAGCAACAATGGTAATACTATATATATACAGACAGCGCCCAAAAAGCGAATGTCTTCAAAAAAATTTTTCAAAGCGTATACACTAATGGAAAAGAGACATCCAGTGATGGCCACATCACATCTATCGCAAAGACGGATGACATTAGAATTACGCGCGAAGGAATCACGAAGCAACTCCTAGCCATAAAATGTAATAAATCACCCGGACCAGAGGATATTCCCGCAAAGGTACTGAAAGAGATCGCGACCGAAACTGCGCCTTTATTTAATACATATTTAACAAATCGATCCCAAATGGTGTCTTTCTCCTTCGACTGGAAAATAGCCAAAATCACACCTATATTTAAAAGCGCAAATAAACAAGATCCTGGTAATTACTGACTAATATCGTTAATATCTCTCACCTGCAATTTCTTGGAACACAATATTATTAGTAATTTCATGATATTCCTCGACACTCCTAACCTATTATCCAACAGTCAACACGGATTCAGAAAGGAGAAATCAAGTCCCAATTGCGTTTCGCAGTTGGGACTTTTTTAAACGACGTTCTACAATCGGGAGGAAAGAAACAAACAAGTAGATGCGATATTCTCGGATTTCAAGAAGACCATTGATAAAGTCCAACACTAAATTGATTCAAAATTTGCAATGATATGGAATAAACGCCAAGTAATAGACTAGGTTCGGGACTTCCTTACCGAACGTGAACTAAGGGTAGCGACAGATAGGTCAAGTTCTAATTATGCACAAGTAACAACTGGCATCCCACAAAAAAAACAACAATAAAAAAATAACATTAAAAAATGGTGTGAAGAATGGTGGCTGGAATTAAATACGAAAAAATGTACCGTCATGCATTTCTTAAAAAAAACAACCGAACTTTACCAATTCACACACTCGGAGGTGTTCGGATGGGCGTCGTGGATGAAGTAAAATACTTGGGGGTCATCATTGCATCGGATCTTTCTTTGGTAAGATATATAGGCGTGATTTGTGGAGGGGCGCTACGAAAGCTGTTATTCGTCAAACGTAGGAAGGTATAGCGAAAAAAGTGAAGGAAACGTACTATTCATCTTTAGTAAAGCCTAGCATTGGGTATACGGTAAGCGTTTGGGATCCATTTCAAAAGAAATTAATTACAGAATTCAATAGGGTGCAGAGAAAAACCCCTAGGTTCATGAAAAACTCATACGAAAGGACATATTTAATACAGAATCTGGGTTGGGAACCTTCAGATATGCAAAGACTAAGGGCTAGATTAAACTTATAATAAAGATAAAATTCGTGCGGTTTCGCATCCGACATTGGAGATATAATTAGGTCCACTAATTATATTGGCAAGGCTAAAAACTGCTATAAATTTAGAGAGTTAGATTGTCGAATTGATAGATTCAAGTAGATTAAATTCCCCCAAAACACTCTTCAAGTCTGGCGTCCTAACGCCCCCGCCGTGCCGCCTTGTGCCGGATAGAGTGTAGAATAATGTACATAAAATCTATTGTATTTGTGAATTGTCCGTCCGGAATTGATGGAATATTAACCAGTAATAAGTTTCTGAATTGCATGTGTACCAGCCTTCCTGTAACGTATTTTCTTGTCCTCTTTGTGTAGACAAAGGAATAGCTGCTAACCATGTAATACTCGTAATATACGTAGGCATGTTGCATGACTGGTGTTCGGTCGTCCCTTTCCACGCAGTGTTTGGGTGGATCGCGGGGTGTCAAGTTCATGAGGACTTGGAGGGAATATATGTAGAATGGCTGATGACCTACCACCCCCTGCCACAGGTCCTTGCGACGGCTTGCGGGGTATTGTCTGTTCGTAGATGTAGAAGTTCGTAAAGTACGAGGGTAGTTAGGATGGTTCTAGGAATCACCATCAGATTCCAGCGCTAGCGCAACGAATATCCAGCGTAGTAATCCTTATGACTAAACATGTAACGCGTTAGTGCTCTGGGAAGATACATGTGGTACGGACACCTCCCTGTGGTTGTAGTAATTGGTGAAGGAAAAAATTGAGATTCGAGCAGTGCTTAAATGCTTGGCAAAGAAAGATTGACAAGGGAAATTCATGCTAAATTTTAGAACACTCTGGTGGACTCTGCTCCTTCATGTTTAACTGTTGCTGAATGGACAAACGAGTTTAAGTTTGGTCGGTGCAGCTCAAATGATGATCCACGTAGTGTTTGGCCAAAATGTTCCACTACCCCAGAAATTATTGCAAAAGTGCGTCAAATGGTAATGGAGGATTGCCAACTGAAATCGCTGTAGCTGTAGGGATGTCATCTAAACGGGTTTATCACAATTTAACAATGGAATAGAATATGACAAAATTATCTGTTAGATGAGTGCCATGACTCGACGCAGGATCACAAAATCATTCGAATGGAAATTTCAGAACAATTTTTGGCCCATTTTAAGATCAACCAACAAGATTTTTTGCCCCGGTTAGTGACCATAGATGAAACTTGGCTCCACTACTATACTCCGGAGACAAAACAGCATTCAAATCAAAGGAAACATGTTGATTCCCTACCACCAAAGAAATCAAAGGCAACATACTTGGCCGGAAAGATGATACTTCAGTTTTCTGGGATGTGAAACGAATTCTGCAGGTAGATTATCTTCCCACTGGTGAAAAATTACTGGAAAATAATTTAAATTTCTAGACCAACTACAGGGAAAGATCCACGAAAAAAGTCAGGTTGGACAAGGAATAAATTCATCTTTCTTCAAGACAATGCACGTCCATACACAACTGTCGTTGCCACGGCAATATTCGTGAACTAAGATAAGAATTATTGTGAAACCCTACTTATTCACCTGGTTTGGCTCCATCAGACTTCAGTTTCTTCCCCAAGCTCACAATTTTCCTCGGTGGACGGAGATTCTCTTTGAACAAAGAATTAAAAGTCAAAGTAAATGGGTATTTTATTGGTCTGATGGAATATAATTTTCGAGATGGAATCAATGGGATCTACCAACATTGGAACACCGCCGAACTAAGTGCATTAATGTACAGGGAAACTATATTGAAAAATAAAAAAAATTAATTGAGGTATAAGTCGTTTATTCCTATTCCATTCCGAGAACTTCTCTAATTGCTCTCGAAGTTAATGTATTTGTTCTACCAACATTGAACCAATTTCTCGACTTTTTCTTTTCTCATGAATGATCTGAGATATTTGTAAGAATAAAATCAGTAGTGTCAAGCGTTAACTTATTATGCACGCCTCATAGTTCTTCAGAATTTGCTTGCCCGTGGGGGAATTTATACAAGCACAGCAAGCCTTAAAAAGTACACGTTATGCAATACTCGTGTCTACGCGTTTTTTTTAAATCCAGTTTGACTCACAGGTATTCGTTTATATTTGTACTCATGCGTCATCATTTTTTGCCTCTCAAATGAAAGTACCTAATGTCAAACACTCAATTACTCACTTTACTCACTTTTCTGTTATGACATGCTTACCTGTGTCATGACAGAGGAGACTTATTACTGGAGACCAATAGAGCTGATTTCAGTGCTTCGCATCCGATTCTCCAGCACGCCCAACTCTCGACGAAGAGTCGATTCGTGACTCTGCAGGTGAATGACATTAATAAAATCGAATGAAAATCGACGCTTTCGAATCTCCCGCCCACCCTAACAATCCTTCTGCCTCATTCTTTAAAGAGTGAACGGCTTCCTGGACCCCTGGTCCCCCCTTGGCCCGCACCACCTCGCCCCACCAATCATTCCAATACCACGACGGTAGGTCACTTTTTCAAACGTGTTTTGGTGACACGTGGCAGCAATTTTATTGATTTAGTTATTATTTTCATTCCCGTGGCAGAGTCTGCCAAAGAGATATTCCCCGCCACCTTGACGTATCCCTCCCACCGCCACCTTCTTCCTTCCTCTCGGCGAGCCTCCCTTCCCTTCGCCTCCCTCCCTTTCGCCCCTCCTCACTCCACCTCCGTTCGCTCCACATGAGTCTTCATTTTATCATTTCGATTCAGAGATGCGGAAGGACCCGGCCCTTCCATTTCCTTCTATTTCTCCGGGATGCTTATTTGATGATATTGAATACAATCACGAGGAAAAAGGAAGTTTTCCATCTCCGGAGGGCCCGTATAAATATGGCATGTTGTATGTAAGTGCCTCAAACGACTGCTGCTGTTTCCTCGTTTTCGGCTCTTAAAGGATGGGCCCTTTTGCCTCCTTGCCCTCGTTCCTCCCCTCCCCTCCCTGGTCTTCCTCCTTTTGACCATCCTCCCAACCAACACTATTATACACACATACTCTCTCCGCTCCTCTCCCACCCCTTTCTCCATCCCTTTCCGATTCAGGCGCATTCCATTTCTAAGAACGCCCCTTTCGCCAGAGAACGGGCCTCTAGTTACTTATCTCATCCTTTCGTCTCTCTTCTAGACCTCATGAGGCCAAATGGAGGTTGGGTATGAAGTCCCCACACCCACGCTCCCAAATCTCTTGCATTGACGGTTGTCGTCTCCCCTAAATTGCGTGCTTCATGACACAGATATACTTATGCGTATTAATATGATGTATACATTCACCAGAGGGATAGACTCATTCCTTCAGCTCATCAGGAAAAAAATAAGTTGCATAAATTTAACGAATATCGAGATGGTGGTTGATGTATCGTGATTTTTTGTGGTTCTACACGAAGAGCGTGAGCTCTCTTTTGCGACGAATGCGTAAGCAGACGAACAATAATCTAGTCAAGGGTGAACCAAAGTACGTCTTTGACGTCTTTGAAACAATTCCCAGTGACGTAGAAACGTGCAGTGGAAAGAATACGGAACATTGATCGGCAGCAACTCTCAGATTTTTACATTATGAACGTTGATTGAGAAGTACAGTTATAAGAACTAAAGAATAAATATTGAAAAGCGGTGAAGCTGTGTGAAATCAAAGGAGAGGCTTCATAGGAATTAAATTGAATAGCCAAAATATACTCAGAGCATATTCCAAATTGGCTCGTGAAATTTGGAAATTTTTAATTATCACACCATTAAAAGGTTAACTATTGATGTATATTTGAAGCAATAATGGTTAATCCATGAATATTCAAGAATCAAAATTATGAAAATACGACCCTTCTATACATATGTACCACGAGTTTGAGTTACCACCCCTCAGATTTAAAGATCATTATTGCACAAAGAATGGAAGAACTACTCTATATAGTAAGATCTGGTGCTTTCCCGGCGTATTTGCTGGATGAAGTTTTCTCGGGTCTTCCACCGGGTCAGGGGTTCCATGTTGGCCGACGTTTCGATGCCCGACTCGTGCATCGTCCTCAGGGTTGATGATGACTTCATCCAACTACTCTATATGCTAAATAATTTGATTGTAGCTTTAAGCAACCAAAAACTTCTATCTTTTCCCATCGATGAAGTGTTGATGCAAGAGAACCTCATCCTTCCCTCTTCTTCATGTTACTCCTTTATACCTGTGTATTTATTTCGGTCTGGAGGCTCCAGCACCGAACTTGGATCTGGCCTGTGCGTTTCCAATCCACTGACGATTAATGTCATTATTCCCTTCATTCTCTTCTTTCACACGAATGTTTAAACTTGCTCCTCCATTTGTAATCATTTTTTCTGAGTATAAAAGTTTCGTCTTCGACACAATTACCTTCTTATATTAAAGTTCATTTTTACTCCATTAGACTCTTCAGTCTAAGTTATTCCTCTCCATGTCATCTGTTCCCAAGGGAGTCAAAAATTTTCCCCCGGCCGAATGTATTCCTCTTGGGCGGGGTTTAGTCCCCCGATATCAGCACCATCGGGCAACAGCGTTATCGTGCCACCAACCGAGGTCACTGAAGTTACCGCCGGTTCGAGCAGCACCATTCTCATACTTCGAGTATAAGTTCAAGCTTTAAAGGGAAAAAGGATCGATTAAGAAATTAAACATCTAGCGCAGCCCAAAGTACGGTGTTTTAAGTTAATTCAGCCGTAATCACGTTAATTACTCATTGTTTGGAAGTTTTTCTTTGTGAAGGTGCAAGTATTTATGTAACGATACAATGAAAATATAATGGAAACGATGACATGGATTCTAGTTCTTCATGGTGAAGAAACTGACGTAGAGAAAAGATTTGGAACTTATTTAGACGTGGGTGTGAATTAGAAACATAAAATGGAAATTTATTCAGACAAGCGAACTACTAAGAACGATTGTGGAAGGGAGAAGGTTTTGGGAAACATTCGAAGAAGGCAGGACAAGTGGGCGCAGGCCAATGGAATGTTAAAGATGGTGACAGAGGGCAGCGTTTTGGGTAAATGAGGTCGAGGAAGGACGACATATGGCATGACTAACGTAATGGAGGCAAGATTTCCGAGTTGTCGAATGGTTTACTACAGAGTGCAGTTTAAGATACATTTTGTCTTATTAGTATTAGGGTTACAGCTAGCAGTCCAACGGGGCATGTTCACCACGCACGCGTTCCTGTACGTCCTTTTGGAAGCACCTACACGAACTACGATCTGCAGGTCGTGATTATGCATTATGTTATCTTACTAAGGCTTTCAACTGTGTTATTTATTCAATATTACTATCAAAACTAGAATATTATGCTGTTAAAGGTGTTGCACTGAAATTAAGGAAGTCTTATTTGGATGATCGCCATCAATTGGTTGAACTTGATGGCTGTCGATCTGCAGCTCTTAAAGTAAGATGTGGTCTCCCACAGGGCTCTGTGGTTGGCCTAGGGCTTTTCATCATCATGATTAATGATTTTCCCTGTAATATGAAATATAAATCTTTTTATATGCTGATGGGCCCACTTTTGTATGTAAATGTCAACATCTAGAAGATACGAAGGTACGATCTAGCGCTACCCATTGATAGGCTAAGGAATAGTTTGATATTAATTATTTAAATAAACCAGCTTATTGTGTGCAATCTTAAATCAAAAATAACTAAAATTGAAACTGCTAAAATACTAGGAATTTATACAGGTACAAAACAACTGAGAGACCCACATCAGTCAGATGTGTAATAAACTGAGTAAAGCTGTTTATATGTTAAGAAAGCTCAATTCTCCCATTTCAAATGAGTATCGTTTAACGCTTTGCCTAGCCTTCTTCAATGTTATTTGAATTATACTGTTGAGTCATGGGGCATTCCCCACATGTTAAACAAAGTTTGCTACAACATAAGAGAACTATTCGCTCTCTTGCCAATATACTACCACGTGATTGCAGCAAGCCTTTTTTTATTAGGTATGGAATCATGACTGTATTGAGGTGAATAATTGATAATAATGAATAATTGAATGAATAATCAATTCTCCACTTGATAGAATTTAAATGTAAAATGAGTTCAAATTCTTAATGTTTGACTTCCACCACATCACGTCTGAAGCTACTCAATTTGTTAGTTTATATATCTTTTAGGCTCTGATTCATTTGAAAGTTAATCTAGCAACTTACCAATTAAAATCTCACATCCGTAACTACACCACCAGAGGTAAATCAAATCTAAATACTACTTAAGGTAGATCGCCATCAACTTACAACACGTTTCATTATGTTAGCATACAACTGCATAACTATCTGCATACTCAGTTGAAATTGGACTGTATCCAGAGTTTCAAGAATAGAGTATATGCCTGGTTACCTGCTCACCCACCTTACTCATTGGATGAAGTCTTTTGTGACAATCATCACATTTTAGAACTAATGTGTAATAATATTAATATTGACGACGTTTAATATGGTTGTACCATTTTTCAAAATGAATAAATTATATTATTATTATTCCGTTGCCCATTTCGGAATTGGCGCAGAGTGACTGCTCGGGATTCACTAGTTGCTCCGCCGTCGCCCCAAGTTAGTCCCTTTCAAGCCATTAATGTAGGGCCATTCATTCCCTTTGGGTGGATTGAAGAGCAATGGGCGCTTTCAAACAGAACTTCAAGGCTCACAAGAAATATTGTGGGCGAGTGCTCGCATTTCCAATACTCCTGACTAAGGCGAGGAAAATACGTACTAACGCACAGCGTACGTATATGCAGGTTCCGGGGTTTTCATTCGTCCCCCTCACTTAATATCTATTTATGCCGCGAGAGACTATGTTAAGTTAAATTAAGTCTGAATTTGCACTTCGTGCTCAAGTTACCCAGGCAGAGACCTTTCGAGAAATTTCCAAGTGTGCGATCCAAATTAGCGATTCATCTTGAAGGAGCTCTTCGGCGGTTTACTTTATTCTAAGCAGATAAAGTAGGAGTGATTTAAATCCCTCCGTAATTTATTTCCGCGTTCATTGGGCCAAGATTCTCATCCATACCAAGACTTTATTTACTGCAAACGTCACAGTCGAAAGGGTTTTCGTACAAGAGCAGGGAATAATATCTCAAGCATTTGCTTTAGAGACCGTAAGAACGTACGCTTTATTTTGCATTGCGCATGGGATTCTGGGTCCAAATTGAAAATTAAATTTTAGAACGCCAACTTTATGAAACATTTCCAGAAAGATATTTGGGATAGCTAAGAGAGCTTACACGAAAACAAAAGAAGGCATTAATGAGAAACTGACTGTGAGGAAATATAAGAGAAGGAGAATTTAAAGATGTTCTTGGTCTTGTAGAGAAATCCAGGAATCTAGTTCGCCGGCACATTCATTAACTGAACAATGAAAAAATACTCTTTTTTTAAGTTTCCGATAGTATATTTTCAACAAAGTAATTAACGGCATGTTTTTATGTTCTTACACTAATGGCATTTATACAATGATTTTTCTTTTTTCTAGTATATTAGTTAAAATTTATTATGATTATAACGGATGTAACGGAAGAGATACATATCCCGGCGAATTTGGTTTCATTCTATTTTTGGCTATTCCCAATCGATAAAAACCAACGCTGCTGAACTTCTAGTTTACATTATTTGCAAAAATAGGAATAATAATAGTTTTTTGAAGAATTTGAAGGTGACGATAACGGAGAAAATAGATTGAGTAGGAGGTAGAAAAAGATTGGAAAAACCTTTGGAGACTGTTAAGAATAAGAGGGAATGCCTGTTCAAGAAGGAGTGGTTCTAAAAGTAGAAGGAGAAATTATCCAATGTAGAGACTCGGCGCTCTACCTAATAGTAACGTTAGACACAAGATTAAACTTCGCTTCGCACATCGGAAAAACAATACTTGAAGCTGCAGGAAGTAGAGCAGGCCTTTCATTCCTATTGTGGTCTCGATCTGTAGACCAAAAGTTAAAATTACAATTTACGCAGTGTGCATTAGACCTGTTGTGACATACGCCAGCACATCATTAGATGGTATGGCAAATATCAGCAACAAATCGAAAATCGGTGCCTTTGAAAGGAAAACATTGAAAATCATACTTTGTCTCCGGGACAATTGCTCTGAGGATGGACTATATTCCATAGCTAAAATACCCAAAATCTCTGAATATATTGAAAAACGAGGAACAGAGTTCTATAAGGAACATGAATCAGCAAAGGATGAAATAATCCGTAATATAGCTAAACATACAGTAATAATAAATTGGAATAGGCACAAAAGTCCTAGAGCTATTACGGGAGAAGAGACCAACCTATCACTTCCAATATGTAGAAGAAGGGATAACTAAACATCGCTGGCGGTCAAATGAGCGCAGGTCACGTGGTTTCGTAAATACGAAAAACATCCTCATTGGGATCAGCCACAATGGATGCAATCCTGTTAAGACTGTTGAACGTGTGCAAGAAAGATGGTTTTTGAAAGATGTCGAGGAAGTGGCACAGTGAACACAAATATAGAAAAACTTAAGACAAAAATGATGGAAGGATATTACGAGTTCTCATTTATCACATGAATAAAAGACCAAGAGCTAATTCTACCAAGGTCTTTGCTGGGGATAATTGTAAAAAAAGGTTTTTGCTACTGGACGACTGATACACGGTAGCCCTCTGCAATCCATTACCGAGTGATATGAACTGATACCTTGATTATGGTAAAACATTGCATTTGTGTTAGAATTCTAACCGAATAACTGCGCATTTCTCAGAGAGTGAACTACTTTCAGCGTATCGAAGGCCACCTGGTGACTGAAATGTGCGTATAGGCATTCGTTATTGTTCCACTTTTCTGCATTAGACTTCAGGAATATTTAGACTAATATCACAAAACTTTTTATTTTAGAACCATTCATGTATTTTTTTAATATTTATTACCACATTAGATGGATGGCTTCAGTCAACATAATTGAGGTCATATTAAAACCACAGGTATTGCAATTTTCCACTAGATATTTTATTTCGACACTACCGGTTTCGATGTTTTCACATCATCATCAGGTGTGATCACACCTGATGATGATGTGAAAACATCGAAACCGGTAGTGTCGAAATAAAATATCTAGTGGAAAATTGCAATACCTGTGGTTTTAATATGTTACGCTTCCACCACATCACGCCTGAGACCTCATCATAATTGAGGTCACCTATTGAATAATAATTGAGGTGATTTCCCGTTGCCTTCCTCACGTGACACCATCACTTAATGGCCGCCCCACTGGGGTCAGACGCCTTTGCAGCCGCCTCACTGAGGAGCAGACGGAGGGTGGACTAACTTTCGTCGGGCTCCTAACCTTCGACCTATTCGGCATGGGTGACCGTACCATGAGCAATTAGTATTACTCCTGCCAGCACAGCGGCTTATAGGGATCATCGGAACTCACAAGCCCTCCCGCCATGTCAAGGTTGTACTCCATAGGAGGTATGTGTGTGTATATATATATTGTATTGGACCCCCACTTTACAGTGTAAATTACGTTTCCTCCATAGCTGGACGTGCCTCTGTTTACCGAGTGTCTGATTTCGCCGGCAACTGCGGCATCGGCCGCCGGGATTTGGAGAGCGGCACTGCCGGACTCTCTTGGAAATCAAGGTTTCGATCGAGTTTTGTTTCTAGCGGCGGTTGACTGCCTAGTTCTTCCAGAAGCTGGACGTTTGACTCATGACTTTCTTCCGCCGGGAAGGCTGTGCTCTCGTTTTGTTTACTGGTTCAAGGCTGACCTTAACTGCTGGTTTATATCTTAGGCTCCTCTGTGTTTTGCTACCGCTGGGTGCGAGTAGAGGGGAGGGAGTGTACACGAGTGATTGTTTTTTCTCTCTCTCTTTGGAGTGGTTGTCCTTTTGGCCCGCTCTCCTTTCTTCATCCACATCTACATAATACCCCGCAAGCCGCCGCAATGGCGTGTGGCGGGGGGTGTTAGGTCACCACCCAAAAAAGGAAAAAAGAAATACCGCATTCAAAACCAACACACACATCCAAACCCCAATCCACAGCAGTGCACACATTCATAGAAACATCCCATCATTCGACGCGCATGCAAACACACATTTTCGTGCAGGCGTGCTAAATTTGATTACTTTTCAAAAGGGGCATGCGTCACGTAAACACGCTCGCCTTGCAAGTTGACAAGAAGCCGAAGCCCCCTACTCCGTTGGAGGTCCACCTCTTCACACTAGAGTCGCTGGGCCTCACACCCGAAGAGAAAGTGGCGATCCAATTTGGATACAATTGCCATTTGATATTCTTGAAGTTGGCAATCGAAGCTGCAATGTTTAGGATTTAAGAGAATACTCCGCGGAAACTACCGTTTCCGCCTTTAAGTGATCAGAGGACGACTATAACTATTGACGAGACTTCCGGCAGCCTGTGTAATGTCAGGGTTCTTTGACTCTCCGTGGAGACCCCGTTTGAAGTTAAAACAAGCGAGATCCAACGTTTTGGTAAAATCCATTGCTCGGGGAAAACAGGTGGGAGAGAGAAAAGATGGCGCGGTGCTTACTAGCACCAGGGTTGTGCGGATGACGGTTGGGAGTAATATCCCTTCGTACCTCCACATCGGCGGAAACCGGGCCACCATCATCTATGAGGGTCAGCGCCGCACTTGCGCCCGCTGAAATCAGAAAGGACACGAGCGCAAGACCTGCCCTCGGAACCAGGGTGGGAAGAGCTATGCGGAGGCAATGGTCATGGCCTCCAACCCGAACACCGCCGAGGAGTTGGCGAGCCCGAGGCGGCTGTGGAGGAGAGGGCGCGGTCGCTGCTTCTTATCGAGGGTGCATCCCCAGCTGCACCCGCCGACTCTCCACATCCCCCTCCACTTGGAGGAAAATTTCAGAGGGAGCGAAAGTCGTCCACAGAAGAAAGGGATGCGACGAAGAAGAGGACAGACGACACTGAACTCCTTATTTTGAACATCGATCTAGCTGCAGTCCCTACCAGCTCGCCTATTCTCCCACGACCGCCGACCCCTGTCCCTGTGACCCCGTCAAAGGAGGAGGGATCATCCTTCGTCCCTCCTTTCCACGGCCACGCCACTGATGCCCTCCGCCCGCAATCCTTGCATCACTGGCTTCCAACCCCCCGAGAACCACTGGTGACAGCGGTGGAGGATTCATCTGATTGCGAATGGTCCCCACCCCCAACGGCTGACCCCTCGATCCCATTATCTTTGGATACTCAAGAAAGTTACCCCAGACCCGTATATTGAGAAATATACGAATAAGAGTTTGTCGAAGTGTTAAATCCCATATATTCCATCGTCCTTCTCCATTGAGGATAGTAAAGATGTCGTCGAACTTCCCAGGGCATCTCTAGAGGCGGACTGACTCGACCTACCTTCCTTGATTACTCCCGACGGGGCAGATGACCCCCAGTCCGCCACCCCGGCGCTCCCTGAGGCCACCTCCTGGCCCGGGACGGGCCCCAGCTGTGCTCACTCGAAGAAGGCCCCCCGTGGAACGCTGCCGAACAACCCGCTCTTCGTGTAGACCATGGCTGGCTCTTCCTCTACGGACGAGGTCCGGGGGGAGGGATGCGGCAACTCGAGACCTCGATCGTCGGCCCATCGGATGAAGCGTCCCGGGAAACGGCGAAGTACTTGTCGCCCGGGTTCAAGCCGCGACCGGAGCGACGTAAACCACGACCAGAACTCTGGTAAGTGATGTCCGGTACCCACAGCTGTCCTATTATTTCACCAATGCATATCATTTCGCTGAATATTGCCGGTGTTTACAGTTCCTTAAAAATTGCAGTCCTCCAACGGTTTCTCCGCGATCTCAGGGCTGATATAATCCTTCTTCAAGAGGTAAAAGAGGACATTGTCTGAGATGCGAACACATATCAGGCTGTCGGCAATTTCGCCGATTGTCGTTCTGGCATCACCGCACTAGTCCGAAATGGCATTCCCTTCTCTCATGTTCGCCGACACGCCTCGGGCCGAATAACGTCTGTTAACGTGAATAGCATCCACATCACCAATTTTTACGCTCCCTCCGGTAAGCGGGTGAGGGCAGAGCGCGAAACTTATTTAAATGAACTTCTTCTCCCCTACCTGTATTCCTTCTCGGGGAAGGCCATCTTGAGTGGAGATTTCAACTCCATCTACCGCCGAGAGGATGGTGCCTCGAACAGGGATAGGATGACATACTATTCAAGCCGGGGATACTGTCTCTGTCTCTCACTGATAATCGACTCCATTGGAGTGATTGACGCAGTGCGTTCTTTCTGCGCCGGTCCCGCCCCCTTCACGCGATCAGGGCTTAACTCTCGGACGCGGAATAACTACCATTTCCTCTCAGCATCACTTAAGAATACTGTGCAGACAGTGGATACCATCCCAGTATCCTTCTCTGATCACTACGCGCTGATTACGAGTGTTATGTGCCCAAATACAACCTCGGCCGCGCGCGCCCACTGCTGCGGCACCGTGTGGAGCATGGACCTCCGCGTGCTGGAGGACGCCACTCGCCACGACTCCATCCGCACTCGGGTGTGTGAACTGATCGCGGCACTCCGTCCCGGTGCAGACCTCGCGGAATGGTGGGACGAAGTTTTCAAATCCCGAATTGTCACCCATATTAAAAGGCAAACTTTTGAGTGGCGTATGGGAAAAAATTACACCATCTCCTTCTACGCTGGAGGAGCTCCTGCGTAAGGATGTTGCGCCGGAGGATTTCCACGCCAAAGTGTCATTTCTTAAAAAAAGTATACTTGGCCACGAACTCCAAAAGTACGCTCCCCAAAAATGGCAAAAAGAATAATTCACAGATATATGGGGGGCCCTAACGCTATCCGAGCTTCGGCGCTCGATGCAATCCAACTCCAGCTCCGCCGCAGACAGAATCCCTGTCAGAGAATCTACCGCCGGCGACACCGTCCTCCTTAGAAAATCGGCCCGGCACTTTCAAAAGACTTTTAACAGGTATCCCCCGTGGAAGGAGGGAGACACACCCCCTATCCGCCCTCTCCCTATGCTGTCCTCAACCCAAAAAGACGATTTAGGCCGAGACATAAGTTCAGACTAACTGGAATGCGTCTCCTCCTTGTTCCCAAAGGGCAAAGTACCCGGCTTGGACGGCCCTCACTTTGAATTTTATTTCGCGTACTGGGATGTTGTCAAACCTATTTTAACCAACCTTTTTAATTGCATTTTAATTAGCGGCTCTCTGACTGCAAGTCAGCGAACCGCCGTGATAACCCTTTTGCCAAAGATGACGCGGCCCAAGTCGTTCGACGACTTCCAGCCAATGGCCCTTTTAAATGCCGATTATAAAAAATTGGCACACGTCTTGCGCTATAGAATGACGGCTGTTGCCGACATCGTCCTCTCACCATCCCAGTACGCCGTGTCGAAACCGCGAAACATTTTCGATGCCGCACTTCTAATTCGCGCCTATAGAATATAAAATAGTTATTTTTTTCTCACCCTCGTATGGCGATAGTTTTATATTATCGATATCTTTATTAAAAAGAGATTATATTATTTATATAGCGATAGTCTTTATTTTATGCAGTTTATAGATAGTTTGGCTCCCACGATTGAGCGGAACTGGGGAATTATTGACCACCACGTAAAATGGACTGTTGGGAAACTTTCATTCCCTTCCCTCCCGATTGTGACCCGCGTCCGCCTCCTGAACCAGATTGTCTTCCCGAGGCTATGGTATGTGGCCCATTTGTGGCCCTTATCCCCTAAATATAATGCATACTTTATTAAAGCGACCAACCAAATGATCTGGAACGGCTACGTAATGGGAGTGTCCCGCAACCAGCTCTATTGCTCGTTTGAGCTGGGTAGTCTCAATTTAACGGATACAGCTCTAAAGGCAAAGGTGGTCTACGCGAAGCTCGGCCTGCGCATCCTTGGGGGTGAAGACGCGTGGCGCAAGGCACTCCTCAAGGGCGCGTTGTAGGCACTCGCGCACGACGAATGCCACCGGAGGGTATTTGAAGAAACGAAAAAGGTCGCCTCACTCCTGAGAGATGGAGAAACAATTAGGATCAAGACCATGTATCTCAGAGCTCTTGCCGAGCAAGGAAAAAATACATCAAAAAGGACGTTATCTTGGAAAAACTGGGCGACCAGCAGAGCGAACGATGAGGCTCGTAGTCGAATGTTCAACGTAATCGCGGACACGGTCATGACGAGGGAAGTGAGGCACCACCTACGGTTAGCTGATTCGCCCCTTTGTCCGTCATGTGGTCGAATAGACAATGTCGCGTATCTGATTCTTGGCTGCGACGAAAAAATCAGAGAAAGGGAAGCCCTGAAAAAGATCCATAAAACCTGGGACGTGTTCGGTGGTGTTGTCATTACAGAAATGCTAAATCTGACCACCCTGAACTTTCAGCTCTTTCCTAGGTTCAAAACTCTAATAATGACCACTCTAATTGTGGAGTTGATAAAATTAAGAATAGCGAATTAAAATTCGGCAAAAGGTATGCAAACATTGCTCGAACGGATGTGGCTGACTGGCAAAGTGTTTCCGCCCCCCGTGGTGGACACACTTCGCCAGTGGAGGAAGGGTTGCTTTACAGAATTTGATTCTAACTAATCGATAACCCCCCCATATATGATGTACGAGGCATGTTCATAAAGTAAGGCCCGTTTGGTCACAGGAAAAAATATACTCATATGAAACACATTTATTGGCACTTTTAGTTAGCTACAAACCTACTTCACTTATCAACATAATCGCCGTTCACTTATAAGCATTTTTCGTACTGCTGCACCAGCTTCTTTAACCCCTCTGCATAGAAACTCGCCGCCTGAGGGTTGAACCAATCGACAACGCCATTCTTGAGTTCCTCCTCGGTTTCGAAACGTTGTCCACCGAACCACTGTTTCAAGTGCAAGATGAGGAAGTAGTCGCTGGGTGTAAGGTCAGGACTGTACGGTGGGTGGTTTAAAGAGTTCCCAACGACCCAAAAACTCTCGTCCACTGGATATTCTTTGCTCTTTGTGGTGGTCGGTGAGCATTTTCGGTACCCACCTTGCACGCAATGTGTGGTATCCGAGGTTTTCCGTAACAATATTGTAGACAGTAGTGCGTCCAAGTTGAGGAAATTGTTCAGCCAGGCCATTAATTGTCAAGCGACGATCACATCGCAGTTTTTGTTCCACTTGCGAAACAATTTCATCGGTCAGAATACTGGGCCTACCACTTCGCTCTTCGTCATGGACATTTGTTCGTCCATTTTTAAAATCACAGCACCATTGTCTAACCTTTCCTTCACTCATAACTGTAGGTTTATAAACTAGGCATAATTCCCGATGAATTTCAGCAGTCGACAATCCTTTTGCATACAAGAATGGTATGACAGAACGCACTTCACAGCTGGCGGGATCAACGATTGTCGCGGACATTGTTGTTTGCATGCACGGACAAGAAAACGACTTCTGAAACAAAACAAATGCTGCTATAGCTTCTCAATGAATTATTTGATAGCGCTGCAGGAGCAAAACTGTGTTCTGAAGCGCTAATATTTAAATATAAGTAAACGGTACTTACTTTAAGAATACGTCTCGTATATCTTGTGAACCTTAACTCGGGTTGACTACTGTGTTTATGGTTTTTTTAATATATTAATATGTTATTATATATTGACGTCTATAGACGACTACCCTGTACGTTAATACTTATTGTAATGAACTAACTCCTGGGGAATTTCGACTACAGGCATTCTGGTCCCTTATCATTCTTGGAAAAAATGACATTTTAAACCTGTCAGTCTTGCAGTCTATCTCTCTAGTCTTATATTCGTGATCCCTTCGACCGTAAAACGTTGGGGTTCGTATTATATCCTTGTTGTCATCGGAAAACGGCCCATCTTTAAATTTTTTTGATAAGTTTAATCTATATTATAAACGCCGCTGTGTAAGAGAATCCCAACCTAAATTATCTAGGAAAGTGGATACGCTGCTGCGTTGGTCATAACAATGTTTGACAAATCTAGCCCACTCCGCTGAACTCGATCTAATTCCGAAACCAAATTTATATTATGAGGATCCCATATACTGGCAGCATACTCTAGGTGGCGCCTGACCAATGCAAGGAAACATCGTTCTTTCACCTTTTCGTCGCATTTACCTAGCACTCTTTTCACAAATCCCAATTTTTTATTAGCACGACCGCATATTTCTCGTATGTGTTTTCCCCAGGACAGATCGTGAGTCATTGTTACACCCAAGTATTTAAAGGAATCTACCCTCGCGATTTTGGTTTGTTTCACTTTATAACTATAAGGGAGGGAATTACTCTTTTCCCACAAATGTATTACTACGCATTTTTTTTTAATTTAATTCCAATTGCCATGTATCGCACCAATTTTGAATTGCATCTAGGTCGTTGGCTAACACGACTCTGTCTTCGTGATTTCGAATCTCCCCATAAATTACTGCATCATCGGCGAAAAGACTGAGCTTGCTATTAACTACGGTACTGAGGTCATTTATGTAAATAAGGAATAAGAGGGGGCCTATGACACTTCCTTGTGGTACACCCGACGTGACCTTGACAGTATCGGTTGATACACCGTCTAGGACGACTGTTTGGACACGATCAATTAAGAATTGTTTAATCCAGTTAATAATACTCTCGTGTATTCCATAAGTATCCAATTTCGCGAGTAATTTGCAATGAGGGACTTTATCGAAAGCTTTCTTAAAATTTAGGAATACCGCATCAACTGGAATATTACTTTCACCGGAGTTCAATATGTCATGCACAAAAAGTGCGAGTTGAGTTTCGCAGGATCTACCCTTACGGATGCCGTGTTGGTTATTAATCAATAAATCTTGGCTACCGAGGTGCCTCATTATGGAACTAACAATGATGTATTTAAGAATTAGGAATTAAGAATTAAGATTGCGAGCGATACTGGCCTATAACTACTGGGGTCCTCCCTGTCTCCGTTTTTAAATATGGATGTTACCGAAGCTTGGGGGCGGAGACCACGTCATAGTAGCAAATTCACCTTCCACTTTTCAATCATAATTTTCACGTTCTTGAATAGATTTTTACTATATTGTGGGTGCATGTGCACCAAAAAATGTAGTCCACGTGAAAATTATATGTATTTGCAAGTTTGTAAGTTAAATAAATTCTCGCTAATAAATGAATATACGTCTTGGTGGTTGCAGGTTTTACATGTGGTATTATTCCATTTTACGGGCGGTGACCTAACCCCTCTTCTCCGCCACATGCCCCCGCGGCGGCTTGCGGGGTATTATATAGATATCCTAGATGCAAGGACTTGCATCATTGACCTTGTTGTCTTCCGTCACTGTGTATTTGGCCTACCTGAGCTGGTACTCCGACTGTCGGGCAACTGTCTCCGTCGACCTCTTTCTGTTTAAAGTAGTCTAGTTGCGTTCCTCTCCATCCTTCACCCGCAAGATAAACATTCTGCTTGACTTCAAAATGAATACTTTTGGGAAAAGACTGGCCGCAGTAGCCGGAAGTCTCTCAATAGTAGCATTTTCCTCTTTTTCTCTAATGAAGCAGAAAAAATGCCAATGAAGAGTGGGGAGGACATAAAACAATAAATGTAAGGAGAGACTGGAAGAAAATTTTTGTCCCCACATTTAAGAAAATAAGGTAATATCTTATTTTTCAACTGGTGTTTATTAAATAAAGAAGTTTTGTTAATCGCTCTCTAAAGCCAGCGTTTCCACATACATGTAGTTCCACATTCCTTTGATCTTCTCTGCCAATATACGGGGTATCAACGTTCTGAAATCTTAAATGTGGAACCAAGAGGAGTATAAACAAGTAAGATCTAGTGCTTTCCCGGCGTATTTGCTTCATGAAGGATTCTTGGGTCTTCCACCGGGTTAGGGGTTCCATTTTGGCCAACGTTTCGATGCACGAGCCGGGAATCAAAACGTCGGTCAACATGGAACCCCTGACGCGGTGGAAGACCCGAAAATCTTTAATGGAGTATAAACGAAATCAGTTTTAATAGAAAATAGAAATGGAGGCAATGAGATCACGTCGACTGAGATTATAATATATATTCTCAAGCATATATATATATATATAAATAAATATATTATTTATTATTATTAGGTAATCTACCGTTTAAGGGAGGTTTTTGGATGGACACAACTATTAAATAAACATTTTGTGACTCCCCACCTAGCAAACTAATCTATATCAGGTCCCTCCTCATCTCTGTGTATTTCTTTCCTCCCTTCATCCCGTCCAACATCCCTATCCTGTTCCTGCCCTTACCTCCCTTGCCCAACATTCTCCCCTCTATTACCCTCTTCAACATTCCACTACCGCTCAATACTCCTTTCATCCATTTTTCCTGCCTCCATAGGATTTCCCTCAACAAACCCCTCTCCTCACCCACCATCTCTAGTACTTCCTCATTTGTTTTCCTTTCGGTCCATTTCACCTTCTCCATTCTTCTCCACACCCACATTTCAAAAGCCTCCAATCTACGTCTATCCTCCAGCTCAGTGACCACGTTTCCGCGCCGTACATAGCTACGCGCCAGATCAGAGTTTTTACGAGTCTTGTCTTAACATCCCTACTCAAAGTCCCCGTCATCAACTCCCTCCTCCTTGAGAAAGCCTCCTTGCCTAGCGCAATTCTTCTCCTTACGTCCCTACCACTTTGACCGTGACCGTGACATGTACAGGTTGCGGATCAGTCTCCTGTCCCTCCAATCCATTCCTATTTTCTGCAATACACCCATTAATTTTTCCCAATTCACTCTATCAAACGCTTTTTCGAAATCTACAAAACAGGCAAAAACGTCCTGGTTGTATTCTATATTCCTCTCAATTAGTGATCTCATTACTGTAATGGCATCACGCGTACCTCTTCCCTTCCTAAACCCAAACTGATCATCCCCTAAGTAATCATTTGCCTTACTCTCCATCCTTTTTTGATGATCCTGAGAATAACTTTAGCTGCGTGGGATATCCAACTTATTGTTCTGTAATCCTCACATGATATAGCCTTTGCCTTTTTTGGAATAGGAACTAACACCGATCTCACAAAATCTTCCGGCCAGATTCCTTCTTCATAGATACTACAAATCAGTCCATATAGGGCTTTCTTCCCGCATTTTCCTAAACATTTCAACAGTTTTACAGGTATGTTGTCCACCACCACGGCCTTATTTGCTTTCATCTCCTTTAATTCACTTTCTATTTCATCGTCGAGTATGTCTGGACCTAAGCTATCTTTTTCTACGTCATGTTCCTTTTCTATGTCTAACCTTGTCGGCCTCAGTTCTTTACCATACAGTGTTTCTATATATTCCTTCCATCGCTCTTGAATTTTTCGTGGTTCAACTATTATCTTACCCCACTTATTTTAACTGTTAGCACAGATCTTGCCTTCTTACTTCCCGATAATAACTTAACCTTGCTGTATAGAGCACCAATTTCTCCCTTCTTCTGTAAACTTTCCCTATCCTCGCATTGCGTATTCCACCATTCTTCTTTTGCTTTATTTGTGGCCATTCTCAATTTATTGTTTAACTCTTTGTACTTCATTTTGCCCAACTCTGTGTTTACATTCTTCCATCTTCTTCTCTCATCCATCTTTGCAATCATCTCATCCGTGACCCATGGTTTCCTTATTATTTTCCCGTTAATGGTTCATATAGTGTCTTTTGCTGCTTCCGATATCCCTTGCCAGATAAATTCCCATTTTTCTTCGATTGTACTCAGTTCTTTACCGTCATCCATTATTTTCTCTACAGCCTGCTGATACTCCTTCCTCGTTAATCCATTTAATGCTTCTACGTTCCATTTCCTAACCCGCCGCCCTTGCCTTATCTTCTTGAAACGGACGTTGCATTTCATAACAACTAAATTGTGGTCAGAGTCCGCATCCGCTTCTGGGAAACTGTGCGAATTTATCACACTGTTCCTAAACCTGTGCCTAACCATAATATAATCTAACTGATACCTTTCTGAGTCACCTGGCATTTTCCATGTATAGCTTCGCCTTTTGTGATGTCTAAACCATGTGTTGGTGATGACTAACCCCTGTCTCCTGCAGAATTCAATCGCTTCCTCCCCTCGTTCATTCCCCGTGCCTAACCCATAGTCCCCCACCTCACCACCCTCTCTTCCTTCTCCTACCTTCGCATTCCAATCCCCCATCACTATCAAAATTTTCCCTGCAGGAACACACGCGATGATATCCTCTAACTCATCGAAAATCCTATCGACTTCTTCCTCCTTTTGGTTGCTCGGTGGCATGTATACCTGAACAATGACCAAGTTCGTCGGCTCTGCTTGAATCTCTACGAGTAAAATTCTATCTGTTGCTTGCTCTATGTTGATTACGCTTCTTCCTACCCCCTTATTTAATATTACGGCAACCCCTCGTTGGCTGTCGTCCCCGCCGCTGTATATCACTCTATAATTGTCACTCCAGTAATCCCCGCTATCCTTCCATCTCACCTCGCAGAGACCTAAAACATCTATATTACCTCTTTCCATCTCTCGCTTAATATTTTCTAATTTTCCTGTCCTCAACATTGTCCTGACGTTCCATGTTCCTATTCTAACTACTTTCGTCATATATATATATATATATATATATATATAAGACCATAAACACAGTAATCAACCAGAAGGTCGGTTTAGTAGGTGATGGTAGAGCTCACCCGTGTACCAAGCCCGACGGCGTGTGAATATTCACACATCAGGGTAGGGGGGCCAGTTCCTTTCCCTGTGCCGGTTATGGTTTCCCAGATATATATATATATATGTAAACCTATACATATATATATGTGTGTATATATATACACACATATATATATATATTTATATATACATACATATATATATATATATATATATATATATATATATATATATATATATATATATGCATGAGAACTAGAGCTTAAATGTTAAATTGACACTGGTGCTGATTGTAATATTAAGGCGCTCTGTCAAATACTCCAGATTAGTAAACAATTAATTAATATAGTCTCATAATCCATTCCACATTTACAAATAAATAGTTGGAGATTTGAGATTTTTATTAAGCATGTATATTTTTACTTTTCAATGTTCATTAAATAATAATAATGCCTACCTAATCAGTTTATAGATATTTATAAATGAAGTTTTTGTAGCTAACGCTGCTTTACATAACATGATTAATCAGAATAAGAAAGAAAACCAGAAATAACTCAATGTGTCAACATAGTTGGGGTTAAAAGTCAGGTCACTTTCACAGCGGTCCAAGTTATCACCGTGTGTTATGTTAGCTTGTCACACGGGCAACCTTTTGGTCATCAGACAGCGCCTTGGGTGCCATTTGGCATGCACCTCTCACAAAGATAAAACTTCTGTAAGAATACGATGCACTGTGGTTTTCGCAATATCGCACTCTTCAGCTAGCATTCTCACACTCAGGCGTCACTGGAACAAGTCAATGGTCGAAGAAACTTTGAAGCCCGCGTTTAACCATTTAGGCCTGAAACCACTTATCCGTCCATATTTCTCAATGCAAACAAAAAAATGCCGAGACCGTAAATTTGATCAAGCTCGGATCTATTCGGCATAAAAGCTCGGCATTTTTTGTTTACATTGATTCACGAATGTAGTTACTTTCTGGTTATATTTAAATATTCCTTAATGTTATTTGCACATTTGCCAGGAACTCATTAAACCTCTTAACCAGCATCCCTAATGAAACTGTTAAAGTTAAGAAATACGGTCATTAAATCTAATTCTCGGAGCAGGAAAATAAGTATTTCAACATCTCCATAATTAACGAATTGATGGCTAAGCCCTCATGCAAAGCAATCATTTTCTTCATAACACCTTCATTCTAAAATCTCCATGGTAAATTTTGAATTTTACTGAAAACATTATCGATGAGTACTTGAACCACCAGCAGTTTTCATGCGAATCTTGAGAATACAGGTATATGTACACTCATGTGTTGATGTTCATATTTTGTTTTTGCATCTCACTGTTTATCTTAATATTCTAGCATTGAAGTGGCATTACGGAGGAGGCAAGCCTCTCTATGTCAAATTCAAATCAATCATCAAAATATCAATATCAAAAATTATGCGTTGATGTACGAGTATCGCATCTTACGAAACAGGAAATGATTTGTGTCAACATGCTCTACCCTTCCAGTTGGCTCCGAGTGGAAAAGGAAGGAATTTTGAAGAAGAATTCCGCTGGGAGATAAGCTCGGCAGGGGCAAAGGGGGGTAGATGGGAGTCTAAGCCCTGCGGCGATAGACTCCCCGCTCCCGCCTGATCCTCCGTGGCATGGTATTTTCCGTCAAAGCATAGATTTCTTCCGCGCACACTCCGACTCCTTCGTAGAATCACACGCAGATAACGTAGATTTAGGATTAATAAAGCACTCTACGTTGAGCGTAGGTTTACTTCCATGCTTAGATAGATGAAAAGTTTCTTGAAATAATATGTTTTCTGAAAATTCAAAATAATATGTGTGTACTAGAGGTAAACGAGGATAAATGTCAAGTTTGAATGAGTGAGATTCCTCGCGAGGGTGTGAAATATGAACCACTACAGTTAAGCTGATTCCTGGTTCGAGTTTCTCGGTCGTTCTCTTTCCAGGATAGGATACTTAATGCCGTATATTTCGAAATCGATTCAAACCATTGCGTTGGAACATATTCCGCTAACTTACTTCCCTCCCTCTCGTTCAACTGAATACTTGATATTTTAGCATAGTCCATGTCTTGGGGTTGGATGGATGGGTTGGGCCATGAGTCCTTTGCCCTCCTTGTGGAACCTCTTCAGACTTCTCATAATGGATACGTCCTTACAAAGTTATACGGTTAACACTGCTCACCAGATCTGGGTAAATTTTCTCTCTATCTACTGAGAGGCTAAAATATTAAATCTGTATCTGCTTTTACGAAAAACATTCCACTCCAAAATTATTCTTCATATGTTTAAATGTTTTAATACTTTCCTTTTTTTTAATTATATTTTTTATCCATCATCATATAACACAGAAAATTTCAATACAAAAGACATTTACAGGCAATCTGCATCATATAAAATAGTAGTAAAAATTCAATACTCATTCTGGTCCTGTTAAGCCAGTCAGTTCCTACTTAACAGCAGGTACCACATAATCAACAAAAAGATAGCTATAAAATGTTGCAATAATACAACTATATATTCTGCGTCAAGTTTTGTTCCATTTGTACTGCAGTTCTCATGTATTTATATAATCCCGGTTGACGTAATCTCATTGCCTCCATTACTATTTTCCATTGAAACTGATTTCTTTTTTTATCCTCTTGGTTCCACACTTCCAAGTACTCAGAAATAGTAAATATCTGCTACATGAAACAACGCTTGCCAAGTGGCGGGCATTTATTTTACCCATGGTGTAGTCCGCACCCACTACACACCAGTGCTGGTTGACCGTGGGCGTAGGCCGAGCGACGAGGAACACTTGACAAATGATCTAAGCCCCTTGGTCACTTGTAGGAAGGCTGCTAGTATCCCTCCCAAACCATTGTGTGGCATTTTCTGATATTCTGGGATAATTCTTCTCAACCTCCAACCGCTTCACTATAATCTGGATATGCCTTTAGGTTCTAATACCTTTTACTTCTTCTGGCAAGTTACATGTTAACTTTTATTACTTCTCCACTAAGTCTTCTAATAGAATTGGTATATGTAGTTACAGGGTTTTTATTAACAGTATGGGGTAGATTTTCATTAAATAGATTTATTTCAAATATTGCTACAATCCCTCAAAAGTCTTCCAAGTACATCCCTTGAGCGTCGATAGGAAATAGTCTGCTTGTGCCAAATTGGGATTGTAATGGGTTGGGGAATCGTCGCTATGTCATTTTTTGTCAGGTAGTCGATTAACTTGAAGCAGGTGTGGCTAGTCATCCGTCAAAATATTTCGAGACGAGTTTAGCGCAGATATTTCGCATCGCCAAATTTACAGTGATAATGGTGTGCACTGTCCCCTTATCAATGCCAATGTAAGATCTGCGATCATGCGAATGATTAACCGACATTCTGAATTCAGCACTTAACGTACCCAGTAGATAAAATTTGTTACGGATACTTTTTATGCAAACCTTGTTGGTACAATCGCAAAGTCGATGTTATGACCGTCGGGGACACTTCAATCTCTCTCTGTGGGGTCTCTTACCCAATAGAAAATTTGCCATGCGAAAGTAAAGTGACTGGTAAATGAGGAACCAAAAAATATTCAATTTCATTGGATAAAGCCAAATGTCACTAGGAGTAAGGTCGGGAAACTAAAAGAGAGCATGAAACATCACTTGAGAATCGTGGGGAAAGGTCACTCGATGAGTGGGGAGGAGGGCTTTTTCTCGATATAAAAGCGTTCGTTTTTTCGGTCGTTTTGCTTGCAAGGAGCTCGGCTCTCTCAAAACATGTTTGCAGGATGCAGCCGTCACCGCAGCGCCCTTTGGAATACAATGAGTGTGAAGTGCACCAGTGGAGTGCAAAGGACAGGAGGGCTCTCGGCTTAGTGGTGACTTGACCGCCAAATAATCAGAAAGGAACTCGATACCATGAAGCTCCGCGGTGTGGTGCTGAGATCGGTGGTATTTCCATGCGGAACGCGTTCTGAAATACTCCGCTCACTTAGCAGCCTGCATAAGAGCCGTTCTCTCAAATTCTCTATAGATGAAAGAGCGAACTCGCCTTGGAAATTGTTTATTGATACTAAATCAAATAAGATATTTCTCAAAGTACCTAGAATTAGGCTTCGAAGTACCTAGAATTAAGTTTGAAAGGAGATGTCATAAACAAAAGTGCCACACCCCCTTTAACAGAACGAGCGTAGTAGCTACGCTGATGGAAAAATAAAACTGTGTGACTTTGGAACCATAACCATCGATCTAATTTCGCAGAGTAAATGCACAATTTCTATTACGGGTAAGATGATTGCCCTAACCAATAAATGGGAAACTATCATTAATTCTGAATGCCATCACTAATTACCTGAGAAAGGAAGGCATGAGCGCGACAAATTAGTTGATATTTTTTAATCCCTCAGTTGCATATTCCTTCCATATAATAGTACCAGAAGGAAATTACATTTGAGAACACGTATGTTCCGAGAGGAATTCATTTGGCTAACACATCAAGTTACCTCAATATACTTCATAATTTGTAAAAGAAACGTATTAAATGAAGTTGGAAGTCTGACCGTCCATATTCTCATCATCAAAAGCACTATAAACTCGATGGTTTCAGGCTTCACTTTTTGGCAATCCATTTTAAGAAATCAAAAGAGAGATGGTACTTTTTTCCTCACTTTATTATTTAAAGTCGACCGGTTTCGTCGCATAGGCGACATCATCAGTTGTCGCCTATGCGACGATGATGATGTCGCCTATGCGACGAAACCGGTCGACTTTAAATAATAAAGTGTGGAAAAAAGTACCATCTCTCTTTTGATTTATTATCAAAAACACTGTTAAATTCTACATCTAAAACATGGATCTGGACTATTGAAGAGGAGCAAAAAAGTGTATAATACTACTGACGCCTATCTTAGACACAATCCTCAACATATAGTAGATACTATCATTCGTAGGTCAGCAGTACATTCTCCTTATACAGTATATTTGTTGGCATTCCTATGTAAGTGAAACTAATGATAAATCAAAACGGAAACTGTAAGCTAATTAGTTCACAGGAAAGAGAAATTTCGAGCATCGATGGGAGAAAAATTCCGCTTTGATAACATTAAAATTCCCAACACGTAAATAGCACAAAATAGAAAGAGTTACAGAAAAATCCAAGCAGACTAATTGAACTGCTCGCATTTGAAATCATAACCCAGGGAAACGCATCCATTGAAAATAAATGGGCTGTATCGAAGGAACGACAATCTGAATTTAATTTATATTCAAAAACATACTATATTTTCTTTAATTTCTAGTATCATCATCCAATTAGTGAAATCCATAATCATGCGATCATTTTATGAACAGATGAAAATTGCACCATGTGTACATAAATGTATTGCTAGCACTAGGCTAAAATTTTAATAACACATTAGTTGTCTAAAATATTGAAAATTCATACGAAGAGAAACCCCTAGCTATTGAAATAATCAAACACTTATTGGAATTTCACCCTTGAGTGTATACGATAAACACTATTACCTACCACTGAACACACAAAATGAGCTGATCACAAAATACGATAATTTTGTAAATAAATTAATCAGAATATCAATCCTAAGATTGGTTTTACTGCAATCCTCCATTCTTCTCTGGGCAGTATTTACTTGTTCCCACCCTGTGATTGCCTTTTCTGTTTTACGACCTCCTTAAATTATTCTACGTACTTGCCTCTTGGTCCTCCTTGCAACTTCTTCCCCTCAACTTTCCCTTCTAATATGTTTCAAACCAATCCATTTATGCGTGAAGTTGTGCCCAACTCATTCAGTTCTCCTTTTCCATAAAGCTATTCATGTTCTACGTGCTTTTCTGAACTCCTCCTCGTTCTTCCCCTTTTCTTCCCATTTTATCTTCAGATTTCTCCTCCTTCCCCTTCTTCTGATGGTTAGAACCTTTCAATTCCTTACACTACAATATTACGTCTTTGCTGTCCCAAAACTTGGAGGTCATCATTTGCCCAGCACCGTCGGTAATCCGAAATATCTTGTGTGGCGGTGAGTTCGGGTGCCGCGTGCTTCCTCTTATACATCCTTTAACTTAAAACAAGGTTTCTTAAATTAATCCGTAAAATAATTGATTTACCTGGAATTCGTTCATTTTAGTTGCTTTTATATTCTTCAGTACTGTATATCCAGAAATTTTATCTACATTATTATCTGCTCATGTAATGGCGCTGGATCTAAATGTTTGTTTGTATTGAAAACCGTGCCTCATATGAAAAAGGTTTTCCTCTGCACAATTAATTCTTTACCCTAGGGAAAACTTTACCAATTCAACTCCACCGAGCCCTTAGCGTCAAATTCCAATTACTCTCATGATCGTTCTTCTCTAGGTCTTACCACGTATTTATTTTCTCAAAATGGTATTTTAATCTAATTTCTTGCTGGCCTTCTTGGCAGACCCAAGTACGTTTTATATAAATTTATTTTAAATACTTTTACATCAGGTAATATTCCTTCAATCACCTGCTTAATGACAATTACTCTTCGTAATTTTTTCCTCGGTACCACACTAGTTAAACTACCACAATCTCTACGCCAATAATATGTAATCGGTACGCAACTTCCACTTCACTACTTCTAGTTGCCTTTAACCTTTCCGTCTACACGACTATTTCAAACCGAAAAATCGCGTTTCAAAAACGTCATTCCAATCGAATAAACGAGCCCTTTTCGCCACCCATTCATTACTTATCACTTTAAATATTTAACACATCGTTTGGTTCAGAATGTGCGTGGTTCCGGAAGCACTTCCAATACCTTCCTCGGCATCGGAGTTGGAAGTAGCGCCGGGAATTCCTTCTGCCGAGATGAGGCTGACCCTTGGATGGTAGGAGAAGAGAAGCACGGGGTTGACTGAGTGACGTCACCAAGAAATGAATCTGTGGATGAAACAGCGGGAGGGGAACAAACCCAACGGAGGCTCCCGTGCACCCTCGGATTTCCTACTACGCAAGATGGATAATGAGAAGGCGACGAGATCTCGAGGAGGAGGAGAAGGAATAAAGGAGGCACCGATGAGACAAAGGTGAGAGACTTAAATCTCCGAGGAGAGAGAGGGCGCCAACTCCCATTTACTCCATTCGAAGGAATCGGGTGTCCCGACCCTCCCCCTCCCTCTTTTGTCACCACTAAGAGGGAACCAAATCCTCAAAAACCGAAGAGGTTCCCATTCCCAAATTTAAGTCTCCTAGGGGCTCACACCGTCCTAAGAAAGGCCCGTTAATCATTGTGACCCATCGGCTGTTCTCCGATTATAACACGCCAGGGAAAGGAGGGATGGGGCGAGAGGGTTTGAGGCTTGTCGGATGAGGCGAGGGATTGAAGGTGGGAGGCCAGCACTCGGCGGCGGTGTCTGAAGCGGATTAGGGTGAAGCGAAAGGGAGAGGGCGGGAGAAGAGATGGAGAAGGGAGGGAGAGGGAGGGAGGATTTCCCATGATGGTGCGGGGAGAAGCTTGTCAGTAGTGATCATTGAGCGGGAGGATTAGAGGGCGCGGCGGGAAGAGGGAAGGAGTAGCGGCGGAGGAATTATCTTCGGGTGCGGTCCGTTTCAAGCTTCAGAAGCATTTGAAGGGCCACCGCTCCTTTGAGCACGTCCGGCTCATTCGCCCACGTTGGATCGCTGCAAGTAAGAAGGGCCAAAGAAGGTGGATGGATACATATGGATTACTGTCTCTCTTTCTCTCTCCCTCTCTCTCTCTATAAATATATATATATATATATATATATATATATACATATTCAAACTTGAAAATCCCGCCATACGGCGCACAAATATTCATTCAAACATAGGAATAGGTATAAGGAAAGGGGATAGGAAAACACATAAAAGGCGAACACAGGACATGTGGGGAAGGCGGTTTTTGAAGGTGTGCCATGAAACGCACCGTTCCTATCCTTTGTAAGATCGTATGAATGCTTTTCTACTATCCTTTCCCCTTGTTGTGTCCCGTCTATTTCTCCTTTGGTGGGTGAAACAGCTCCATAACGCCATCTCTCGGGCAATATGTATCGGAGCACTTTGGCGCTTTATAAGATCGCAGATCTCAAGGTAAATCAGGTTTCCTTATTAGCTTAGGTGGTAGAGCATCCGCCCGGCAAGTGGAAGGCCCGTGGTTCAAATCCCGGATAAGGAAATATTTTTACTTTCGTGATCTGCTCAAAAACCGCCTTCCCCACATGTCCTTATATATATATATAAGGATATCTATCTATATATATATCTATATATCTATCTATCTATATATATATAAGATAGAGTTAATATATATATATAAGATAGTTATATACGAGGGTCATCCGGAAAGTAGTACCCGTTCGTGAAATAAAGACACAAAAGTAAATATTAACAAACATAAAAAATTTTATTTGAAAGAGGATACTTTAAACTACTTCTCAACATAATCTCCAAGCAAATTAAGGCATTTGTCATAACGTGTGACAAGTTTCTGTATTCCTGCTGCATAGTCCTTCGCCGCCAGCTCATTGAGATACAGGGTCACTCCTTCTTTAAGTTCTTCATCGCTGTCAAATCTTTTTCCTGCCAAAAAGTCTTTAAGCTTTGTAAAGAGATGAAAATCTGAAGGGGCCAAGTCCGGGCTATACGGTGGATGGTCGAAAGTTTCCCATTTGAATTGCTGCAAAAGTTTTTGTGTTATCCCATCTGCATGAGGCCTGGCATTGTCATGAACGAGAATGACACCAGTAGACAATAGACCTCGCCGCCGATTTTGTATTGCCCGCCGTAATTTCTTTAATGTTTCACAATACGCATTGGCATTAATAGTGTCTCCACGGGCCATAAAATCAATAAGCAATACACCTCGTCGATCCCAGAAAATGGTTGCCATGAGTTTCCTGGTGGACAGAACTGTCTTGAATTTTTTAACGGTCTCCCCGAACGCTCATCGTCGTGTGTGTTCCCCCTCCCCATGTTGAAGTTGCGACACCACCGCCGAACAGACGACTCGTCCATTACATTGTCTCCATACACCTCCTTTAATTGGCGATGAATATCACATGGGCGAACGTTTCTTGCATTGAGGAATTTAATCACTGTCCTCACTTCACAACTGGCGGCGTTCTCAATTTTTTTTAAACATTGTAAACAATCACAGAAACAACACAGGCAATGCTAGCGTCACGCAACTTGGCTCAGAGAAGGCAGACAAGCCACTGAAGCTATCTGACCTCGTCCAGCGGCTACTCGCGTCGTCAGCACTTCATGCGGCACGAACGGGTACTACTTTCCGGATGACCTTCGTATGTATATATATATATATATATATATATATATATATATATATATATATATATATATATATATATATATATATATATATATATATATATATATATATATATATATATATATATAACTTCACAGTATGTATTGACGTTTCGACGGCTCGATTCTGATGACGACAGTCGAGCTGTCGAAACGTCAATCATACTGTGAGTGTCCTTTCTTTATGTTTCTGTGTGTTGAATATTTTGTAGCCGTGTGTTTGTGTAAATGTATATATATAGTATACGGACTACAACAGTGACGTGTTAGAAGGGCTTATGGGTCCGGACGACACCTAGAGCTGTGCTGGCGACAGTTATAATAATTGCTCTTGGTAGGGTCACCCATGCCGAATAGGTCGAAGGTTAGGGGCCAGACGAAAGGTAGTCCACCCTGCGTCTGGTCCTCAGTGAGGCGGCTGCAAAGGCGACTGGCCCCAGTGGGGCGGCCATTAAGTGATGGTGTCACGTTAAAAACACTATTGAGGAAGGCAACTGGAAAACACCTAAATTATTAATCCCAAGAATTGTATGATGGACAATATGGAGAATATCAGTCGTGACAACTACGGGACTCAGCCCAATCGGCTGTGTGTTGTGGCTGGTAGGGGAAGAGGCTGGCTTCCGCGGTCGTCATCCAATGAAGCCCTTCCCAGGGAAAACAGGCAGCAGCAGGACAGAAGATGCAGAAAAAGGATACAAAATTAGTAAGAATAAGAACTTAAAATGTTAGGACAATGCAGAGGATAGGAAAGTTAGAGATTTTTTTAAGCGAGAGATAGAAAGAGGAAATATAGACATTTTAGGTCTATGCGAAGTGAGACGGAAGGATATCGGGGATTACTGGAGTGATAACTACAGAATAATATACAGTGGCCGGGACGAGAGCCAACGAGGGGTTGCCATAATATTAAGTAAAGATACAGGAAGAAGCGCAGACAACATAGAACAAGAAATGGATAGAATTCTCTGGTAGAGATAAATGCAGAACCGAAGAACTTGGTCACTTTTAGGTTACATACCACCGGGCAACCACAAGGAGGAAGAAGTCGATAGGATGTACGATGAGTTAGAGGATATAATCGTGTGTGTTCCTGCAGGGAAACAATTGATAGTGATTGGGGATTGGAATGCAACGGTAGGCGAGGGAAGAGATGGTGATGAGGTGGGCGACTACGGTTTAGCCACGATGAATGACCGCGGGGTGAAAGCTATTGAGTTCTGCAGGATACAGCGGTTAGTCATCACCAACACATGGTTTAGACACCACAAAAGGCGTAGGTATACATGGAAAATGCCAGGTGACTCAGAAAGGTATCAGTTAGATTATATTATGGTTAGGCACAGGTTTAGGAACAGTGTGATAAATTCGCGCAGTTTCCCGGGAGCAGATGCGGACTCTCACGACAATTTAGTTGTCATGAAATGTAACGTCCGCTTCAAAAAGATAATGCAGGGGCGGCGGGTTAGGAAATGGAATTTAGAAACATTAAATGAATTGACAAGGAAGGAGTATTAGCAGGCTGTAGGGAAAATCATGGATGACGGTGAAAAACTGAGTGCTATCGAGGAAAAATGGGAATGTATCTATAAAGTGATATCGAAAGCCGCAAAAGACACACTAGGAACCGTAACCGGGAAAAGGACAAGGAAAACATGGATCACGGATGAGAGGATTGCCTGTAGATCTGTAGTACCAAAGAATTAGAGGACTAAGGTTAGGTTCTTTTTCACTTTCAATGGAGAACGGGAATAATGTGTGTGTTTATGTTGTATAGTCCGGAGGTTTCGAGGGAAGAGAAACAACGGAAGGAATGGGAGAAGGGTTGTAGAGAGAGCCCTAAGGGAGTGGAAATTGTAAATTTAGAAATGTAATGAGAGTGATGCAAAGGGTGCGGCAGGCGAGCAGAGGCAGAAATTCCCACTCTTCACAATTAAATCCCCTCAGCCTCTAACGGAAAAGGGAGCGGTAACTTCTCACGCTGGATGAGAGGTTCGGTAAGGGGACACGGCGGGCGTTTTGAAATTGCTCGATGAGAGACCCATTTCTTCAATTACCGCTATTAACACTCGCGGAACGAAACGGATGCATCTAAGGAGTTAACGAGTGACAGGGAATTAAATGGAAATTCTTTCAATGATTGGACGAGGAGCGAATCATCGTCCATTCCTCATTTCCTCCTCAGCGATTGGATAACTCCGAGCTCATTCCATTGATTAGGGACTTGCGTGATCAATCGAAACTGGGTGGATGAATAGTTTTGAACTCGCTTCCATTAATGCGACTCTTTTATGGGCACCAAGACTAATCTTCGCATTGATATCAAGGCGAATAGGGATAATATAACAAATCCGGTTAATATTCATGTACTTGTATTTTCTATCAGGGTAAATGAAAAACACTACCATGTTTCCAACATCCATTTAGACTTCTCTTTATTGAGTCACCTCAGTAAATTGTTTTGGGAATCTTTTTTGTGTTATCAGTCCATATCAGGCTCTGGAGGTCACACTGTTAATGTCTTTTTCTCGCTCGCGTAAAAGTCTTTTTCTAGCTCACAGAATAATTGTCTGGATTTGGATTTTTTTTAATGCGAACCATTAACGAAGAACAAATAAAATCAAATAGAGATTATACTAATTTTTTTGTCTAAATTAAGATAAAAACATTTCATCTCTTCATACGTGTGTGCATATATATATAATATATATATATATATATATATATATATATATATATATATATATATATTTATAATGTAAATGGACTAGTCGACACAAACAAATAAAAGAGGAACTCATAGGGTCTCGAATTTTCGGTGGTTCAAGGGGAGTTAAGAGGAGTTAGGAACAAAACCGAGGCAAAGAATGGAAGGAGACGGGGGGAAAGGTATGCGAGGGGAGGGGTAGTGTTAGGCGCGGGAATTTAAAAAAAGGTGGGGATGATATTGTGAAGTTGTTGGGGGCGGAGGGGGATGAAATTATGCGTATAAAGGGGGCAATTAATGTCTAAAATTAGTGCCAATTTACATTATTAGGCACGTCCGTGGGATTTTCAAGAAAGTGACAAAAGTGTTGTAAATATATATATATATATATATATATATATATATATATATATATATATATATATATATACATATATATATATATATACAGGGTGAAGCAGAATGGACTCTCTATCCTTAAAAAAAATTTAAAAAAGTGCGCGCAGCTAAATTAACGGAGTGAAAGTATCGGCGTTAGCTGATACAAACAAACAACGCCATATTTAGTAAACTACGCAGTGATCTGGTAAGCATCGAAGTTTTGTCGTAGAAATAAATTTTCTTTAAAAACAATGAAAGTGGTGGCGACGCAGAGGGCTTTTCGTAGGGGGTTTTGTTTGAATTGTCATGACAGAGTTCCTCATACTAAAACTATTAGGCAATTCATTACTAGTATACGGGCGACAGGATCTGCACTTCCTAGAAAATAAGCTGGGCGGCCTATAAGTGTGCGGTCACCTGAAAACATCGTGGCAGTGAGAGAGGCTAGTCTCCATCGCGCTCTGCGCAAAAATATGCTGCTGCTCTTGGGATATCACCCAGAACGGTAAGGCGAATTTTACACTCTGGGTGAAACGTACAGATGCTTATAAGGCAATCTTAACCTCTGAGCCACCCGATATAATTCTATGGTCTAGCGATGAAACACATTTTCACCTCTCCGGCTCAGTAAATAAGCAAAACTGTTATTACTGGGCTACTGGCACCCTCGGGAACTTCACCCAAAACCTGTTCATAGCTCCAAAGTGACAGTTTGGTACGCTGTGTCCTCCATAGGCACCATTGGGCCTTACATTTTTCAATTTCGAGGTTCAACTGTTACTGTTAACTATGCGCCATTGTGGGATGCTGGAGAACTCCCTAAAATGGAAGAGCACGGTGAAGAATATGACACGGTTGATTTTTTTGAGCCTTTTGATTTCAACTGCATGGTGCCACGGCTCATACCGCCCGTCGTTCACACCAATTCCTGGAAGAACAATTTACCGGCCGCCTGATCTCCTTACGAAGTTCCGATGTTCCATGGCTCCTTCGCTCCCCGGATTTGAGCCCATGCGATTTATATCTTTGGGTATATCTCAAAGCTGAGGTTTACAAAGTTCGTCCAAGTACCTTGGACATTTTTCAACTCTATTTTTTTATCAAAGAAATAAATATCGGGCTTCTTTTGGTACTGTGGTCCTCGTTTTGTGCTTGTTATTCCGTGTTGCAATTCCCTCTTTTGTGATTATTATTTTTATCAGGTAATGTACCGTTAAGGTAGGTTTTTGAATGGACACAACTATCAAATAAACATTTTGTAACTCCAAACAAAACCCAATCCAGCAACCTAATCTACATCAGGTCCCTCTTCATCTCAGTGTACTTCTTTTCTCCCTTCATCCCTTCCAACATCCCTATCCGTATCCTACACATTCCTCGCTTGCCCAACATTCTCCCCTCTATTACCTTCTTCAACATTCCACTACCGCTCAATACGCCTTTAATCCATTTTTCCTGCCTCCATAGGATTTCTCTCAACAAACCCCTCTCCTCACCCACCATCTCCAGTACTTTCTCATTTGTTTTCCTTTCGGTCCATTTCACCTTCTCCATTCTTCTCCACACCCACATTTCAAAAGCCTCCAATCTACGTTTATCCTCCTGCTTCAAAGACCACGTTTCCCCCCGTACATAGCTACGCTCCATATCAGAGTTTTTATAAGTCTTTTCTAAGCCTCCCTACTCAACGTTTCCGTCATCAACTCCCTCCTTCGTAAAGTATCTGTGCCTAGTGCTATTCTTCTCCTTACGTCCCTACTACTTTGGCCGTATCGGTCCAAACACTTCCGAGATACGTAAACTGTTCTACCTGCTCTATTTTTCCCCGCCTATTTTAATATTTAGCTTAGCCTTTTTCTTTATGGAAAATCGCATAACCTTTGTTTTATTAATATTGATTCTCATCCCATATCAATCGCACTGAACCTCCAATTCACTCAACAATGCTTGCAACTCCTTGGCTGACTGAGCATCTTTTGTGATTACGTAGGTCCAATTTATCGCCTTTACTGTCCATGCGATGTATATGCTCTCGCTTAGAGCACAAGATTGCAAATAGTTCTATTCTTCTCCGGTTTCTTTTAGAGTGATTCATGTCCTTGATTTAAGGGATGTTACATCACATACATAAAGTTTCACGTGCTATAACTTGGTTTTATACAAGGTGCGATCAAAAAAGGACCGAAGTGATTTTATTCTGTGCAAACCATTCAACTGATCGAAACGAGGCACAGTGCGTCGTATAGCAACACTCTGACGACTAAAACGAGAGGTGTTGCGTTTGTTTGTGGCGAGTCGTTACCCAGCAGTAGCGGTATGTGCCTCAACGTGTTCGTCGCCGCGTGTAACGGTAGCAATGAAGGAGCTAGAGGATCAGAGTGTGTGCATGAAATTTTGTTTCAAACTTGGTAAAAGTGCTACGGAGACATTTGGATTGATTCAGCAAGCCTTTGTTTATAAAGCTATGAGTCGAAACCAGTGTTTTGAGTTGCACAGTCATTTTAAATCGGGCAGAACCTCGACAGATGAAGATTCGCGAACGGGTCGGCCTTCCACTTCGACAGATCCCAACCATGTCAAATTGGTGAACGGTTTGGTGCGGTAAAATCGTCGTTTAACTGTTAGGGGAATAGCCGAGGAAGTGGAACATTAGTTTTGGATCCTGTCAGACAATTTTGGCAGACATTTTGGCCATGACGCGCGTCACATCAAAATTCGTCCCACGGGTGCTGACTGATGAACATGGGTTTTTTATTAGAACGGGAACTTCCGAGATCCCGCAGCCACCCTACTCTCCATCGGACTTCTTTTGTTTCCAAAGTTAAAATCAACCTTGGAAGGCCGCCGATTCGACTCCGTTGCGGATATTAATACTAATTGCACGACGGGCCTGAAGAGGATCCCTAAGGCGCCTTACCAGGCAGGATTCTAGAGCTGGATGAACTGTTGGCAAAGGTGTGTCGTCAGCCGAGGCATGCACTTTGAGGGCGACAAGTTCGATTAAGACATTTGTATCCGTCGAAATAAACAAGTTATAAAATCAGTCCTGTCTTTTTTTTATCACACCTTGTATTTCATGGCAGATGGAATATTGCACACCCTCAATCATTACTAATACTTTAATTATCATTCTGTTAACTTAATCGCTTAATTCACCGAAACTACTGAGAACTTCGTTGGAACTAAAGATTGCGTGCAGATATATTTAGTCGTTATTACTTTTATACATTTTGCTTAATATGTATTCGTAGGGAACTAGTTATATATAATCTTGTCAATGAATAATTGGCTATTTTACAGAAATAAACCCATTCACTTCATATTTTTCCAATGATTTCAACAAAACGTTTTTGAGATACCAATTTTGGTCCAAATGGCCTGACATTATAAAAAAGACGGACAGTTCTCCAGTCTATGAAACGTTTTTAGTGATTCTACAACAAAATGGCAACCTATTTATTTAACGAAGACATTTCCATCCATTTTTATGAGTCTTATTATTATCTGTTCTAAACACAATACAAAACTACATTTCACAGTGAAATGTGGACATTAAGAACAATATTTCCACCATTTTATCACCATTATATGTCCTTTCTCTGAAAAAGTGTCTTCCCTGTATTTCTACGGCTGTAGTATATTAATTCTTTTCTTTTTGGGAGTTGAGTATATATAATCTTCTTAACGCCTTTAATCTTCTTATCACGAACGCTCCCGCAATAAAACGCTCCCGCAATAAAACGCTCCCGCAATAAAACGCTCTCGCTGCATTACTCCAGAAGCCTATGGCGGATCGGATTGAAGAACTCGGTGTTCTTTACTCCATATTATCAAATTTACTAATCTAAGGAATCATATTTGTTATCTTGGAAGGAGAAGGTTAAAGTTTGCCTTTTATTGTACGAAGACTTAAATACGAAATTATAAACTCGTCATGCCGGGTCACAGGCGGAATCATCTTCTTTCCTTGCGTCGCTTCCCACACAAATTATCTCATTTGAAGCCGCCCTACCGTAAATGATAGCAGGACATCACTGCGAACAATCTTTTTTTTTCAGGTGAAGTTAGATTTCCGAGTTCATTGCCACGTTCAACTTAACTGAAGAAATGGGCAAGAACTAATTGAATGGACTTCGAATTTCTCTTATGGGCCTTGAGAAATATAACTATAATCTTGGTGTTCTCTTCATGCACTTTGCCACTTCACACAGATATTTTTCGAGTTGTGACCCGAAATTCAAGGTTCATTAAAACGCACCTACTGTAATGAAAGTACAATAGTACTGAGGTCGGCTGTACCCGAGGCATGACTATCAATGTACGTTATAAGTCAGTGTAGCAAAGTCTTATGCTACGGAGCAAATGGCAATCCTAACTACAACTGATACATAGGTCCAAATTTTTACCACGACAAAGTTTCAAAAATTTTGTTCAGGTTTACCGAAAGCTATTGCCCATTAAATTTAAATTGATCAATTTATGGTCACTTACAATTCCAGTAAACTGTATCATCATATTTATCTTTATATTAACACTCGTTATTCATTGGCTGCTCTATTCTAACGTGCGGACATTCTTAGCAGAAGGTCTTGCATAGTGTAACGTTAGGGTCCAAAGGCATAAGGAAAAATCTGGTGCTAATAGAGTGATTTATGCTGCTGAAGTAATTAACGATTTTAAGTTAAATTTTATTTTTGAACAGGATTCTTACGTTTAATCCAAACATTAATTGATGATTTGAAACAAAATTATTATTATTGATGCACAAAACTAATTGTTCATCGCCATGCATAATCTTTTACATCCATATATCTTTAAGCATTCATATTGTATTAAGCATCGTTTAGTATGATGAGAAACTAGCTGGGGCTAAGTTTTGGGTTATCCAATGTCTTTAGCTTGTCGTCCGAGAAGAGAGGGCGAAAGGAGGGACGGAAATTGAAGTCAATCTACAGCGCGCGTAGATCAGGACAAATGCAGGCCACGACAAATACTTTGTCTTGTGCCATTTTGAAAAAGAATATGACACTTTATTATAAGCATCTTTTTCCTTAAACTCCCTCTATATTGTTGCAAAAAAATGAGACGAAATTATATTCCATTAAATCACAGGCCAAGGAAAACATAAATTTTCTAAACGACTTCGGAACACTAGGAACCAGCAAAACTATTTGGAAAATCTCAAATATTGCACGAGCTTCTTACATTGCCACGAAAAGTCTTCCGCAGGTTCTCTGGACTCAAAAAAGCCGCAGAGCGTTTTTTTTCTTTTAATTTTTTAGTCCACAATTGAAGACTGTTATTGATATTCGCAGAGATACCATGGCAAGACACTTTAAAAATAGAAAGTCAAAAGAATCTATGAATATATAGAGCTCTCGCCTTGATTTATCGCCTCCTCCAAGTCCCGTCTTCTCGGCTGCTTTTTCTTGTTTGAGAGATATAAATTGTTACTGATCCAGTGCATTTTTCTCTGAAAATTTATCCATTTAAAATGCATCCAAGATATTATTTCCTTTTTCATTTTTATAACCCATCGAATAGTTCCGCAGGGATGCTCCCCCATTGTTCAGAATTTTATTTCCTCGAAACATTTTGCCATCTCGCAATCTAGTACGACATTACAAAATCTATCATGATAGTCATCACAGTCTCTACATCTAAGCTCTCTATAGGATAATGTAGAGGAGAGTAGAGTTGATATTTTTTTAAGCGAGATATGGACACAGGAAATATAGATATTTTAGGTATATGCGAGGTGAGACGGAAGGATAGCAGGGAATACTGAAGTGATAACTACAGAAAAATATACAGCGGTGGGGACGAGAGCTAACAAGGGGTTGCCATAATATTAAATAAAGACACAGGAAGAAGCGTAGTCAACATAGAACAAGCAATGGATAGAATACTAATAGTAGAGATAAATGCAGAACCGAAGAACTTGGTCACTTTTAGGTTACATACCACCGAGCAACCACAAGGAGGAAGAAGTCGACAGGATGTGAGATGAGTTTGAGGATATAGTCGCGTGTGTTCCTGCAGGGAAGCATTTGATAGTGATTGGGGATTGGAATGCAACGGTAGGCGAGGGAAGAGATGGTGATGAGGTGGGCGACTACGGTTTAGCCACGATGAATGACCGCGGGGTGAAAGCTATTGAGTTCTGAAGGATACAGCGGTTAGTCATCACCAACACATGGTTTAGACACCACAAAAGGCATAGTTATACATAGAAAATGCCAGGTAACTCAGAAAGATATCAGTTACATTATATTCTGGTTTGGCACTCGTTTAGGAACAGTGAGATAAATTCGCACAGTTTCCCGGGAGCGGACTCTCACCACCATTTAGTTGTTATGAAATGTAACGTCCGTCAAGAAAGTGATATTGAAAGCCGCAAAAGACACTATAAGAACCTGACTTTTAATAATCAAACCACTTTACTTTTCCACATAAACTTTTTAATTTTTACAACCCAGGTTTCGTTATAGCATAACTAATGTTATGCTATAACGAAACCTGGATTGTAAAAATTAAAAAGTTTATGTTGAAAAGTAAAGTGGTTTGATTATTAAAGGTCAGTATGAAGATTTTCCACCAAGTTACGCCAGAAACTGTTTTAGTATAGAACCGTTAAGGGGAAAAGGATAAGGAAACCATGGGTAACGGATGAGATGATTGCAAAGATGGTTGAGAGAAGAAGATTGAAGAATGTAAACACAGTGTTAGGCAAAATGAAGTATAAATAGTTAAACATTAAATTGAGACGGGCAACAAATAAAGCAAAAGAAGAATGGTGGAAAACACAATTCGAGAATATGGAAAGTTTACAGAGGAAGGGTGAAATTGGTGCACTATACAGCAAGGTTATGTTATAATCGGGAAGTAAGAAGGCAAGATCTGTGCTAACAGTCAAAGATAAGTCTGGTAAGATAATAGATGAACCAGAAAAAATCCAAGAGAGATGGAAGTAATGTATAGAAACACTGTATGGTAGGGAACTTAGGCCAACAAGATTAGACATAGAAAAGGACCATGACGTAGAGGAAGATAGCTTAGGCCCAAGCATACTCCATGATGAAATAGAAAGGGCATTAAAGGAGATGAAAGCAAATAAGGCCGTGGGGGTGGACAACATACCTGTAGAACTGTTGAAATGTTTAGGAAAATATGGGAAGGAGACTCTATATGGACTGATTCGTAGTATCTATGAGGAAGAAATCTGGCCGGAAGACTTTGTGAGATGTGATTGATGGTTGAGGCCGAGATTTGTGAAAATCCATTGTGAACAGGAGTTTCAGGAAATAACTTTGCAGGTTCTACATAAAATAACTGATTTATTTTCGACTAGTTTCACTACACTGTAGCATCTTCAGGAACGTACAATAAACAATCAACCCCTCTCTTACCACCCCCACCCTGGCAGCGCGGTTTCCCCCACCCCTACCCACCCAACCCACATCAACTTGGACGAGTATATATGTACATGTGAAAACGAAATATGTCCTTTGTACGTTCCTGAAGATGCTATGGTGTAGCGTAACTAATCGAAAATAAATCAGTTATTTTATGTAGAAACGGTAAAGTTATTTCCTGAAACTCCTGTTCACTTTGTGAGATCATTGTTAGTTCCTATTCCGAAAAAGGTAAAGGCTATATCATGTGAGGATTACAGAACAATAAGTTTGACATCCCGCGCAGCTACAGTTATTCTCATAATCATCAACAAAAGGATAGAGAGTACGGCAAATGATTACTTAGGGTATGATCAGTTTGGATTTCGGAAGGGGAGAGGTACGCGTGATGTCATTGCAGTAATGCGATCACTAATCGAGAGGAATATATAATACAATCAGGACGTATTTGCCTGTTTCGTAGATTGCGAAAAAGCATTTGATGGAGTGAATTTGGAAAACTAATGTGTATATTGCAGAAAATAGGAATAGATTGGAGGGACAGGAGGTTAATCAGCTACCTGTACAAGTCTCAGACTGCTCAGGTTCGAGTTGGGAATGGAGAGTCCGGATAGGCAGTGTTAAAAAAAGGTGTAAGGCAGGGTTGCCCATTATCACCGGTCCTCTTCATCGTACGTATATGTGGAGGAAATGATTAAAGAGGCATGGGAGGAACTGGAGGTAGGAATGAAAGTCGGAAGGGAGTTCGAGAAATCAGTTAGGTTTGCTGATGACCAAGCATTATATGCTCAGTCAGCCAAGGGGTTGCAAGCATCGCTGAGTGAATTGGCGGTTCAGTGCGATAGATAAAACACAGTAATCAACCCGAAGGTCGGTTTAGTAAATTCTTCTTCTAGGAAATTTTCAATTTATGAGAAGCTCTAAGCAAGTATTTTTGCATGTGTCATAGCATTGTACATTGAAAGCCATACAATATATTTTTTTATTGAAAATGGATTAATAAATAAACATATAAGTGAGTGGTCAAATATAAAATATTTTCACGACTGATTGTTTTAATTAGACCGGCAATAGCACTCATTGCTCATGTCTTAAATTTTAAGAGACATGAAGAATATGGCAAATGGGGACCGCAGCCTACAGTTACGTATCTACCTGAGTATAGAGAATATATACGCACAGTATACATTTATGACTACTCATTAACTATTGATTTGTATTGAAAAGAACTAGATTTAGGAGATGACAACCAGTAGAAACGCAGCAATACTAATCCAGAAACATCAAATTGAGCCCCTTCAACTTTTTCACTGTAAAGAGTAAAAAACCAAAAAAATATTCAGTACATTTTCATGCTGAAGCACAACATTTCAGTTCTAGCACAACATTATTATGTCACCAGGGTTAACAATTTATGGGAGGGCATTTGGTAAAAAATTGAAACACTGTGGACTTCCACATATAGAATTTATTAAACGACCCGGGTTTCATCGCTGAGCGACATCATCAGGTAAAATTTTTTCCGTTAGTATACCCTCTGAGGCGAAGTAGGAGATTAGGGGAGGCAGCGAGGGAGGAGGAAGGGTCGGTGGGGGGGGGGAGAAACAATGTAGTCAAGAAGGGGTGGGGACACACAATGGGGAAGTCATTAGCCGGGTTATGAGATGGGAGGCAAGGGAAAGGAAGGTCACGAGCGGGGGGGAAAGAGTGAGAAAGACTCACCGGGATGGGATATTGTCTGAGGCAAAGTGGTCAGGGAAGAGTCGGAGGTGGGTTCTTCCCATCCATGTCTTGGGGTGAGGGGGCGGGAGATGTAGTGGTGATTAAAGAAAAGGTGGTAGCGTCGGTGTGAGTCACAGTAACATTGCAAGGGGGAGGGGGGTGGGACGGTTTGGGGTAGCGGGGGTGTGGACGGTTAGGAAAGGAAAGGTTCAAGAGAGGGGAGCGGGATTGATACAAAAAATCATTTAAAATCTTAGATTTGTCCGTTTTTACAATTTTTAAAATTTCTATTTGTTCTAAGGCGTCCAACTTGGGACCTTTCTTAGCAAAGTGCAGAATTTCCGGGTGGAAGTCACTAAAATGGTTGCAGTCCAAAAGGTGTTTGGCGAACAATGAAGTGTGTTTTTCGTTCCTAAAACACGCCTCATGTTCCCTAATTCTTAACTTCATATTTCTGCCAGTCTGGCCGACATAAACCATATTGCGCACGTTGCACATCAGTTTGTACACACCACTCCTCAGCAGAGGGTCCACTTTGTCTTTTCCTCGACTTATTAAATTGTGGAGATTTTTTGGGTTGTAAAAAGCTGGCCTGATCTTCTCTTTGGGTAGACTATTGCTGATATGGCTGGATATACTCCCCAAGAATGGAATTTTGCGCCATTTGGGAGTGCCCTCTTCCGAACAGAGGGTGGGAAAGATACTCATCGTAGCTAACTTATGCCGTTTTCTTTTGTAAAGGGAATCAACAAGGGTGGGGGAATAGCCGTTGTGAACGCTATTTGTTAATGATAGCGATAGTAGCGATAATAGCGATAGTTCTTTTGCTATGTTGGATACTGGCATTGGAATACTGAGTAACCTGTGTAATAGTGAATGAAAGGCGGCCAATTTTTGAGAAACGTGATGTCTGGAAGATGAGTGGATGATCTGGTCAGTATAAGTTTTTTTTCGGAAGATTGAAAATTCCAGTTTCCGGTTAACATTTTTTTGAAATTGAGATGTCCAGAAAGTTCAAAGTTCCATTTGTTTCAATTTCTTTTTCAAATTTAAGGCACTTATCGACACTATTTAACAAATTTAAGAACCTCTCAAGTTGTCTAGTGGAGCCAGACCAAATGCAAAAAATGTCGTCGACGTATCTGTACCAGCAAACCACGTTTTTAATTAATTCTGAGTTCAGGGATAACAGACTCCTTTCAAAATCGTCCATATAAATGTCTGCCAGGAGGAGGGATAGCGGGGAGCCCATAGCCAGGCCTTCGGGCTGTTTGTAAATTTTGTTGTTGAACTTAATATAATTTTGTGTCACGCACATACTTGTCAGGGAATAAATTTCACTGATCACGGGGGCGGGGGCGCCTGCCTTGATGAGGGCTGCTTCCACAAGATTCACAGATTCTGTAGCGGGGACACTGGTAAATAAATTGCAAACATCAAATGAAACCAGGATGCACTTCTGTGGTAGAACTAATTTGGATAGTATGTTGGCCAGTTCAGCGGAGTTTTTGACTCCGAACTTGGGGGAAAATTTTGAGTACAGGCGAATTACACTGTTCAACCTTTGAGCTACTAGGTGGTTGGGAGCTGATACGTTTGAGACCACCGGTCTTATTGGAATGTTTGACTTATGGACTTTGGGGAGACCGAAAAAACGAGGGACTAAAGGATTCATTTGGGTGAGGTTGAATTTTTCACCAGGCCGGAAAATCACTGAACACGAGTTGATGGCACTTTTACACGCCTTCTGGAAGTTGTAAGTTGGGTCACGTGGGAGTTCCACGATGTTGTTTGCGTGGAAGAAATCTGCGCACTTCTGGATATAGTTTTCTTTTTCCATGACTACCACAGCGTTGCCTTTGTCGGCTTTCTGCACAATGAGGTCGTTTTTAAAGATAGAGTTTTTTAGAGCCAAAACCGCTGAAAGGTCGCGATGGTGGGATTTGGGGTCATTGTTGAAACGGTTGATATGTTGAGCAATAAGTTGCTTGGCTCCCGACTCATCTTTATGTAGGGCTAATTCACAGTCTATCGCTAGGTATTTCAACTCGTTGGTCGAAATCGGTAGGTTTGGAACATATTTCAGGCCCTTTCGGAGCAGCTCTTGTTCCTTTTGGGGAAAATCGAACTTTGACAAATTAATTAATCTTTCACTGAAACTGTGAGAGGAAAACACTGTGTCTGATTGCACTGGAGGGGGAATGGAATCGTGGGCGATTACTCTAATGTTATTTCCACTGAGACTGGCAAGTTTTTTGTTGATAGTCACTCTTTTCATGTGGGCCACTTCACTACTGCGTTGACGGATTTGGTCGTCAAGGCTGGTCCATTCCAACCAATGCAGCTCATGGGACAACTCGACATTGAGAATAGATAAGTAATGAGAGATGGAAGGAGGGCATTTATTTAAATTACAAGAGACATAACAATGGATTTAATATTAATCTGCATCTCCTTCATACCCCGCAAACCGCCGCAAGGGCGTGTGGCGGGGGATGTTAGGGCACCACCCGTAATTAAGAAAAAACCGCATGCAAAAGCCACAAATTCATACAAGTCACAAAAAAACATTGTTTACATTCATGCAAAAACCCTTACACCCGACACACACATGCAAACACTCAAACTACCAACTAACATACATATGCACTTACAGATACACCTAATATTTTTGCAATTTTTAATTTTGTTCCAACTTGTAAATTAAATGTTTTAAATATTTCTAAATGGACTTCGATTTCTTACTATTTAGATTTTTGATCGTTCTTGGGAAGAATGAGTATTTGAATCTTTCTGTATTGGAATCTATCTCCCTTATTTTATCTTTGTGGTCTGATCTACCCAAGAAGTGTTGGGCCATTATAATCCCTTCAGTGTCATCGTTAAACTCGTCAGTTCTAAATCTTTCTAAAAGTCTAAGTCTTGCTTGTTCTCTTCGTATTTCAAGGGGCTCCCAGCCTAAATCCCCTAAGAGACCAATTGTGTTCTTGTATTCTTATTGTGTTCACCACACTTGTGTTCTTATTATAGCAATTTTTAACGAAGCTGGAGGATATTTTCTGGACTTTATCTAGTTCTTTTTGCCAGATTTTCTCCCAAGGATCCCAAATACTCGCGGCATATTCCAAACGAGGTCTAACTAGAGCAAAATAACGCCTCTCTTTAACTTTCTCATTACATTTCCCCGCCCCCGTTTCATGAAGCCCAGTTTCTTCAAAACGGATCCACATATTGTCTTGATATGTGCTCCCCATTGAAGGCGTGGTGTTAAAACTACCCACCAAATATTTTACTTGCCTGGCCGTAGTTAGTACTGAAACCCCTATTTTGTGTTTTGTCCTGTTCGCCACTTTCTTTGTTCCAAAATCTCAAAACTTCACAGTTTTCTATATTAAGCATTAATTCCCAGTTCTTGCACCAATGCGCGATTGTATCTAAGTCTTTAGAGAGTAGCTCGCGATCTAATTGGCTCCTTATTTCCCTGTATACCACCGCATCGTCAGCAAATAACCTGAGATTGCTACTAATATGTGCGCTTAGGTCTTTAATACATATTAAGAAGAGAAGAGGCCCTATTACACTTCCCTGAGGGACCCCCGAAGTTACATCTCTATCCGTTGAGCACAACCTATCGATGACTACTATTTGTCTCTAATCCAATTATTAATTTTCTTATTAATTCTATAGCATTTAAGGTTATGTAACAATTTATTTTGTGGGACTTTATCAAATGCTTTTTTGAAATCTAGGAATACTCCGTCGACTTGTGTGTTGTTTTCTCCCGATTTAAGTATATCGTGAATGGAAATACATAATTGTGATTCGCAAGATCTGCTCTTCCTTAATATGTGCTGGTTGTGGCTTAGTGTTTCCCTACTCTCAAGAAATCTCATAATGTTACTGACAATAATGAGCTCTAATATTTTACAACAGATCGAGATCAAAGAAATGGGTCGGTAATTGGTTTTCAAGAAGGTTTCATGGGCTACGTAATCAAAAGCCTAACCTAAATCGTAGAGATTTGCCAAATGAATCTTTCTTTCGATCATGTTAATGTATTTTTAATAAGCATGATTAAGAGTTCATATGATGATTAAATATTCACATTTTTTTTTAAATTCCCTGTAATGTCCTTCCTCTTAGTTAACCCTAAGTGTGAGTATGATGATAAGTTATATCCATGGATGAGAAATAGAAATCATTGGTATATGACTGTTTCAAGCAGCTTAGAAAAGACATGAAGTACATATATGGATTTAAGTATACCTAGATCATGTTTATTACCACTTCTTTATAGATTAGAAGAAATCAACCAATATTTAGCATGCTCAGGAAACAATATGGGCTTAGGAAACGATTAATCTAACAAAACAGAGAGCACGATTGTATGATTTGACATCTCATTTCATAACTGAACAAGGAATACCATCAAATCCGGCAAAATGTTTCGTGATAACTTTTCTAAGTATACTTATTTAGGATATTGTTGGTATCTGCTGAAAATAGAAAAATTGGATTTTCATTATAACATGGTTGAAATCAGTGTAATTTCATGTCCAAAGACAGAGCATTACCCGAGCCTTTACCGACACCAAAAACAAAGGAAATACTTTAACGATTAGCCATATCACTGGTATCTGTCGTTAAGAAATTATTTTAATTACCTCAGTTAATGAAATGACGGTTTTGTTTCTACCCAAATCTACACTGCCTTGGATTTCATATTGGAGTTTCTTCTTGCAATTATTTGAAAATTTATTCTTGCATCGTTAAAACATTTTGTGTAGACTTTGTCATAATTCATAATCAGCAGTGTTTTCAATTTTCATTTCCCTATGAAGAGGCATTTAAGGTGAGATGCCGTAAGTCTAATTTCAGGCCTTCGTTCACCGCAACATATACCCTAAGATAGGTTTGATTGGTGATCTTAGAGCTCCCCCAGGGCTAGACAAGTAATTTCTGTCAAAACCAATCTTTCCCTCCCCCAAATCATTTAAACGGACCCCATGAAGATTCCGATCAACTTTACGAGCTGCTCCTACCTTTATATTCTCATACAGCTTTCTCAACTATTAAATATCACCATTAAAAATTATAGGAAACTAAGGCTCATTGAAGGATTTATTACTTAGATCACTATTATCGGAAGCCACATACCCAGGAGAAGTCCATTAGGTTATTCTGTCAACACCAGCACAACCGTAATGACATAGTTATTCATATAAGTCACTTTGAATACCGTTCGAAACCACTGTGTTGTACTTCACTCACTTCATATTAGATTCAATACTGTTTTTGCGGAGTTAAAACGGAATTATATAGGGTTAAATCTTAAATATTCAACAAATGAATAGCCAATAATTAGTGTGATGGTATGGAATAAGATGAGATGAGAGAAAATAGATGGAGGAAAAGGTGGAATGTATTCTAAATGGTACCCAGGGAAGTCCGATGTACTCGTACACAGAGCTAAAATTAAATATTAAAAAAAGATTAAATTTCATGTAGAGTTTAAGAATATTTTATGAGTTATATTAGTTACGAATTAGGAGTATAGCAGTGTGTAGTGACAGGTTCAATCAAAATCTAGTTAAATAAATTTTAGATAAACGTTATTTCATCTCAAAATGTTTCATTAAATGAAGACTTAAATTGCAATAATGAAACTGCTGTTCTGCCAACAAGTATGGATCTTTCCCATCGTCGATATTAGATAAGTTCACCAAAGGAAGATCCGTTCCATGTCTCTGTACTAATTATTGAAATAGAACGGCACCGCTTGATGGGATCAGATCCACTTTCACTTCCTTTTATCGCTCCTTCTTCCTTCCCCGCCGCACGACGCGACGGGTTGACTTTTTAATTGGTACCTACAAAGCCTTCTTCTCAATTTCCTAATTTACTCCGCCACATTTCCAGCTTTTGAGTGACGATGATCTTTCAGCTGGGCTAGATTTCTCATCGCTGACGTCCATCTTGGGGCCCGCTGACCCTGCGCCGAGTCTGGGCGCCCCGCGGCAGCGCCCTGAGCTGAAGACAAATGTGAAACTAGGCATCAGAACGTTGACAATGGGAATACTGATACTGCGGAGAAACGAGCGAGCGAACTTTGCTCTGGATAATACAAGACCCTTCTTCAAACCCAGATTTCCTTTAATATTTCTTTTTTACTGTTAGGTACGTACAATATTTGATTAAAAACTATTGGCAACATTTCTTTCCTCACGTATGCGTGAAGTGCTGAATTCAAACCGTCGGTTAAATGTGCGTATGATCGCAGATTATATTGGCAGTGTTAAGATGATAGTCCACCCTGAAGATTTGGCGTTGAGAAAGATGTACGCTAAACTCGTTCCGAAGCTCTTGACGGACGACCAAGAACAGAGTCGAGTTTCCGCAACGGCATCGCGACGATTCCCCAAAACCCTTACATTCCCAACTTAGCAGAAAATTTCCTATTTCCATAAGAGAAATCCTCCCTCAAAGGACACCACCACCATGGCATTCTAAGTGCCGTCAAAGAAGCTTGCAGGCGTACCCTTAAAGACCTTCCGGAATCCACCTACCAAGGAGCCTTCGAGTCGTGGAAAGGTCGCTGGTAAAAGTGTATCGACGTTCAAGAGAAATACATTGGAGAATAATGAAGCATCTTAGGAATATTGGAAATAATTTTTTTTTTCGATACGTTTTATGCAAACCATGTAATTAATAAGTGCTGTCTATGCATACATATATCTACAGTAAGTATTGTTAACCCCAAGGTGATATCACATAGGCAGCTGGTTAAACCAGAGTTGTGAAATTTTCTAAATATACATGCGTATACTATATAATATTCCCTCATTATTAAACCTGCAGTGCATCACTTGTGTTCAATAACTAATCATCATGGTAAAAGATTTGGCATTTTTCCAGCGTATCAGCTGCGTAAATTCTTCTCAGGTCCTCCACCGGGTTATATCGTCCATCTCTGCCCAGATGGGCCAAGATGGACGATATAACCCGGTGGAGGACCCGAGGAGAATTTACGCAACTAATTATCACACATTTAGGACCCTTTTTTCATTAAAAATATGTACTTTCACAGTGGTGTTTTATTTTACTGTGGGTTTTGCCCATAATAGTGATAAATTCAGTCCGTCGTCCGATGATACTAAATATATTTCTTTAATTAAAACAAATGATGTGTACAAAATTACATTCGAAACATTGCACTTCTATTGGTCAGAGCGTTTGGCTACTAACCGAAACAAACGAGTTCATATACAAGCGCTGACATTCGGCTACCTCACACGCACCTAAGCTGTATGTTTAGTCTGGTAATCAATTTTCCTGAGAAACCGCAGACGGTCCAGGGAGGAAAAATGATTGTTTATCCCCACTCTATATTCACCTCAGTAACAGGAGTGAGATACATCATCGAATCCCCTCGATATGGTCATTAACGATTTAATTTGAGTTTTCATGTCAGGTCTTTTATCAATACCTTGCGGAGTCAATTCGTGGTGTCAAGTAAGACAACCTGAATGCATGAGCGACTGCAAGTAAAATCCTACGTGTTGGCCGTTTCTGATCAAAGAATTTAATTCAAAAGAGTACCAATGAAATCTGGCATCCCCATTAAGCGCTCTCTCTCTCTCTCTCTCTGTTTCTCATTCATTACGCCTACATTCGAAATCGGAAGGTGAAGAAAGGAGAGAGGACGGAAATAGAAGGTAGACTCGTGTGCGTGGGTGTGGCTCTTCGCAATTTTCTTCCTTCGTTTGCGGTGGAGGGCGAGGTGGGTGTGGAGGGGCGGGGAAGAGGAGCATTGGAGGGGCGACGGAAAAGCGCCGGCTGCTGCGGGAGAACCGATCCCACGCCCCCTGTTCTGCCCTTTTATGGACACTCACTCGGAGGAGAAGCTTGTGCATGTGTGTGAGTGCAGAGAGAGGAGATTGGGAGAAAGAGGGAAATAAAGATGAAAGCGAAGGATCACGGAAGAAGCCGGTGGGTATCTCCTTCGCAGGGGGAGAGGAAGGGTGGCCCGAGGGCGATAGGGTAGGATGGGAGGGGTAATGGAGATGGAAAATTAGCGGAAGCGATGAAAGGGGGCAGTAGCGGGGATGGGCGTTGGGGTGTAGGAGGATATGGATAGAAGTTTAAGTCTTAAGGAGAGAGATATCGAAAAGCGGGTTCGTCGGAGGATGGGGGGGTGGTTGCGAAGGGGTTGGGGGAGGAGCGGGAAGATTTAACGCCGAAATTGTGGATTTGTGGAAGGGCATTCGTTGGGTGGTGGGCGGAGGGCTTTAAGGCGAGAAGAGTATCAGAGGAGTCGGGAGAGTTGTGGAAATGGAGAGGCATTTGCGGGAAATGAGAAATCGGGAATTGTGTCGGGAGGAGAGCGGGGTGGGGTTGGGAGGTTGAAGTATCGGAGGAGGAGAGACGAGGGTGTTCATTTCGAGGCTTTTCTGCTTTTACGCCCGCGTGTACGAGGGAAAATGAAGGATAAGGGGGTTGGGTTGGGGGGGGGGGAGGTAGAATAACTACCGAGGAAGAAATATGGTGGAGCCAAACTTGAGTGAATGATTTGCAACGCGGATTTGAGTGAATCACAAGCATTTACAAAACGCTCTCGTACTTCCTTTAACTATAGGGTCATGGTCATTCCAAGGGCGTAAACAAAGACCGGCGACGCAACTAAGAGCACCCAAGACCCGGAAATGCGGAAGCCAATGAGCAAGCCTCTCTTTCTGAACGCATGCAATATTTGTACCTATTTAAGAAGATTAGATTTACAGTAAAGCAGGCTTGCTTAACGATCTCGGATTTCCCAAATTGTCTCTTTAAAAAAACCACTTAGCTTTTAAGTCTGCTCTAGGTAGGAATTAGGTTTATATGGGGCCCATAAATCTTTGAAGGAAAGATCCAATCCAATCGTTAATCGGAGGGGCCCTGATAAACCAAACTACGCCTCTGAGAAAGACACGTTTTTTAAAACGACACTGGCGCGGAGATACACTACGGTAGCTTGCTATGTCACGTAGTATCAAGGAGGGTGATTGGTAACGCAAATTTTTTCTCTGGTAAGCATGAATTCTAATTTCGGTAAAAGGTATACATCCACAAAGGGATTACATCGTCACTCAACTTCTTCCAGCGCTATTTGGAAAGTTACGTAGCGTACGTGGCAGAACCTATTGAATTTATTTCATTAAAATGAGTACCACTAATAAAAATAATAAGTTTTTTTAAGCTCATGTTACTTATTTTTACCACGGAAAGATTGGGACCTATCTGATCATTTTTAATGTCCATGTAGGTACATAATGTCATATAATTTATAGTCATTAATTTTATCAATACACCACTTGAATAAAACTGATTTAAAAAACACTTAGTTTTAACTTTGCTAATTTCAATCACCATGTGTTTACATAAATTACTAAGTTATTTATCTGGTGGAATTTGTGAGATATTACAAAAAAAATTACACTCGGATAAAACAGTTTAGAATACAGTTGAGATATTATCACAAGTTTGATGATGATATCTGATTGTAAATACGATACAAATATACATTTGTCATGCATGTAAAAATTGTGTGCCAGCAAATTAAATAAACTATCATCCACTCAAAAGGGTTTGACAGAAAACCTAAAAGTAATGCGTTTTATTAATTCACTGTGTATAGCCATTGATAATACTTAAATGGAACTCAGTTTCCTATAGGCATGAGGAAACCGTTGGTCAGTAAGCTACGAGTGTCGAGTTTGTAGAAATCTAGACGCGCTTCAAATAAAAGAAGCAACATCGGACGGACGGATGGGAAGGCAGGAGGGCGGAGATCTCGGCATGCGAGAGAAGACGATGGAGAGGTATATAGTGCGTGGAGCAAGAGAGAGGATTTTGTCTCCGGCATCAGTTACCGGTCTGTTTTTTACAGGAATGGATACAGAGAGAAGTAAGGGACACGGATAAGCTTTTAAAGGCTACTGGAAGCAATTTCACGTCCGAAAAGGCGTACACTTATAAATACATCAGGGTTTCGCCTTTTGGGAAATCTCCGAATTTCTCGAAACTTTACGGGGCGATGGATTGCGTCGGATGCCGGCGCAGATACTGGAACTACCCAGCGCGAGGGCGTGGGAGCGGGTGACGAAAAGGGTGGGTGCGGGTGGTGGGGGACGAAAATGGGTGCGGGAAACAGTCGATTCAAGGCACCCAAGAGCTCCACGAGTGGACGACAATCGACTGACTGGATCGCTCAGCCGGAGGACACGTCTCCGCTTCTTGGCTCGATTTTCCGGCCAAATGTTCAAAGTACGCATATTAAACATTAAGTAGTTCACTGGAAACTTCGTTAAAGAAATAGCGAGATGGCATGTTGTAATGATTGGGCTTGAATAATAATATTGAATGATGCTATTCGGGTTAACATTATTAAAAATTATTTCTTGTCCTCTCTTCTCAATTTAACTCGGAAGAGTAAGTTTGTCAAAACATTTTTGAGCAATGCATTTATAATTCTCCCGCCTAACATGCACAGACGAATCCCGTAACAAGGTACTCATCACTCACCATTTAATTTCGCCGTGTTGGCACTCGTTATAGATTTCTGGCTTTGCAGTCACTCTGCCTCTTAGAGTTACTGAAGTATTAACATTGATCATGGGAGCGCTTCTAAATTGAAGAAATTCTCACTCTTTAGTAATTCCTACACGCTTAGCAAGTGGCCGATAGTGTAACAATCGGCCACATTATGTATGACGGCATAATTCAATCTTAGATCTGTGTTTATTGCAGGCCCCCCGCTCGAAGTGTTTTTGTATCATGGTTACTTCCATTTACGAATAAAAATGCATAACTAGCACTAATTACTAGCTATAAATAAAACTAGCAAAAACGTGAGTCATTCATTCCTTGCTGCTTCCAACTCTCATTCTTACACGCTTTCCATCGGTACGTGTATCTTCCTGACAAATAGACTCCTCAACGCTCTTTTATTCGTCAAGAACTATACAAGGTGTGATGAATTACTGATTTTATAACTTGTTTATTTCGACGGATACAAATGTCTTAATCGAACTTGTCGCCCTCAAAGTACATGCCTTGGCTGACGACACACCTTTGCCAACAGTTCATCCAGCTCTCAAATCCTGCCCGGTAAGCCGCCATAGGGATCCTCTTTAGGTCCGCCGTACAATTAGTTTTAATGTCCGCAATAAGGTCGAATCGGCGCCCTATCAAGGTTGATTTCAACTTTGGAAACAAAAGAAGTCTGATGGAGCCACGTCTGGAGAGTAGGGTGGCTGCGGGTTCACGGAAGTTTTGGTTGTGGTGAAAAACTCATGTTCGTTAGTCAGCACCCGCGGGACGAATTTTGATGCGACGCGCGTCATGCCCAAAATGTCTGTCAAAACTGCCTTACAGTATCCAAAACTAATGTTCCACTTCCTCGTCTGTCTCCCTAACAGTTAATCGACGATAAAAAAATGTTACAATTAGAACACGGACATATGACAGATCTCTTAGGGGATTTAGGCTAGGAGCCACTTAAAATACGAAGAGAACAAGCGAGACTTATACTTTTAGAAAGGTTCAGAACAAACGAGTTTAACGATGACACTAAAGGAACTATAATAGCCCCACACTATTTAGGTAGATCAGACCACAAAGATAAAATCAGGGAGATAGATTCCAATACAGATAGAGACAAATACTCACTCTGTCCCAGAACAATCACAAATCAAAATAGTAATTCACCGAAGTCACTTTAGATATACAATAACATCTAATTTACTAGTCGGAACAAAATTAACCATCGCAAAGACATCAGGTAGGTGCATGTGTATATTAGTTTGTAGTTTATGTGCTTGGAGGTTTGTGGGTTGTAAGGGTTTTTTCATTAGTGTAAACTATGTTTAGTTGGTGAGTTTTATAAATTTGTGGCGTGTGCATACGGTGTTTTTCTTAATTATCGATTGTGCCCTAACATCCCCTCCCACACGCCCTTGCGGCAGCTTGCGGGGTATTTAGTAGATGTATACACGCTAGATCCTAGCATGCCTACACTATAGATCGTGTATTATAATGGCACATTTACATCCGCATGATGTTTTTCCTTACCCATGCTGGTTAGGGCATAACATGTTCCTACTGTGAATGCTATGCAGGTTGTAAGAGCCGCGCATTTGCCAGCGCTTTCGAACATACCCATGGGCTACCTACATGAAGGAATCTCGAATCATGTATTTTATCCTAAAAGCAAACCTGAACCCATAACTGTTAAACTTTGAAGCTTCCAAGAATGAGAAAGTTGTCACCGACTAAGTCAAACGTATGGAAATATCAGAGATGTACCTAAGCTAGTTATTTGGCGAGAAAACAAAATTTATTCTTCTTTTAATTGATTTAAACCTATGTGTACCGCGAAACTAAACGTAAATGATCAAATCACCCGTGTACCAACGCATTACGTAAATTACAGGGTCTCCGCTCACTCAAGCAATTACGTGTCCGCGCATGAGAGTACATCTATATAATACCCCGCCAGCCCCTTCAGGGGTGGGTGGGGGGGAGTGTTAGGTTACCACCCGTAAACGAGAATAGAACCGCATGTAAAACCAAAAGTAAATGGAAACCTACACCCACAGAGGCGAATATATTCATGCAAAAATGTTTTAAACATACAAGCATACAAATACATATGCCACAAACTAATATACACATGCATATATACCTACAAATGTAGTAAATATCTCTCAAATAGCGTGAAAATTTGTATACATGCTGTAGGAAGTGTTAAATTACCTCTACCTAGTAATAAATAATTATTTGTAGTGCGAAAAAAGGAATAAAAATGAACCAAAACCATTCATACGACAGGCGTCTACAATAATAAGACAGATGATAGAGAATTGAAAAGTAAGAAGGAGAATATCTACTATTACATGGACATGCGACTCATATTCTCCACTCCAAAATCATAGGGAATGTGGCACACTGCTGTAGACAACGGACGGCGTGAGGCGTCAACACACGGAGAGACAGTCAATTTCTAAAAATCTAATAAATAAAGATTAAAATATGAATAAATCATATAACTCTTGTCTTCACAGTTAAAATAAAGCTAGCAATTATTCAAATTAACACCTATAGTGAGTCGTAGGTAAAGATCATCCTGGTAGCAGGCAGTAGTTGGTTGGAAATGGTTTTGGCAGGTGCTTGCTGAGGCGCGACCTTCCACTTCAGCGGCCAGCCGGAGAATGAACATCAACTACCTGCTGGTACTCATACCTTTCCGCAGTAATTAAATCGTCTACAAATCGTTGTTACATACATAGAGTGGTTAATAATATTTCCCTTTCCCAATCTGTTTGAGTTAAATTACACCCTATGGGCCCTTCACGCATGACCGCATGGGACCGCCATTGAATTATTATAGTTACAATATTGCCTACTCTGCTTTGTTGTTTTCAAGCTTCTCCTCCTTCCATCCCTCATCTCTCTTTCTCTGTGGGATCGGGGGGATGCCCCACGCCGACAGCAGTCTACAGTGGTGGGTCACATTCCATACCTTTGACTTTAGGGGTGAATACTATGATTTGCATGCTCATTTGATATTCAAATTTCCCCTTCTTACTTTTCAATTCAGCATGACCTGTCTGGTTATGGCGGAGGCCTGTCGTATAAATGGCTGTGGTTCATTTTTATTCCCTTTTTGGCAAGACAAAGGACTAATTTTTTAGGCGAATAAACCATTTTTTGATTATCTCTTCCTCTGGCATGTGTACAAATTTGCACGTTGTTTGATAGGTTTTTTACTGAATATTTTTCCCTTTTCCTTTCCTCTCCCATATCCTTACTTATCACTTAACACTTCTCACATGGATCTTGCACCCTCTGCCAAGCATCTTTTCGGTGGATCATGGCATCTTAATGTAAAAAACCCAGCGTCGACATTCGCCTATTCTTGAGGAAAGGCGCCAAGGGGTGTACAGTTTATCACCCTATCCGTTGTACTTCTGGTGTTCACCCCGTAGCACCCAAATGGGGATTTCTCTGAAGAAAAAGATGTCCGGGATTCGAACCCGGACCCTCTGGGACCAGCCACCTTAAAATCCGATCCTTCATTAGTGCACGTGGGAGGAAGGGAGAGCTGAGGGACAGTTGGCAGCCCCGGAGCAGTGGGATATGCTCCTTATTTCATAGTTTTGTATAAAATATCTTTTCCTTGTCCATTTTCCTTTCTTTTTTTCTTTTTCCATTCCATCCTCTATCCTCCCTCATTGCTTACCCTTCCTACCTGCTGTTTGCACTCCCCGCTACACACCTTTTTGGTTGATCACGGGGTATTTAAGTCGATTTCGATGATGTTTCTAATAAATAATATGTTTATATATTATTATTAGGTAATCTACCGGTCAAGGTAGGTTTTTGGATGGACACAACTATCAAATAAACATTTTGTGACTCCCCACCTAGCAAACTAATCTATATCAGGTCCCACTTCATCTCGGTGTACTTCTTTCCTCCCTTCATCCCGTCCAACATCCCTATCCTGTTCCTACCCTTACCACGCTTGCCCAACATTCTCTCCTCTATTATCCTCTTCAACATTCCACTACCGCTCAATACGCTTTTCATCCATTTTTCCTGCCTCCATAGGATTTCTCTCAACAAACCCCTCTCCTCCCCCACCATTTCTAGTACTTCCTCATTTGCTTTCCTTTCGGTCCATTTCACCTGCTCCATTCTTCTCCACACCCACATTTCAAAAGCCTCCAATCTACGTCTATCCTCCTGCTTCAGCGACCACGTTTCCGCGTCGTACATAGCTACGATCCATAACAGAGTTTTTACGAGTATGTTTATATATATATATATATTATTTTTACATTAGTGGTCTGCTTGATTCCGCTTTCCCCTTTCCTTATATCTATTTCTATGTGAATGAATATTTGTTCGCCGTACGGCGGGATTTCGTGTTTGAATATATATATATATATATATAGAACACAGAATAAAACAGATAACACGTAAAAGGACACACACTGTACATGATTTAAGCTTTCGGCCTACTCCGAGGCCTTCTTCAGGTCAGACTCTTTATACACCAGTCTGACCTGAAGAAGGCCTCGGAGTAGGCCGAAAGCTTAAATCATCTACAGTGTGAGTGTCCTTTTACGTGTTATCTGTTTTATTCTGTGTTCTATTGTGCCGTCCAAAAGTTATATTGCTCTCGTGAGTACTTCCGCATCATCGATATATATATATATATATATGTATATATATATAATTTTTATAATTGCTACTTTTATACACCAGTCGGAAAAATAGATTTATTTAAGATGTTGCTACAATTCCTCAAAGTTCTTCATAGTACATCAATTGAGCGTCAATACACTTTTGCCAGTGGCTTTTCCACGAATAAACGGGTCTCTGATAGGTAGATTCCGAAACGTCCTTAAGGATACGCGTGAAAGCTTCTTTGATGGCAATTAGGGTTCCATGGTGGTATACTTTGAGGAAGGATTTCACTTTTGGGAATAGAAAATAGTCTACTGGTGTGGTAATGACGTGAAAGAAGGTCTTCTTGCCACGCAGACCCTCTCGAATTTCCTCTTATTCACCCGTTCTAACACCTTCGAAACGAGTTTACCGCATAACTTTCGCATCGCCAAATTTTCAGAGATTATGGTGTGCACTGCGATTTTATGAATGCCAATACGATCTGCTTTCATGCGCGCACCTAATCGACGGTGAGAATTGAGCACTTCACGAACACGTCAGAAAAATATTGTTAACGATATAAACCTTGTGTATTTAATAAGTGGTTACTGCTAAACCATTCCCATGCTTAATGTTTTGTTGTTCATATCTCTTGTTATTATTTTGTATTTTGATATCATTTCGCAATCACTAGAGCACAAGGGACATGTTCCCAATTTTTCATCTTCCAGGGTTTTGTATATAAGGCCTCCCCTTTACCCCTACCAGCTCCCTTTGAGCTCCTCACTCTCCCTTTCCTCGCCCTTCATCCCCCCAGCACCACTTCCACCATCCTCGCGCGTGACAGAGGGGTTTCAACCAAATGCACATCCCTGGTGTCGCGTTCTTCCTCCTAGAGTGACAGGTACCTGAACGCCCCCTCACGTAATGCATGTAACGACACTTGGCGACTCTTGACACTTGGAAGAAACTGCCGCCGCACGGCTGCCTAATTAAGGAAGGAGGCGAAAGGGGAGTGTTGGGCCGGGAGGACACTCCACACCTCCTAAACGCGCGCGCGCACACACACACACACCCTCCTTTTGCCACCCTTGCCCTTGCCTGCGCAGAAATCATCTCCTTTGCAGTGCGACGCCCTCGAGTAAAAATACAATAACAAAGAGCAACACGTAGCGGAGTAGGTAACGAAGGGACAGAGTGGATGGCGACACTCAACCGCAGGTGAAGGAAGCCCAGCAGGAGGGGGTGGGTGTGGGGGTGGAAGTTGGGGGGGAAGGGGGGGTAGGAGATGGAAGGAGGTTGAGAGTAGTTTAAGGGGAAGAGCGTGTTTGGGCACAGTTCCCCCGCCCTTCGCACCCCCTTTTGCCTACAGGGTGTAAAACGAGTGTCGGTGGGTGTTGGTTCCCGGCACCCTGGGAGTTGGAGACGACGCGACGGGGGGAGGAAGTCGGAAAGGCGCTTGATAATGCACCGCACTATTATTGTGGTGAGGTCTCAGCGTTTGCTTCTCTTGGGAGGTTGTGTGGAGGTGTATTTTCTTCGGAAAAGAAGGAGAATCTCTCGAGGATGTGAGGAACTTAAAAAAGTGCCGTAAAAAGATGAGGGTGATAATAAAATGAGATCATATTAAGAGTGTGAAGAGGAGCCAAAAATGAAAAACAAAATAAATAAATAATTGCCCTAACTTGTGAGATATGAATTTTGAAATAGCTGATATTTTTGATATGCTCTTGCGGCGGCGGCTTGCGGAGTACTGTGTAAAATACTGTTAATCTCAGTCATTTTCTTCGTGACTCTCGTAAGTAATTTGAATTTAATTTTATAATAATTCTTATGTCGAATGCAGACGTTGAATTCTTGTTTCCTGATTAAATTTTGTAAAAATATAATCTCAATGAATAGAAATATTCTTATATTTCTGGATTAGCCAATATCTTAAGTGTCTGATTTCTTATTTAAAAACCCCATTTTGAACGTCGTCATAGTAATTTAGGAGATCACAAGCGTGGAGTAAAAAAATGTAATTGTAATTGATGCTGCAATTAGTGGGACTTAAAAAGTTTTCTCTAATGCACATTAATCTTTTTTCAAAGTTATTCATTTCAATTTTTAAACGTGTTGTAACAAAAATAGCTATAATTATGGCCCTTTTCAATTAAGAGATGATTTTTTATGCATTTCTGTAATGACATAATCAAATTTGGCGAGGCACCTGCAAACATTATCTTATCTGTTGAAAAGAGGATCGGTAGGCCTCGATAGCACTTAATCAAGTTATATTTTGAAAGAGAGTGCAATGAAACGAGCAATAAAATACGCATTATAGGTGTTAAGTTGAAATCATAACATAAATTGTTTTAAATAATTACGTGATTGGTGGGAATGATGGACTGGCTTGAAAATAAATTACTTCAGCAAAACTCAGTATTTACGGACAAGAGCCGTCGTCTCTGGTCCCTTGGGGTACTAATTTGAGAACAAATATTATTATAATTGTATTCACCCGGCATATCAAGTAAGCTTCAAGTGCTTTACATATTTTCGGGCCTTTCATGTAAACTGAGATGATTACCGGTATAATGATTCTTTCTTTGAGTCTCACAAAAATGGGAACTACATAATACAGTACAATTCAATTATAACGAACCTTTATACTATCAACTGTAAATTTTCGATGCTTTGATAAAAAATGAAAGAATTCCTTAAATTTTTCTCAGTATAGAACCTTAAATTATTCTTGTCATAAACGATTAGGTCTCTCTTCTTCTCTCGTTAGCCAGGATTTTCATTTATCGAAGGGGAATCCACGTCATCAAAATCTCCTTAATCCCAGCACAGTGCCCATAATATACGCATTAAATTGGGAATATAATTTTTTTAAATACCTTTGTTTAATCTATGAGTGAGTTACTTCTAAGACTCACCTTGAGCCATAATAGAGGGTTGAAATTTCCTTCGCGAACTGATTAAGTTCGTCGCGCGAGACACAGTAGACGCCAAGCCGATGCGATCCGAGGGCGAATCGGGGCGCGTGTCTCGCATCGCCAACGACGGCTTTGCCGGATAGGCGCTGAGCGTGTGGCTTGATCCATCTGTCGGGGAGGGCGCGAACTAATCAGGGGAGGACTCCCACGATTCACGCGGCTCGCGGGTTCGACGCAGGCGTGGCGGAGAGAAGGCCCTGCCTTCGTGAGCCACCTTGCCTCTAATTAAGGTACGGCCGAAGCGATTGCATCGGCACTATTTGAGGGAGCTAGTGAGGGTTGGTGGAAGAAATAGGACGCGTCTCCTAGACAAGCTCATAAATACACTCTTAAATGGAGACTGATGAGCTAGGATAGGAAATTAGCTCGCAGAGTAAACAAAACTGTGGAAAAATCCGACCTTCGCAACGGCATAAGACCGAGAGAAGATGCCCTTGGGTGAAACGCAATGAAGGGCGATTCCCTCATTCTTTTCACATTATCCTTTCCTTAATTTAGAGTGACTGTGTGCTAATACCGTGCCCTTCGCGGCACTCTTAACTTCTGCCCTTTTTTCTACATTTACAAGCGTCATGCGAAATTCTAAACACAGTTCAAAGCATTATTTCATTACATTGTTCATTATAGTCTTTTTTGCCAAAAAACCTTTTCTTTTATCTTTCTGAAACAAACTCCTCTGTCTCATATTTATTCTTCTTTTTTTACCATTCCATCATTCTATCAAAATCATGTACGGAAGGATCTAGTTTCAGCATCAAGCAACGCACAGAGAAAAGTCTCTCGTTTCATGTAAAGTGGCTATAAATCACAAAAGAGGAAAACACTTTAATGATCGAATGACCTTTAGTAGCTACTAGCAGCATAAAAATTAAGTTTAGAGAAGACTTAAAAAAATTAAATAAATATAAATTATTCCAGTTCATAGCTTACAAAACGGGAAGAATTTCAGCTTTGCACTACTTTGGTTTAAAGTTTATATGCATATCGCATTATTATAAGAAGAATCTTACAATATTCCAATTAAATTTGATATTTTTTATTCTAACAAGTTTTTGCGTTAGTTGCATTGTACAGGTATGTTATTAAGTATAATATATACTATATTCCTGGTTAAGGTTGCGATACGGAAGATTTCTTCACTAAGCCTATCTCAGATATCTTACAAGAATTCACATTTAGACTCAATCATTACTTTATAGCCATTTCTGTGCCAATGAATAGCTCTTAAACGCACGCATCACTTTCGAGAGACTGGTTTTCGAAAACAAATATACATTAACCGTTTCCAAATTCAATTAATGAATCCTCACTTGCTTCTGAAATGGAGGTGGATTAGTTAATTGATATTTAGTTAATCAGGATAAAATGGAGGGTGAGAACCCTCTTTGAGTAGAAGCGCAATTCTCAAGTGTGTCTTCCCTGCCATAAGTTTTCATGTAGGAAGCAGTTTGAATGTTTACTAGACAACTTTGCACGAGTTATGCCACTTCAAAACTTCCTCCATTTTCATGAATAAACAGCTTCATTGCTGGAGAGGAGCTTTTAAAATATAACCCAGACATCTCTATGCACAATTACAGCAATGTAAATAAAAAATATGAGATATCTAGTAAAGAAAATGGATTTGAGTTTCAACAAAATAATCCATACATTATTTTGTCAATAATTTGTCTATGACAAATCTTAAAGAAGAAATGTCGTCTATGATAGTTATTGATTTTATTTTTTAATTTTATCTTTGTCTTCATTAATTAGTCACGATGGAGAAATATATCGCCGAGGTTCAACGTTATTGACAAAATATCAGAAGAATACTAAATGGAAAATACATATACTACTGACCTTTATAAATAATCGGGAGTTTCTATAAATTTTGTGCATAGACCAGCCAGCAATCTTACTTTTTTTCCCTTGACCAATGAATATTTATCAATTCTCTACATAAAATATCACAGCCTAAAGATGCTTGCCCCTGCTGTTGCCGTATTGGCATACATTACTAGCCGGATGTCCCTCAAGGGCCACTCCATTGAATTTTGAGGATTGTAGAAACGTCAAAAGTAAATAATAATGATAAAAATATCTCCAAATTGTACGTTATATAAATTTGAATTTTGGTGAAAAAATCATAAATCATTATCTAGTGCATTCGCTAAAAACATACTATAAGTTTTTCGGTTTTAATAGCTTTCCGGATGTTAAAAATAATTAAATCTCCCATAGCATTAAGAAATTTAACTTTGGATGTTAAAATTAATGTAAAATACTGAATAAAAATACGGAGTTAAAAGTTTGAATCATAAGCTTAAATGGAAAATTAACAAATAAGGCACCCATTCAACAGTTATAATTCTATTTAATTGTAATATAAAACTTAACATTGGTTAAAAACCCGTTTTGGAAAATCTCACATCCATATTTTGTAAACATCTTTGCTGTAGGTTACCTCTACTAGTAAATGGTTCACACGGCATCACCAGTGATTTTCAAACTTATGAAAAAATCTCCAAAAATATACAAGTAAGATTACTCAAATGGTCCCTAACGTATTTTTGTCGATTTTAAATTGGTAAGTTGACTGAACGAGTATGAAGACATCTTTCACAATTCAATTTCGAAAAAAAAACAAATTGAAGGTTGATACGGTTAAACGGCCGGAAATATGGATCCCGTGATCACGGTGAGTTCCAGGTGTCTTTTTTTAAACTCCTTATATAGTGACATTGATACTCTTTTCAGCTGATGAGCGGAGGAGTAAATTGTTGCCTATCGCCTTCCATTGACAGCTATTCGAACTTGAGATAAAACGCATTCACTACTCCAAAATCGCAAAAGGAATATTTACTTTGACCAAATCGTAGTTCTAGATATTTAATATTTTCGAAAATTTCGCATAAACGTCTTACATAGGCAAAGGTACCAGAACCATTAACACAATTGAGTCTCCCCCAAAAAGTGATGCAAAAAATGTAAATATCAATAATTATTAGAATAATGCTTTATAGATGATTTTGGTGATTTTATGTACGAGGTTGCATCATAAAACACTGTCTCAAGCATTTATTGGTGAAAGTCTTTCATACTAGGCGTAGATTCTTTGTGTCAATATCATCTGGTGTGCTGTCAATTTAGTCTTCCCTCTTTTACGCCAATCAAAATTTTGAACGGTGAATTATTCCTCAATAATAATTTTTTTAACTTACTGGCTCAGCCCAGATCGTTATCTGAATTTTGTAACCGAATTAGTGAAAGTAACGTTTCATGACCAAAAGATTATAACCAGCTTAAATAAGATTATTTGGATACCGCTATATTAAATGTTACGTTATATACAAATTTTGTTACCCTTAAGGAGAAAGATGATATCCTTGAGAATTCCCATTGCAAATGTCATAAATATTACCATATTAATATCTATCATAAACTAAATTCAATTAAATAAAATGGTAAATTGTACGCTATTGTTTGTGACCACCTCTTAACCGATATACCGAGAGGCCCTCTTCTATCAGGATGTATCATTGTCATTTATTGGAATTGGTCTCTGATTTTGCTTCGTGAAATCTCTTTTTATTTTAAAAGTTGTGGTTTATTTAGAATTGATTCTAGACACCTAAGTAAATGTTGAGAGAGAAAATAGTGATGGCAAGTTATTTTAACTTTTTCCACAGATCCGGGCGTTTTTTTCAGAATGCTTCACGCAAATGGCGTTGAACTTGTAGGTATTACTTTTTATTGACCGTTTGACCTGGCGGCAGGAATTCATGATGTACCATGCCATTAAAATCGAAGAACACAGTGAGCATAACCTTCACGTTCGACCGCACTTGTCGAGCCTTTTTCGGGCTTGGCGAGCCAGAATGCCTCCCCTGGGATGATTGAGCCTTAGCTCCAACGTCATATCAATAAACCCATGTTTCGTCACCAGTTGAAACGTTTCAGTAGTTCGGCATCGTCGTTTACTTCATTTAGTGACTCCTGAGCAACTTCCATTCGCCAATGTTTTTGTTCAAAATTCAACAATTTTGGAACGAATGTTGCTGCCACGTGTTTCATACCCAACAAAATGGAAAAAATGTCATAACATGATCCAATTGATATGCCAAAATCATCAGCGACCTCTCTAATTGTGATTTAGCGATCTTTCATAAACATTTCTTTCACTTTTTCCACGTTTTCATCGATTGTTGATGTGCTGGGGTGTCCAGGGTGTACGTCATCTTCAAGGTCTTCACGGCCTTCTTGGAAACGCTTATACCACTCGTAAACTCTTGATATACTCATAACAGACTCACCATAGCCTTTTGTAAACATTTCACACACTTTGTTACACTTATTTTATTTTTTACGCAAAATATGATACAAATTCTTTGATCCATTTCATTTGACAAATGAAAATTGCCGAGCTCAGGAAACACGTCTAACCTTGGTGGTTGTCACAGACAAAGTCCACAATGAACACAGCTGAAAGTTTTATCATACTTCAGGGGCATGAATGCCAAGACAACATATTTAAAAAAGTTTGACAATCGGACTCTCTAAGCCCGCGAAATGAAATAATTCTCGTAATGTTTTGAACACCTCGTATACATATATACAGGGTTCGTCCGGAAAATAAGTGTACTAAGCTCAGGAAAAAAAATTATTACACTTTTACATATCTTAAGCTAATATTCCTCAAAATAGGACACTTGTGAGTCGATACACTTGTTCCAGCGGCGTTCCCATGCCTGGAAGGCTCCCGCGAAGGCATCATCGGGAACCTCTCGAAGATACGTCGTCACGGCCTCTTTGACGGCGTCCAAAGTCCCATATCGCGTTCCTTTCAAACTCCTCTGTATTTTCGGGAACAGAAAGGAGTCCGGCGGTGCCAAGTCCGGGCTGTAGGGCGGGTGCGGCAGCGTTGCCACGCCGTGCTTGGCCAAGAAGTCCGACACGACAAGCGCGGTGTGAGACGGCGTATTGTCGCTCAGGTTGTCAGTCATACGGTTGATCGCTGGCCGGACGCGGGCGACTCGTTTTCGAAGCGTGTCGAGCACTTGGACGTAAAATGCAGCATTTACAGTTTGTCGTTCAGGTACAAATTCGTAGTGGACGACTCCCCTTTTGTCAAAAAAGACAATGAGCATCATGAACTTATTTGCCGGACGAACCCTGTATATATATATATATATAAAGCTCAGTTTTGTTCCTAATTCCTCGTGAGAAAGGTGGTTGCACCACCGAAAATTCGAGAAACAGTGAGTCCCTCTTTTATATAGTATGTTTTAGTTTCTGTGTTTGTCGACTAGTTAGTGAATTTACATTATATATATAATGTATATGTATATAATTTATATAATGTATATATATATATATATATATATATATATATATATAACAAATATTTAAACTTATATATATTTTAAACTTATATAAAAAAATATATATATATATAACACAGAAACAGAAACATACGAGTATGTTCGTTGTTCCATCGTATGTTCCATATTCATATCATCCATATTCCAAAAGTGACGTAAAGCGTAAAATATGCACGGAAGGTGGATGATGGAATTCAAGAGAATTGAGAAATTCAAGAAAGATAAAGTTTTGAGAAACTCCTGTGTTTCAACCGCTCCTCGTTCTGAAAAGTGCGCTGGAGCACTGGATTCCATGATACGTTATAGGTTCAGCAACGGAAACGAGCGTGGGAATTGGGTGCTACGCCTGTAATTTTACGGAATGCAACCCTCATTGACATTGTGTTTAAAAATAGTCTAACCCACAGGATAATATATCTCGGGTCATTTTAGAGTCGATTATGTGTTCTCGCACTGTTTTTTCCTTGACACGCATTATCACGCGCGGCCATACCCTGGCATATTTAAACGATGTAATGGTGATTTTCATAAAAAAAATCGTGAAAAGCACCTCCAGAGTTGCCACAATGATATTTCACTCAAAAAATATTCTTGGGTGAAAAATCCCCGAGATCACCTCTGAGGGCAATTTCAAAACAAGTCGTAACGCCAACGCTTTCAGAATAGCTGTCTTCCAGTTTTCTTGAGAGAAAAATGGTGGAGTTCCTTTGGTGCGTGTGCCTCTGTTTTTCTCCTCCACCGTCGTTCTCCTCCCTCCAATTATTGTCGATTTCTTGGCGGGCCCACCCTAGTGTAAATCCTTCGTCTCCCCTTTCTCTGCCTCCACGTGTACCCTTTTCACCCTTTTCACCCTTCCCACCCCGTGCCTGTCCTCTCTGCACCCCTCACCGTTGCATTCCCTCCCCACGGCTTCCCAAATCACGTTCTCAACATCCCCATACTCTTCGTTGGTTCTTCCTACGCCTGATGATTTCCTCCCAGACACCACCAACGTCCTCCTATTTCACGGCCTAATTTTTTCCTCCGTAACGCTTTGCCTTCGTCGGAACGGTAATGAGGAAATTGGATAAGACATTGAGTAAAAACGTTTTTCATCAAAGCTGTTTTGAGACGGAAGCGAACAAAATACATTTGTGAATTGGATCATATTAAACGACGGACTTTGTTTTTTACACTTATTTTGGTGTTGGATCACGTTATCGGTGACCCAATATTTTCAACTTATTTCCAATTCAGAATCAAACTAAAGTCAAAGGTGAAGAAAAACGCAAATTTTAACGAGAACGAAGTTCGTGAAATTGAACCTACAAAGAGATTCTTTGTCTAGTTTTAAAAACTCTTTAATGCTATCGAAACTGTGTCAATGAATGAGAAAGATGTTTCCTGAGGTATACGTCCTTAAATATTAAGATATGAGCTCGGTTATTTTTCAAAGAATGACTTTTACTCGCAGTCGTAATTATTTCAATAAATCTCTAATTATTTACAATTACATATTGGCTTGAGACCACTATGAGCCATCGGATACTATTAGTATGTGCACCCAATCAAAAATGATTTTTGTGAAAAAACTCGGATTGGTAACCTCTACTAATTCTATTCAACAATGACTAACATATAGTATATCTTCAGTAATATTTTTTTAGAATAAAAAATCATTATATCACACATCGGTAATTATGCAACTCTCTAAAGATTAAACAGTGCAACAAATGCATATGAAAAAATGTTTTTGAGAAAATATTTGATGAAGCTAAGAACAGAGAAGAAAGATCAAAATTTTAGAAAGAAAAACGTTTTTCAATAAAACATGTGTGTTCCAGTCTCACACAAGTGAAAACCATACCTGCTGTAAGTAAAAACTTTTGAAAATCAATCAATTTGAATCCTGTAGATGAATACAAATTGAGACTCTACACTCAATGGACTTCATCAAATATTCTAAACAACAAGAAAGACAAAAAAAATATGAAGAAATCAGAAAATTGACTTGAACTGTCCTGTAATAATTGTGTCGGTTTACGAGGGATGAACTGTCATTTCGAGAGATAGAAGAATGAGCGTGGACAAAGCAATGGCAAAATATTCCTAAACATTGACAAAATTGACCATAAGTGAAAGACCACTAATTTTTTAGAAAATTTAAAGAACATTGCTCGTAGTACCGAATAAGTTTTGCGTCGTGTGTTTATTGTCAGCGTCAGCTCTTACTGACTACTATTAAGTTTTACAAATACACATGATGAGGTTTCACTTCAATAAACGGTTGAAGAAACAGAAATTTGTTTATATAAAACAATGGAAAAAATGAGTTTCCTCTACTGCTTGCACGTTTACACTTAAAAGACTAAAAAATGAGATCAAAGCCTAGTTGGATTAGGTTCATGCCACATTTTTTTCCTGTGTTTGCGAATATTTACAATTGGGTTAAATAATATAACATGACCGCATATCCACACATGATAGGCATCGTTTTGGGCAACTAGTGGAAGAAACTTCCTGCAAAATGATGAAGAAAATCTACGATTTGGTGTTCAGTTGTCCCTGAATAAAAATTTGCAAAATAGTTGATCCCATAGACTAATTATAAAGTACAGTATTTTCAATTATGCTTGAAACATTTGATGTGTGAACGAAATCTCAGCCAAATGAGTGTCTTGTTTGCCCTCAGTGAGGTATGAACGCAATCGTATGGGTCAATTCAAAGGCTGATTTGGGGATCTTCCGTCGATAGAAGAATGACATAAGAACGAAACATTCGAAATCCAATGTTTCGTTTGGTTGGCATTCAACGTCGAAACATCCCGCAAACTAGAATGTATTCTTTTTTTACTTCCTTTCGTGTAACATTGCTTCATTATCTGTTCAATTGCGTTTGCGTTCAATGATTCTTGTAAGTCCTCTGCCTTCTTCGTTATTTCATTATAGGGATTTATTTGAAAAAGAACATCTTTTACTTCCCCGTTCATCTTAACGCCAGAAAAGCCTATAAATGAGCTCCATTTATTCCTTTCCGACTATAGAGTCTGGTCGGCTATGCTGAGAATGCTGGAAAGAATTTGAACTCCCTTATCCAATTACTTTATTTATTTTTACATTCATATGTCGTTCCCTTTTGTTGTGTTCTTTTTAATTGATAAATAGTGCTGTCCTTTAAATCTGGTTCACGTGTGCCCAGCAATAAGCATTTTTATTCCACTCGCCAATATCAAGTTCAGGAGGATGATGTGCAAATTTCCCTTCCTTATTGGGCTGATTATATAGTGCCATTAGAATTTATCCGTCCGAATTTTATTTGGTTAGGAATTCATTACACTCTCAAAGTCCTTTAATAGTCTTCCAATTCCGTAGTGCTGTATTTATTTACTTCAAAGAGGATCTCTTGGATTTCATTGAAAAGCACGTTCATCATTTTTTTCTGATTATTTTCACCGCTGCTGCCTCCCATTCCTTTAATTCTTACACTGCTCTGAACATTTTAAAGTTTAATATCCTTTTTTAATTTCTCTCTCTTTAGGGAAAATGACCCTTTGATAAAAGTACGCCCAGCATTTCCTCGATTTAAGTAAAAAAACCTCTATTTAATTCTTAATAAGGCCAAAATCCGTGATTTTTAAATGGAATAAGGTAAAGCTTTTAAAATTAATTTCAGGATAAAACAACTGACACATAATATGGGTGTTCTTTTTGTAAATAATGACTGTTGTTTCATCCCAAAAATATTACAAATTCGGTAAGCGTTACAATATGAGCTGTGTATGGACACTAATGTTACCGATTAATGTAGAAGTAAGTAAGGGTGGCACAATTATAATTTTAAAAATAAAGCTAGTCGAAAACAAGGAGATGATGAATGCATCCAAACTTTCATTTCGTCAAGTGCTAGGGGAATCACCCTGCCTCCCAGGCCTATGAAAATTGAGGGTCACGGTGGCAAGGGTCAGTCGGCTAGGGAAAGCACTCCTATTTATTCCACGGCTTTTCTTGCTTAGGCTAAACCTAAGTTACATGTTGCCTTATACGAGTACGATATAAATAGTAATACAACTAATATTAGCACCACATTTACAAAATATGCATTAACTTTTTGATGATCCTACTTGATTTCTTAGATCCTAGATGATCCTTCACTTGATTTCTTTCCTACAGCCATCATATTTCTTTAGGCTATATATAATTTTATATATATTTTCCTTGATTGGGACTTGAACCACGGATCTTCGGCTTGTAGAGCTGATGCTCTCCCAATTGAGCTATCGAGTAAATTAAGTGAATTCCGCGGTATAGATTTAGGGAGCCAAGATCCTCAATTCGTTTGCCCAGAAATTACTCGGCATTCCTCAGTACAGAAATTACTCGGCATTCCTCAGTAATGTTAAGTTATAACAGATGTTCATGGTTTCTTGTCCTGTTAATAGTGTCTCATAATTTTTTTAGAATAATTACCAAGACACGGCAAATGTGTCAACACACCCATGCAGCAAACTCGGTTGACCTTTTCAAAATAATTCATTGAACATAATTTTATTACAGGTTCGACCATTGATACTATGGTAGCTGACAATGATATGGCACTGTGGGGAGGCAAAGCCCCCTGCATTGAAAACAGTTTAATGGTTTGGTTACCTTTGCTCAATATTTTTCAGTGATAAAAAAAATTTTGTATGATTTTGAAAACTGTCATCCCGTTAATCGTTGAAACGACAGAGTCCTTCGTGCTAAAATAATTTCCTTAGCGACTCCTTGAAAAAATCTCCATTCAGAAAACTTCCATGAAAACATTCTTCTATTAAATAGTTTATCGGCCTTTTTACCAATTAAAAAGTATGAAATGATTTCTCAATGAGTTTTTCAGATAAAACAAATAGTTATTGATCAAAACTTTCCTGGAAAGTATTCCGTTTTGCCTGCCAAGACCCGATTTTCATAAAAACTTAAAAAACTTCCTTTTTGTAACGGGCAATCCACTAGAAATAGATGATCACTGAAGATCTTTTGAAATTTGTTTTCATAAATTACACTGAATAACTGTTATTTGAAGCTTTTTTCCTCATTTTCTCTCCCGCGTTGGCATATAACATTCCCTTAAGATATTGAAATCCATCTGCTGCATGCAAGCCGATAATAAATATCGTGCCTCATGTTATTCCAAGTATTTCCTGACCTATTATCTCCTTCAGATTCGTGTTCTCCAAGTTTTTATTCATATTTTATTGACCCCAGTATGCAGACTTGGATATATTCAATGCATCAAACAATAAATCAAATAATGGAAAAAATATGGAAGATTCAATCTGTCAAATATTTCACCTAAAATCTTCAATTTTACCTATGATAATTTTTAAGCCCACCTCGTGAAAATGTGTAAGGTCTATTTAATATCAACTCCCTAAATCCTTGATACCTTCTCTGTTTTATGTTCTTCTTATTTTTCCTTCTATTATATCCATAATCAATCCATTATGCCTCAATTTGTGTCCAATACATCTATTTCTTCTTTGCTGTAGATTTCTCCATTTGGTCCTTTCCTCTTCTGCTTTTCTATGTACTTCCTCGTTCTTTACTTAGTCTGTCCATTTAATATTCAGCATTCTCCTCCAGCACTTCCTTCGAAACTAAAGTTTCATGCGCCAAACGATAGTCTTGAGTCTTACCTTGACTCTTTTGATATCCAATTTTTGTGTTTTGATTGCCTCTTCCAGGTATATGTTAAATATTGCTGGCGAGAGGTTGCATCCTTGTCTTATTCCTTTGTTTATTTTGGCTTCTATTTTTCTTCCATTTTTCGTTTGCATTGCAGTAACCTGATTCTTGTAAATGTTCCTTTCGTGTAAATGTAAATGATTCTTGTTATGGATAATTCTCCTGTCGCTGTAGTCCAATCCAAGCGTTTCTAGTATCTTGAATATCTTGTTCCATTCGACGTTGTCGAAGGTCTTCTCAAAGCCCACGAATGCCACATATAATTGGTTATATGCGTCTCTCATTTTTTCGGTCAGAACTCTCAAGCTGAGAATAGCTTCTCTTGCTCCTCGGTTTTTCCTGATTCCGAATTGGTTTTCAGAGATATTTCCATCTATTCTTTCTACTACTCTTCAGCTAAATACCCGAGTTAGGTTTTTGATGCTTGAGTCACCAGGTTCAATGTTCTGCGTTCTTCGCATTTATCTGTTTTCGGTTTCTTCGGCATTGCAGTCATTATATCTTTCTCGGAGTCTTTTGGTATCTCTCCGCTGTCATAGCTATCTTTGATAGCTACGACAACGGAGGGCAATCTTCGCTTTGAACACGAGTGTCTTGATTGTTTCTCCGTTTACTTTGTCAACTTCTGGTGCCTTATTGCTTCTCATATCTGCTACGGCTCTCTCTAATTCACTTCTTAATATCTGCGGAGCCCGATCCTTTTTACCTGTCATGCTTTCATCTTTAAGTAAGCCATTTTCTAGTAATTTGGGAGCTTGATAGACTACTTTGATGTATTCTTTCCATCTATTTCCGACGTCGTCTTCATCTATTAGTATTTTTCCATTAGCGGCTCGGATGTTTTGCGATTTTGTTTTTCTAAGAGAGGCTTGCTACGGGCATCTCACCCGTGATTATTACAAAACATCCTCCGGGTGGTGACTAGGCGAGGAGCATCGCCACCCCTCCACGCACCCCCCGACCTCAATTACCCCTTAGTCCCCCTTCCCCAGACCCCGCTCAGGCCCTCGCGACCTGACCCTTTCTCACGGTCCTACTACCCCAATGTCCGTCTTTGGAATTCCCATATTCTTCACTAGTTTCATATTTTTTAATGCATCACAAAAACTCTTCCATTTCAATGCTACTACAGTGTTATTTTTTTCAATTTCCTCTGATGAATTTTTTTTTTTCAAATTTGATGAATCAAATTAAATTAATCAAATGGCCCACTACTGGGGAAAGTTCAAATTCTGAGCTCAAATAAGCCTTATATTAAGCTACCTCCGTCTGGCATTATACGGAATCTACCTTGCTACTGTAGTGCACAATATTATCCATGAGAAAACCGGCCAAGACTACAAAGATTTTAAATATAATAGAAAAAATATAGATATGACCTACTTAACTATGTGGAGGGGGTAAGTTCAGGGATTTGATCGTAGGACTGCTGGACGGAGGACTAGAAAGAGTTCGATTCCCGGGCACGCCTCTCTGGACACCCTCAGATTCATCCAAGCCGAGTAATTTTTAGGTACCAGTTCTCCCTGAGAACTCATGGCAATCTGGGAGTAGGAGTTTCCTTTGATTTTTGAATCAAAAACTTTGTTGACCAATTCTAAAAACATTGAATTTCGCTGAATACTGGCGCAGAAATCAAACTTTTTTGATATTTTGCGATCAAAATGAAGAAACAATTCGAATGCGCAGGCAGACCAAGATTATGTAGGTTACTCTATGAGATAAAAAAATAAGTACGTGTGGGACCGGCAAGTAACTGCCATCATTATTGTATACTATCAAGCAGCAAACCCAAGTTGGTGGTAAGTACAAGCCACCCCCTCCCCCTTTCGAGGGGGTCCCGCCCCTCATAATCGTTTGAACCGGAGTGCGGCTGCACACGCAGAGCACGCCTTCGACAGCACGCGACGCGACGCCCTAGCACGTCCCTTTCGCATTCCGGGGCGGAATTGTATCCTGAGGATTAGGACATCTCCACGCTCGAGGGTGAGCGTGTGGGAATAACCGCAAAATAACGCCCTAACGGGCCTTACGTAACGACGTTATAACAAACCCTAAATTTGATAAACCTATATAGCTCCTGTACCTCTTCTCAGTTATTGAAAAGATACAAAAAATCAATGGGCAAGCATAAATATCCTTATTGTGATAATTAAAGCCGTAAAATATTGTTTCAAGTGTTGATTTTAACTTTTATTTTAATCTTCTTAACATTTGGGATGTTAGAATATCAGTCAGGTATTCTTGTTATATCATCAATATATTTTAACTTTAGTATCCTTCCACCTTTTGAAATTAGGTCACTGTTAAGTAATCCTACAAAAGTGCAAAAGATAAGCTGTTTTCCTTGAATCATCAAGCCCTGCGACGGTAATTGCGTCGTCACATTTTTGCTCTGCAAGGAGAGTTGGAAATGGGTGAGAGGACTGGGAAACCAATTTCAAACCAGCAGATGAGATGCACGGAACCGCTATGGAAACGGAAAATTGCAACTTAATTTACTGTTGAAGTGTATGGAACACGGGGAGCACAACACGAACGAAGGCTAAATGACCAATTAAATCTCTTGCCTAAGTAGAATTTAAGGGAGTTTTGCGATGGTGAAACAGGTTGATTCAGCTATGATATATAAAAATGGATCAATAGCCTCGTGGCGCAAAAGTAGGAGAGATAATGCAACTAACTCATATTATAAGTATAAACTGTAGAACCAAATGGTTAAAACTCCAATTTCAAAAGATTAAGGATAACTTAACACGACGTCACTTAGAAAAGTTTTTTATGCGGATTAGTTTAGCGTGCGGTTATTATATCAGCTAAGCTTTATTTCACTGCTCTCGTAACCAGCAACAACTCTTCTCGAATGCGTATCGATGCATCTTTGATACCATAGTGCCGTATTATGTCAGTAAAAACAATTTACAATGGTTGATTAATTCATTTTTTATACACTCTGCCATCTACCTTAACGGTGGCTTGAAGGTTGCCATGCACTTGTGGGTGTAGCCATTTGTTTTACGTGTGCTCTGAACCATTTTGAAATGCATTGATGCGTCTTTCCTCAATGGCTTGAGTCTTTCTTGTACTTTCGAGAAGAGAGCAATGCAGGCAATGTAGAGCGTATTTCCTTTGACGTACATTAAAACAGCGCCTCGAATATTCATGCAGACGCACCAGAAGAGACTGCTTGGGTGAGAGCCTACACCATTGTACCCAAACATGCCTTTATACGTAAACTCTCATTTCTTATTTGAAGTGGTCACAGCCCTGGTGACTGCAGTTGTCCTATGTTTCCCTAACTCGCTTATTTTAATCGCTGAGAAGGTCTTCTAAGAAACTTATCCAATTCCTTATTCAACGTTTTATTCTATAGACGCCTGACAGGTGCCAAAAATTGCGAACTCAAGGATTCGCTCGGATTGGATTATTATCAGTATTCCAAGAAACTTCGGGAGATGTCGCAACAGTAACTTTTTTGACGGAGTCATCCGCCGGAGACGGAGTCATCAATGCAACAATTTCAGAATGAAAAAATCATTCGTCTGGACCAGGATTCGAACCTGGATTCCTCGATCTTCGGCCGAGTGCTTTAGCCAGTTAACCTGACGAGGCGTCCTCTTACACCCCGAAATATCCCGGTCATCGAGGGATTTTCATCTGAAATCTGGTCAAGGAGAATGATTTTTACACTCTAAAATTGTTTCAATGATCCTCAGTGTTGGTAAATTCGGTGTCAGGGTGTTTGATGCAAGGAGTATTTTAATATTTAAGCCATTTATTGGTGGCATTCATAATTACAGATTCGTTCCAAACCGATTACAGGTTGTCTGAATACAATGAAGAATGTAAAGAGCAAGAGAGAGTGCCGTAGTATCAATCTCTTATAAAGCCATCGCTTATTTCGAAACAACAACAGGTAACAAGAAACCGTGTCGACAGCGTTCTTTCATACGATTCATTAGCAGCACCAAATCCTTTGAACAGGTGATAATACATCGAATAAACATTGCCAGCACACCAGGCATAGGAATGCTCTGTGATGCTAGGATACCAAAATTCTGTCGTCGGATTTTCAAAGGTTTATTCTTAATGATCTACCCAAATGGCTCCGATTCCCTCATTGGATACGTATTTATTTTAAGCAAGTTTTAAAGATCTTTCTTAACGCTACTGAATAGCAAAGACTCGAATAAATAGAAATGTCAGTTTACATACAAATTATGAACCCTACGTGAGCTTACAAGGTATCGCCAAACCTGATGTCTACTCGGAAAAGAGGAAAAAATAAGTTTCATACATCAATACACGAAATCGCCCGCATAACATATTAAACGAAAGCCTTCCCTGAAAGTAACGGAAGAGTGCCGATGCATGGACTGATGGCGCGACTGAAAAAATATTTCTCTCAAGCATGCACCTTTGAAACGTAGATTCTTGTGCCGATTAGAAAAATTGAAGGTATCGCAATGATTAAATTATTTTTTATTCTCTTTAAAATTAGTTTAGTACACCATTGAATTAACATTCCTGCCATTACATCTTTCGCTCTTCTTCAATATTCTTCTTTTTCTCTAGTATCACGGTATTTTATAGATGTGGTTCAATATCCTTAGCATTATTTAATTACAGAACGTATGGATTCCTTTTCAGGTTATGAGGAATCTAAATTAAGTTAAATCACGTGTCTCAGCATGAGAATTATTAAAAATGAAATCTTAAAAGATATTAATGGTTACCTAATTAAAATATACAAGTTTTGTGGGCATCACGTGCCATCTCACACGTTTTACAATTTGCATCACGAGTTTAAACTTATATTTTGGAAATTTTCCGTGCAAAGAGCACGACGTGCGATTTGAAAGTGTTCCCTCAATGTACGGAATGCGTTAACGTCATTCCCTTCTGTAAATTTGACGAATTGCCGTAGCGAGAGATTCAAGTCACATTTTCATAAGATCTTTCAGAGCTCTCTCCGCGTTCTTGTGTGAGTCAACAAACGAACAACTGAGTCATAAAAATATCAAGCACAGCTTCGTTTGAATAGCAGCGGTTCTTAAAAATTCTCCTGTCACCATATCAAGTGAAATCCCCGACCAGCACCTCGGCTGCAAATTTTTACCCAAAAAGGGTCCGCCCCCAAGCGAAACAACAGTGTTTCTTTGACTGAAAATGTCCCTCGTTTATTAAACTTGATGTTAAAAATATAATTTCAAAATAAATATTATTCTTAATGAAGTATCTCTTTTACTGTTTTGTTTTTATAGGCATGGAACTACATTAAAACCATTTTCAAACAGCATTCCTCTGAAATAAAATAGCCAAGACTGTGAAAATATTCTTTCCCTCACAATTAATTTTTGAGCTCAATATTTTCTAAAGAAAATGAAAAGCTGTTAATATAAAAATATTTAATTTTAAAAAATCTAGAATGACTGACTCAAAGCAAAGTAAGGAACAGAGGAGTTGTTAGAGATAATGAAAAATTCAGCTTTCGAATAATAAAGCTACAATATCTACTCAAATTATATTTCCTTGGAAGTCCTACTCATAGAGGAATGAATATTTATTTGGATGGTGAAGTTAATGTAGGACTAAATTAAGGTTTATTGAATTTAAAACTCAATTTGCACCATGGCGAAAGTACAAACTAGTGCTCTAGACTCAGCATACTCGTAAACTTCACAAAAACATAGGAAGCGAAATAATTCTAAGGTTCTCATTATACAACCTGTTTCTATGAAACCAGTGTCAATATTCATAATTGTTAAGAACCACACATACGTGCGTGTACGTGTGTGTGTGGGTGTCAAGAAGATTTTTTTTCTGATTGAGGTTCTACTCTCGTCCACCCTCCGCACTTACCTTATGTTCCTCCTTCAAAGTGTTTCTATTCCTTTTCCATATCCGTGTTAATATGTGTATATATTGGCCATATTTTCTGAGTGTGAACAAACAGGCTCCGGGTTTGACTCCCGTCTGGACGGATTCCCTCCACATTAGATGCTCGATTGTTTGTTATATTCATTTCCGTGTCTTCATATTTTCATTCTTGTTTAGAATTTCAAAATATGAATCTTTTGGTAATGTTAGTTAAATGAAAAAGGAAATACATTTTTCAAGCTAAAAATATATAACTTGGTCCTTAATTAGACAGTATCCTCATTAAGTTATAAGAACTAATTATTACAATCGGGTATTATGCGCACAAATAGTATTTTCAGACTTTGTGGGTCTATTCACATTTGTGGAATTATGATTCTCGGGTTGCAACCTTTTGTCTGTAATCGGGGAGTTGTCTTGCATCGAGAGATCCTTCATGCTCAAACGCCGCACGCACGCGGACGCATAATACAAGACTCTCAGGTTTTCTCAACCGCTGAACAGTGAAACGCAGCCCAAAATCTCTTCCAAGGGTTCTCTCGAGTTCTTAACATAAGTACCACTCACATCTTTCCCTGCTGAAAGAGCCCGTCTACCAAACAATGCGTACGTTTTGTGGGGTGGTCAATTTGAAAGATAATTGCTCGGTTGAAATCGAAGCACGTTTTAAAGAGCAAATGAAGGCCGCAATTAAAGCCAGAACGCTCTTTGATACCATATTGTAAATAAGACAGTTTCTATGCAGCTTTTCATAATTATGACATTCTCAGTCAAGATTGATAAAACCCCTTCCAAAGAATGTCACTCAGTTTTAAAATCAGCCCCCCGTGGGAACTTAAAATATGTGCAATGCATTTGTAACGTTGTAAACTACAAAACATTGATTCATTTTTTTCGCTTTTAGGATTATTATATTTCACTTAGCTTGCATATTCACCAGGATAGAAGTAGCGGTATTAGAAAATATTAGCAGTGCTTTCATCAGACAAACATGTTTTAATGAACACAATAATCAGAATAAGTCATGGTTCCTGAATGTAAAATTTGCAGCTGCACTACACCATATCGTACTAAAGCACAATTGTATCGTGTGACGTACTAAGTCTTAGGTATCAAATCGGCGAAAAACTAATATATAAATGTTACGCAATTTCTGGTATTAATCAATTACATTGGTTTAAAACAACATCACGGGAAGTTTGGCACTTAGCTGTAATGTCGAACTGTGGAAGGAAGCCATTTAAAAATGTCACCTAATTGCTATAGGGGTGCCCGTTCAGTCTCCTATCATTAATACTTTATCTGATTTCCAACAAACAAACTTCTCCCTCAGGGAGTGTGTCCATTTCAGCTTTCAAATCCTTAACTCAAGGTGGAATATGTGACGGGTCTCCAAGGTCACGGAAGTGGCGCGGGTAAGGCTTCTGCGTGGGATCTAATACTCTTTGCGCGTGGTAATAAGAAGGCGGACGGAGACTTGCCAGAGGAAAACTAGCCATTAAAACAGAAGAGAAATTTACGTCGTTAATTTACCAGCCCATATCAAGGTGGGAAGGATCGGCCGCTATCGGTAAAGGAATTAGGAAACCAAAGAGCGCCCGCATTTCGCGGGCAGAGCACACCGGTCGCACGCATAGAGAAATACATCACAATGAAAATTCATCAAACAGGTGTATTACATTTAGGAGACCCCTTTTTGGTTTCTTCCCTTTCACGCTTGAGTAGCTCAATACTTTCCAGTGAGTCGAGGCCGCTGCTCATAGGTTTTGAGTGATTCCTCTCATCTTTGCACGCAAGTTCTCATTTATGCTATAACCAGTGATTAAAAATCCAAAAAGTAACCTTTCAAAGGGCTCAGAGAAAGCTATTTATTGACACGTATTATGAAGAGATTTTTCTCAAAGCAGTTCAGTTTGTATGAATACACGTTGTTCTACCAATTTTTCATGTTGAAGAAAAATTGTTTTGCCTTATGAAAATCAACGTGAAATTTTAGCACACGAAGATACATTCGGGCGTTATATCGCCGGGATTTAGGTGGAGCTCGAACTTCTATATAGCTCTGAATATTTTCTTCAATTCCACGATCGACCTATTGATAGTAGGCTACATCTCCAAGAACGTTCAAATAACTCTTTCGATAGTGTGAGTAAAAATAACCATGGCTATATATTATGAGAAAAACACATTTGCACTTGTTCTCATAATGACGAACTTCCACTATATCTCGCCAGAATCTGTTGAATACTCGTATATGGTTATGTTTGATGTACATGCATGAAAAACCTTTTATTTTATTTGTTGATAATTTTCGTCAAAACTTGATTATGAAATGAGCATTAAATGCCGTAAAAGCATATTTGCACGGGTTAGCAAAGACAAACTCCACCATTCACACCAACCACGAATGACATTGTACCATCAAGAGTGGACAATATAGAAGTGTGCATTCAAAGGGAGACAGACACGAATATAAAAGTTTGGTGGGCCTAAATCTGAAATCAGGTCCACAATATGCCGGGGTGTGGGAGGAGGGACTGTGAGTTGCATGTGGTCACGGGGCTAAGCCGACCCACGCTTAGGGAAAACAAATGACAGCGAAAGAGGAGACTCGTCGCACTTCTTTACGTTCATTATGCACGCGAATGGGTTCGCGGGGCGACCACTGGGAATTTGAAACGTCGCCTGCCCCCCGATGCTAGCGAATGCGCGCGCACTTCATCTGTTGAGTCACACACGTCGCTACCTCGGATATTTGCCCATAGAATAGTTTGAAGTGCGTCTGTTCATATGAGAGGAGGCAAGAGGGAGTTGAAAGATGTAGTGGATCCAATCTCTCAAACCCTCCAAGGGAATATAGTAAATTATAACTTATCATATAATGTTGAAATAACAATTAAACAAATAATTAGGAGCGTATTATTTCGAGATAAATCGAAATTATTAGAAAGAATATCGATCAAGTCATTAATCTCACTTATCTGTAATATTACTGAATCAAATAATTTGCATTAAAACTGTGTCCGAGCGATAAACTTCATTAAGTTACTAATTTTTATCCTGTTATACAATCATAACTCATACGGGACGTATTAAGAATTACTCAAAAGGTACGTTCATAGGTATGACCTAATATTTCCATTATTGCGATTCTGTAGTTTTAGTCAAACCTAAAATATATTCCACAGTTAAAAATTAAATTCGCAAGAACTTCTTTAGTATGCAAAAGCATTAAAACCACACTCTTTTCTTTCTTAACTCATACCATACAGACCTGAAAATGATAAATTCCTTTGCTCCATTTTCTATTAAAATCGATGAATCCGGAGGCATCTCAATTGATCCGCCGCTCATCTTTTCTGCTCTCCTCTAACTTGCTCCAAAACCGTCCCAATTACAAGTCTAAGACATTTCTGCTGGGCTTATTTTTTATCCAGCTAATCCTTCCTTTATCCTTCTCTTTATCCACTTTTCAAAATTCTTCGATAAAATTCCAGCATTCATTTGACTAACGCTTAAAGTCCATTAAAGGGGAAGCACGTACAAATGCGATATCTTTCACCTTTTCAAGAAGCACTAGAACCACCTCATCTATGACACATCTGAAACTGTCATGTTTCCCAAATTCTTTCCTAGGCTCGCAAAATTAATCAGAGCGTTGCTTTTACAAAGGAGTATCTCCATTGGATAATATATACAAGAAAATTGAAGCGGTTATAAAAGTGTTAGCTAATAAACCATTCTGCCAATCACTCAAGAACAGAAAACTAATGAAAATATTTAATCACTCTATTTATTTGGAATACTGAAAACTTATATTCAATCTCCGTTAACTTCATTTTTTCTTTAATGTCTAGTCTGTTATTTTATTACTCCACAAATCTATTTTGTGTGTGCAACATGCCTAATTGGAAGTAAAATTTCGGTCACTCAACAGTGTAATGTGGGATTTCCTTTGGGCAGAAATAGTTTAGATAATTGTATTAATATGAATAAATCCATCTGCGACTTATCTATAGATCTGATATCCCTATAAATATTAGGACGACTTCAAAATATCAAAAATATATGTCGACTTCAGACGATGTTCGTGAGTGAGCATAATCATATTTTTTGAGCACGTTCAATGAATTAATTCCCGTTAAAACGGCAGTGAACTTCTTTTGTTTATTTCTTCCAATCAATTAATATCTGTAAGTAAGTCTCAAAAAGAGAGTATGAATATCAAGATTATTCTTTTTCCAAATTTTTATATTTCGCTATATTATTTGCTAAATACTAAAATAAATACTCAAAATTATCCTTGCATGAATAATGTAAGGATAATTAAAGTAAATTAACTGCAACAGGTATAAATACGTGTGAATGATTAATTAGGGTGTGTTTCCGTTAATTCAAGAACTTTCGAAAAGCAAATTTTCTCGAATTTTATTGAAATAAATTTGTCAGCAAAATTCTCCAAAAAAAGCCAAAATTAATATGCTTGGTCCTTGGTGCTTCATTTCTATTGTAATTAATTATAATTTCCGAAGTGGTGTCCGTTGCAGTCATCCAAAAATGAAAATATTTCTATTTATTTCTTTAGCGTGAACAAAACGTAACTATTTGCTTTTATAAATTGATTGCATCGCCAATGTTAGCGAATTTTTCGTTTATTTTTAACTAAATCACTTTTTCGGGAATCGGAATTGAGTGGGCTGACTTTAATTCGTTAAAATCCTTAGCAAGATACAATGTACATGATTTGTTCACTTATTAAGAAGCAAGAATACTCTGGATGGTTGAAGACAGGTTTTGCATCCATATGCTCGTTACGGGTGGGGGTAGGGGGTGCATATGACACGCCCGACCAAGAAAGGTTCCGCAAAGCGTAATTAACGCCAACTTCCTCCTAGTTAAAGAGAGATCGAGAAAGCCAATGGCACGGAAAGCGACTCCAAGATGAGAGAGGGAGGGAGAGAGCTGCTGCTGATCTGAAGATTGAGCACCTAGAAGAGGAAAGGGAAAAAAACGATTATTTGCCTGCAAATCATTTCACGATTCAGTCAAACAAGGATCTAGGAGTTAATTTCCAGCACCTGCGAGTTGATTGAGTTCGGGTTCGCTTGAGTAGACAGACTCCGGTTTCCAACGGAGCGATTACGAAAGAGCCAATCGGAGTCGTCCAATCAAATCAGCCCGGATGCGGTGGCTGTCCGAGGTTATGAGATCACTATCCCATTAAAAAAATGCAAAAGAATTTCCCTACGTCGATTATTGCTCCCTCGGGGAAGAAGAATCGATCAACTCAATTGTACCTGTACTGTAAAAGGCGATAACGAAGAGAACTGATCGCCTGTTTGATAATTAATATATATATTAAGTTATTGCCTGGATTTCACAATTTCAATTTCCCTCCCTTGTAATCGATATTGCTTATTAATAATAATCCACATAATATAAATAAAAATTGTTTAATAAAACTTCGCCAATTCTGACTACAATATATTTATTTTCCGGTTCAATGCTTCAAAGCTCCTGAGATAATTTTTAAAATAAAGGATCCTGACCCACATATATTATGATATGGATGTTCTCGTTTATTTAGAGGTTAATTATCATTACTCGCTTATTATTTATCAAGTTTATCCTTTGAGCGTTGTTTTCCACTTGCGATATGTCAGTGTTTCAAGTTAAGTAAATTGAAAAACAATCCAAAATGATTGGAAAAAAATTAAATGATTTCAAAATATACATTTATAAATAAAACAAAAATATAACTCCAGCCTATGTAAAACTTATTTCCAGCATAAAACTCACTGATGTTAATCAATGTTAATCAAAATAAACCTCCCTATAACTCTTATTTCAACCAGTTGAAACATAAGCCGCTACGTCTTGCTTTGCGTGTAATATAATCTATCATCGATGATCAATGTTATGTTGCTTTTTATTTTGAGGTTGAAGTTCTCTCACGAAAAATGAATGAATGATGAGGAAAAGAATGGTACCAATGAGGGAGTGTAGAGATTATGGGATTGGGTTAAGGTGTGCTTCAGGAATGTATCTATCCCTTGCTTAGACTTCCATGTACAGTAGACGACGCTGAGTAAATGCGATTATCAGGCAAACAGTGACTATGACAAAAATAATTCAAATAAATCCGGAAAAAAATGTAATTCAGATCAAAGCGCAAATTACCAAAATTCTTCAAGTCCGGCGGTGTTAATAATAATCGCAGAGTGGTTGGACTCGCGTCCAAGAGATCCCCCGAGATTTGTTGCATGAGTAGCCTTCTTATCTTCCGGCAGCATCTTGGAGACATTCTCGACACACACCTCTCTCAAGGCTGCACCTTCTGTAAGGATGCGTTACAATGTGGTTTTCGAAATATTTTACCCTTCTGCTAACAATGGGGCACTCGGGCGTTGATCTGAAATGAGCATGTCTGATCTCTTTTTACATATTTTAGTCCCACTGTGTCGGCGGTCGTCTTCCAGGGCGTTCCTCGTCAACCTCATCTTCACCCTCCCGGAACATCTTGTGCCGGCGGAAAACATTCTTTGGGACATTTCTTCATCTCCAGAAACCGATTTTTAAGCTTACTACAAAATGTTATCGCCTAACGTTGCCCCATGGAACCTGACATCGTGAACTCGTGACGCAAGACCAACTATTGAGGCATTATTACGGAATGAGTAATACATTAAAACGCATTTTGTGGGTGTGTGTCACATAGGTTGCAAAATGACCAAGGTGGAAGATAAGGTGTTTGGTCAAGCATGAGCCTTGTTCAATCGAAAGGCTTGTACATATCAAACTGCTATTTTCTAACTGAGAGAACTTCATGGCGTTTTGAATACTTATTAAGGTATGACGGAGTGTTATGTATTCTTGATAATATTGGTATTTCTTAAATACAATGTAGGTCATGCAGATCCATCTATATCTATGAATTTAAAGTTACATAGGGAAGTTAAATCTCTCATTTTTCCATTTCATTTGCAACAGGGTAAGTTTATACAAACACTATGTACTCAAGTTCCGTGCAATGCATGGGATTAAAAAGAGTACGGAGGCATAGAAAGAAGAAAAATAAGAATGGAACAGGGAAAAAAACAAGCGGCGTTGAACATAGCACACAAGACGATGAACGTAATGCAATTAATTAATTACAGTTATCGGCATGGATCTTAGGAATGTTAACGTTTCATCGTGCGTAACTGGTTTTTTTACTACAATCTCCATTTTAGATCTGGTCCAGTACCTACATTCTCCATCATGCAGTGTACTTGGTAATGTTTTTTCATTTACTTTTTGATTCTGATTCAAAATAGTCAAACTCTTGCGATGATCATTGCATATAATTAAGTGTTAAAATTCATTCCACGTAATTTTGAGCATATTTCTCAATCTGTAAATGACTGAAGTAACAAAAATAATGCATAGGGGTTGTAAAAGTTCCAAATTAATCCATTAGTGGCAAGTAAGAAGATTAATTCCAACGAAGATATAAACCCCGGCGTCCGCGAGATTAAAACGTACTTCCTGGAAACTCGCATTTGGCTCAGTATTTGATTTCTCGGAGACCGAACTTAATCAGATACAAAGCTTCCAAATTCCAATTATAAGTCCAACCCATTTGCAGGACTATTTGAAAGAGCTACGTTTTAAAACCATAACCAGACTCGATTAAATACGCATGTGTTACCCTCACGCACGACCTCTCCTCGGTGAAACACATACGGGAAATAGAAAACAAAACAATAGGATTTATTAGAAGAGTGCCAGATAAATGTGATGAAAAGGTCAAAGAGATATGTTATCTGTTGTTGGTAAGGCCTCATTTCGAATATGCTGCAAGTATATGGGATCCCCACGAAGTTGGATTGATAGCCGGATTAAATTGAGCGCAGAGTAGAGAAGCTAGTTTTTTAAAACGTTGTTATGGTAAACTTAGTAGCGTATTCAAAATATTGGAGGAGCTAGGCTGGGAATAACTCATGGAGTGAAGGTTAAATTACAGATTGAAGCTCTTGCATTAATTGGAAGGAGGTCTCTTTATCAGTGACGTTGAAATGTATCATTACCCCTATTGTACTACGGTAGAAGAGATTGAGGGTAGAGCAGATAGATTTAAGATTTCATTTTTTTCCACGAAAGATAAGGGATAGGAATAACATTGTCCAAATATTCAGGTCAAAATTAGTCTGGTGTGAATTCACCCTCTGTCAGACGCTCTAGCAGTGGCTTGCAGGGTAGTAAAAAATACAAATAATACGTTAAGCAATGCATTTAATCCATAAACAACTTCAATTAAAGGACTTGAAATAACTCCGAAACAATGAATTAATAAATTATAAACATTGCGTCCGTTAAGAAGAAATCACTTATTTTACCCACATGTCGACGATAGTTTAGGAACCACGATTAATCCGATTTAGTTCGACTCTATTACCTTAAATTATGTAATTGTGGATATCTCGCTAGTGGATGAACTTTAAGCATTTGCTCGTCCGCAGAAAATATTTCGTAAGTGTTTTTACCATAATTGAATGAGAGATTAAAAAAAAGAGCCCACGGCGCCCGAGAGTGAAATTCCCAAGTTGGGGATTTTCTCAAAGCGAGGGAAGATTAATCAGGCGGGTGCCTAAACCCACGGTTGGCCACCCTTGAGCACCAAAGGAGCCATCATAAGACGGCCGCAACTCGGAAGAGACGGAACGAGGGGGCGTTCCCTTGATTGGCACGTGCCGACGGGACGACCGAGACGCACCCACTCGTCATTCCCCTTCAGCGCTGGGACGAGGCGAGCACTAGAGCAAAACAGCAAGGCGCACCATCGACACCTCCTCCCTCGCACCGGACGCCATTCGCAGCCGCATTATTCCACGAGCGTATTCCGGGCGAGCGCCCGCCCGTCTTGCAGAAACAACAGAGCACGCTACACGTGAAGAATTTTCAGCTCCACAGCGACGACGAAACCCAAAAGGGAGAGAAAGAGCAACCGTCCCACCTCGCCGCGATGCGCACTTCTTCATCAATAAACACGGCGACGATTGCTAAACTCCTTCAGTTTTCTCGACCACGTGGAGACAGCTGTGACCTGCATAAAGATAACATATATACATTCGCAAACATGTGATAACAACGTATCATCATATATCCTATATATTCGTGTGTACTCGTGCGAGCGCATGTGCATACGTGTGGGTCCCCATGTGTGTCTATGTTTAGGAATACTGGGACGAAAGAGTTTTTATGGGTAGCATTTTTGAGAGAGGAGTTTGGCCGGAAGGCTTCGTTAGACCATTATTGAAAAGATCCCGGAAATGACAAAATAGTCATGAGTCACTGTGATACTATCATAGAAGTAACGAGGTATCAAGTTAAAAGGTACATAAAGGGTGATCAGAATGTAGTAGCAAGCTTTAAAGTTTGGGAAACATAAAACGATAAGGATTAGAACAGTTACTCCTATGAAGTTCCAATTCCTTCATAAGAAATGAACATATTTGTGAAAACTTTAATATGTAACTTAGTTAACTTAGTTTTGTATGGCTCGCAAACGAGGTCGTTGAGGCAAGTAAATGAACATGGATTTGAGACTAAAGAGAAGTGGGCTTGCATTAGAATGGATAAAGTGTTGAGCTGATGCGAGAAGGAGCAGATCCAGGGATTTAAATGTCACTAGTAACGACCATGGTCCGTCCGCCTCTCTCCCAGAACGGGAATACTCTTCCTCTCGTTCCTTAAGTCTGACAACTGTTCCTATGTATCCATAGATCCCTATATTTTCACGAAAGGCACACCACTTCAACACATCAGGCTTTAGTAGCATACATTTAGCTTTTCCAATGATTTATTTAGCCTGCACAGGCGAAGCATATCGCTCCTAAACTTCCCCTCCACAACTCCGTCCTCAACCCTCTCCCCACCGCCATCTTCCCCCCTCCTTCACTTCCCCTTACCCGCGATCCTTTTTCCTCGCACTTTTCCCAAATTATACCCTTCTTCTTTATTCCTAATCAAGAGGTTGAGCAGCCAACAAAAGTTCAAATTTTTCTTTGCGTTATTTCTCGCACTTTTTTCCCCACGTCTTTTGCGACTTTCCACCATATTATTCTGCATGGGATTCACACAAGTAATGAGTAAATTCAGAAATATTTCAATGTAATCTGGATTCAATTCAGACAAAATTTTTCTACAAAAAATCGTAGGAATTTCAGCGCATAAGTGGTTTCTTTATCTCAAAAAAATAGAAAAAAGAAATGTCGTACCAAGGAAGGTACTAAACTATATGGAACTTTTTCTGTTATTTTCCTTAATTAACGTATGTCTTCCGAAGAATGGTAAACTTCTCTCCCTAGGATATTCAATGATTTCACCACCTAGATGGTTGTAGAGCTAGAGGAAACCCCATCATTACTCTCGGAGACAAATACTACAGAGGGAATTTGTTTAACGCCGTGCGTTTGTTTTTCATAAATTCTGAATCTCTTTTGCTCATTTTGTACTTTTTTATCCCTTTCATGGGATAATTAATATTCCATTACGGAAAGCGTCCATTCAACTGCGGAATTTTTCATCTGCGATACACTTCAATTATTACTTCCCCATCAGAGAGCAGATGGTGATATTCGTCCGACCATTTACATGTTTTTATAACTCGTTGATGAAAGAACTAATATTTTTTCAAATTTTTTAGCTGAAACAAAAAAATTACCTCTTTTAGCGCTAAACGAATAATTTTCTGCATGTAAATTAAGTGATTTTAAATGGTATTTTTAGTAATGGTTATGCTTGAAATTGAATAAACATTCCTGTTCAACGTCTCCAGGACGAATGGCCTATGCAGCAGGTAATTTTAAATAGAGAAATTAAATTAATAAGTGATTGGTCAATGAGCAGCATCTACTAAGGTGGCTAAAAATCGAGTTGTTTCGACATGCAAAAGCGTGTTTCACAGTGCAGAGTCTCCCATGCTATTGGAGCCAGATGCGGTTTAATCCAGCGGACGCTATTTCAAATAGCATTGGCTGGAGTAATGACTCTATTGAAGTCACACTGTTGACTGCGGCTTTCGCAACGCAAACATTTTATTCCAACAAAAGAGTATCAACGGAAAAGAGAAACCTTTGCAAGGTCTAGAGCAAATTGAACTTATTTCATTTGTGTAAAAAATTGTTTTAAAAATGGTGTGCTTTTATGGTAGGATATTACATGTTACATTCGGATAGAATAAATTCAAATCCCTGTCTAAAGAAATCAAAGCATTTCTGCGGAATGGATCTTGTCACTTGAAACGGTTGGTAATAAGCCTTTTCGATAGGAATTGATTCAAGAAGAAATGAGTTTGAACGATGCCATATTGATAAGTACGAGAAAAATTGTGTTTTTTTCGTGGAGTAAGTCCCACGGTTTTTAACCGCCGCCTTGCGTCGATGGACGATCATCGCCCCGAAGAGAGTAGGACACAGTTGCATGGTCATACGTTCAATGAGGTAAAAGAAATGGTAATAATGAAACAATGTGCTTCTATATTTCTCAACTTATATGAGAAATAAAGAAGCACATAGGAACGTTGAGGAGGGAAATAAAAGATGCAGCACGATAAGGGAATGAGTATTGAGCAAAACCTGAGATACGATGGACTTGTCCGGAGGATAAAGAAGGGATGAAATCCAATGGTGACAGATGTGCCAGAGACCCATGCGAGGGGGATTGTCAGAGGAACGAGCGGCTGCCAGAGGGCATATCTAAGGGAAGAATATCAATAGAAACGGAAAACCTGCAAGGACTGCAGTCAATCAAGATTCTGACTAAAACTGCTAATGATGACTAACGATATGATAAGCGCATGAATGGGAATATTGATAAAACACGTACCATTTTGAGTTACTAGGCCGTCGCAACGGGTACATTCGGAGAATATAAGGTCCATTATAATGTGAAAAAAGACGTTGGAAGGGCAGACCCCCCACCCTGTTTCCCAACCGGTATTACCGAGCTGCCGTGGATAGTTGCGTCACAATAAAATCATGCGCATTACTTTAATAAAAATACTATGTATTTACTTGAGGAAAACATGGTTATTTATTAAGGAGGAATTTGTTGATCGGGGTGTGATTGTATACGTAGCGACAGTATTTTATTCTACTTAAGATCTAGTTAATGGCACAGAGCATGGCAGCATGACTCGAAGGTATGCATGGTGAAAGGAGATGTGTGTAAATAGGTGGATTTGGAAATGTGCATATGAAGCAGAATTAAACAAAAGATATCGGTAAGAGGAAGAGAAACGAGGGAGTAACTTTAGAGAGAAGAGGCAGTCGGTGGATGGATTCTGAAGTATGGAAAAGAGAAAGTTTGAGAAAATTGAAGTCTAAAACCTTTGTACCTCTACACCTCAGACCATCCACTTTAGTCATTATGAAATATTTGTAAAGTTACCCCTCGCTTAATTGTAATATTGCATTTATTTACAGTTAAATTTTATTATTAATATTTTTTAACAAAAACATGCATTTCAGTCACGATTAATTTCAGTGGATTCACCAAACGTCGAAACACTCAATGAAACACTGATATATTTTTTTGAAAATGAAAGAAATTTAGGGCAACGTGCAGGGAAGCATGCAAACATGAACCACGAGGCATGTCTGGAGCCTATAAATGTATATTTCTAAAAAAAAGGAAGGAACGGGAGTGAGAGGAGCTGTCGACGCAGCACTCGTCTGCCTCGCAGAAGAAGAATAGACGCGTGGTCGATTTCATTGGTGTTGACATTCCTCTCTTGCACGTTGCTGGCTGGCGTCCCACTTGCAACTTTGGCGTAATATGAAGCAATTCAAAGGAAGAGCAGTTACGGTAAGGGAGGAAATATACAAAAGGATTGAATCGACCCGCAATATTTAAAAAAAATCCTATAAAAGGAATGAACGGGCAAAACTAGACAAAAGAGGAACTCCGTACAGCATTACGATGCCTAGTGGAATGCTGTCTCTAATTATTTTACAAACTTTCGGATTGGTCTGAGCATGTCATACGTTCTGAAGCACAATGATTAACAGTGAAGCAGTGAATTAACATAAATTGAGCCGATATGAACGAAATCCTTCACACAGAACAATTGATTTAAGACTGTTTTGACCCTAATACTTTCGCAAAATCTTCTTTTAACTTTTTAAATTAAAATTTCGCATTTATTTGCACTTTCGTATAATTCCGTGTTATTTCCTGCTCCAATTATCTTAAACCCTCATTCATACAAACCTACACCACTTAAAATATTTTAGAGTTGACCATTTTACGTCAGTATGAATTATAGCCTGCCTCACAGGATTACATTTTGTATGCATAGCTCATAAAGTAATTTATAGATACTTTGATTTTTACCATTTTTTAGAACCATATCTCCATGAAATCTACACTACTCTTCATTGAAAACTAATGACCAAGTTCCAAAACCCTGTAATGGAATACTCGATGTTATTTTTCTTTTCTGAAAATTTAGTTCAAACAACAACAAAACCTGAGAAATAAAATAATTTTTCATTTTTTCCTCGATTCTATTGAGATCCCTAAATTTTTGGCACACATTTTGACATGCAAAATGTCACCAGCGTCAAAAGATAATTTAATACTTAATCGAAATATTCATCTCTGACAGAATTCAATATTCTCTGCCATAACGAAAGTATTTCTCTGTGTGAGAAAATATTTGTCAGTTGTCTAAATAAAAATATATTGCAATAAACAATGAAAATAGCCAATAAAAAGAAGAGTGTGGTCCGTCAAACCGTCCAAGGTTTGATGACCTTTTTTGAAAAATATTGTTCTCCATCACATCCACAGAAAACTGAAAGTTAGGTATATTCCTTTACTCTCTGTTTACACTTTTTGGGCCAAAGTAACCTCATAATTCTTCCATCATTCATCCCATATCGTGACGATCTTCAAGATAAGCTTTTACACACTTTAATTGCCTCTCAAGCAAGAAAAAAAAATTCTCAAATAATTCATTAGGAGCCCTAAAGTATTTTGAACTATATCGCCATTTTTTATAGAAAGTGAAGATAATTATTAGCATTTTAGGGTTAAAAAAATCCCTATTCTATTTTTGTCGCATATTCCCATCATTGAAAAGCCGCCTCACGCACATTCCATGTACTCACGCATGTATTCCGTATATCACCTTCTTCATTATTCATTTTCTTTCACAATAATTCTTCATTTTTATTCATTTTTTGCTATATAGTTTATACCGGGTAACAAAGAACTATTTTTTTGGCGGACGCCACCTTTTTGGGTGTGAAATGTATTTATTCCTTCTCCTCATACACCTCTCATCACATCTCGAGTCAATAAATGTTCATCCCTCCAGCCTTACTCAAAGTGCGGCTGAGGACGTTTCGGCGGGAGGAGTCAAAGGGGTGGAGGGGGCGTTGGGGGTGTGGGGGCAGCGGGAGGGGGTGGAGTAGACGTAACAAGCCTCCTGCGGGGATCCCGTAGAGGGAAATGGCGGAGGGGAAGGAAACCCCCCCCCAGCCTCGCACCCTTCCACCCTGGGGGACGACCCCGTGTTGGGTGGGATTTGGGGGGGAATTCAGAGGTTGAGAGAGTGGGACCACCGGCATACGCCCCCGCGACAACATTCTCAAATTCCATCACCTTTAGAACCGAAGGGAAATAATTGTCTTCACTTGCATTCGCCTGCTATCACCGTGACATGAGGGAAGATAGCACTAAGGGTAATGTTAAGCGATTGCCTATAACTCAATCGCCGTCATGCGTCTAGTTCCAAGGCTCATGTATTCAGGGCGGAGGAGGCGTCTCCATTTCTCTTGCGGTTAACAAAGAGATCTGTTCGAGTTCAGGGACAGCTTCATTGGTTGCCTTCATCTGTTGTGGCTTTACATTCATTATCACACGAGCCCTGATTTTGACTTATCTTTTTTTGGGTCATATACCCTGCAAGCCACCGCTAGGGTGTGTGGCAGGGGGTGAATACACACCAGAATAATTTTACCCGAACAGGACCCTACCGCGGTCTAACAATGTTATTATGATCCCCTATCGTTCGTGGAAAAAATGATATCTTAAATCTAACTGTTTTACACTTAACCTATATCTAATCTAAAATCGCAAGTTTGACGAATCGTAAAAGTATCTTTGTGGCAGAGTTCTTAGCCTCAGCGTTATCTTTGTGCGACAAGTGCCCCAGAGAGAGGATTCTGTCACTCACCTCTAGCGCACTCTTATCAAAACAACATCCCCGTGAATCGGAGAAAAATGTTTTAAATTGCTTCAAGATAACGAACCCATCAGTATTTAATGCCGTCACCCCGAGATTTAATCATCCTGTTGGCTCGCAAGGTTCGGAAACGCTGGAGTTACATTTTAGGTATTAAACAAAAAAAACAGTAGAATCATAAAATAGCATATCAATACCGGTTTAGAGATCCTAAAAAAATTTCTCATCTGAATTTTACGCTATTCGTGCTTCAGACACGATGATACCCTATCTCATTTGAGGGGGAATTCCGAACCTAGGAGCACTCCGGTTACAATTTGCCATTCTGCAGCGTCACTGTTGTATAACCCGGCCACTTGAAGCATCTGATGTGTTTATCTTGACGACCCCAATGCGGATTGGGAGTGCCTTTATGCGCAAGAAGGCGCCGTGCTGCCTCCCTCTCTTCGTGGCCAGGGCGTAAAATTCAAAAGCACCCCGGCGAAGGCGGAGGGAGCGCGGGGAACACTCTTCGCTGCCCCTCCCACCTTCGAAACGCGACTGCACGCAATGAGAGAGAGGGGCAATCGAGGACCACAGGACGCGCGACAAGAGGACCCTAAGCCCCTTAACCCTTATGGGATCCGCGGGGCGTTTAAGAGATCAGAACAGGGGTCGGCCTCCCCTGTCGCCTCAGAGGCCCATCTCTGGTAAAGGTCCATCCCAATCCACCAGCTTCTTTGTTCGTCCTTAGTTCATGGAAACGAAATAGATATAGCCAACTTCACACCGCGACTCCGCAGATGGAGACTGTTCTTTGGTGAGACAGTGGCGCAAATGTTTGTACAAAAAGTATCGGTGACAATATTTCCCTACGTGCATTGCATGAGGTAGTACATTTTTCCCTACATGCATTGTGTGCATTGCGTCGGTCGTGCGTGTAATCCCAGATTTTATTGGTAATGATAACATGGCAGAACACACCATTATCACTGAAAATTTGGCGATGCGAAAGATCTGCGCTCTATAAGGTCCCGTTTCCGAACTCGTTCCTGAATGTCTTGAGCGCCTAAGGCTCCAAGGTACTTCCTGACAGTATCGCGACGATTCCCCAAACCCATTACAATAAAATACCTGGCACCAGCGGGCTAGTTCCTATTTCTAAAAGTGCAATCCTTCATCAAAGGACACCACCATGGAACCTCAAGTGCCGTCAAAGAAGCTTGCACGGGTACCATTAAATACCTTCCGCCGACCACGAGTCTAGAAGTCGTGAAAAAGCCTCTGGCAAAAGTGTGTCGACAATCAAGGGATGTGGCTTGAAGAATTTTGAGGCATGGTAATCATAATGGATATAAACCTATTTTTCAAAACCTTTTCCCGATACTTTTTATAAATTATATGTATGATCCAAGAATGACTGCCAATCATTGAACTAGGATAGCTTCTGATTCTGAAAATTACATAGATTTAAAGACATCCATTTACAGCTAAGCTAAGGCAGCATCACAAACCAAACGTATTAGCAACTATATGAGTGTTCCTTTATATGAATTACTAACTTTGAAGAAGTCATATTTTTTCGTAAACTTTAATTGTACCTCTCTTTTTTTATCATTTTTGGATGGAAACCTGAATCACTCAATGGAGCGAAGGTTACATTCCAAATTGAAGCTTTTGCATAAATTGGGAGTCTCTTTAACAATAATGTTGAAAATGTATTATTACCCCCATTATACTATGGTAGGAGAGAAGATGTCAATAAAATTAGTGAGAGTAAATGTAGAACAGATAGATTTGAGATGTAATTTTTCCCCGAACGATACGGGCTCATAATAACATTTCCGACCACGGTAGTGTCAATTTCGGGTTTAAATTAATTTGGTGTCTTTTTCATCCACTGTCACGGACCCCAGCGGTGGCTTGCAGGGTACTAAAATAAATAGAATACCCTTTACTTCAACCAATTTTCCGGCATGTTCTCTCCTACCTTAGTACAATGGGGGTAATAATACATTTTCCAAATCACTGCTGAAGAGATCCACCCAATTTATGTAAGAGCTTCAATTAGTAATTTAACCTTCGCTCCTTGAGTGATTCCCAGATTGGCTGCTCTAATATTTTGGATGGGATACTAATTTTATGGGGCGAGGGTAAACTAGAGGCTCTACAGGCGTGTCTGCCTGTGGAGTTTAATTTCCGTGACAGGCGAACATTTTTCAGCTTAGAATAAATTTGTTAATGATTATTTTCCACATTATTTTCCCTGGAATATGCAGCATGAATACAAAGAGTAGAATTGAGGTTACAGTATACCAATCCTAGGATTGAAATACTGATGATGATGACCAATTTTATCAATAAAAACGTTTTACAAATCTAGCTCCTGTACGCTTCACGCGATCCAAGTCATGGTGTACGTAGAAGGAGTTGGCAGCTTTCAGTTTAGAATCGCTGCAAAACAATATTCGTGATTTAATTCACTCTTTGCTGTTCAAGCCCAACCCTTGTTTGTGGGAGACTGGAGGGTTGCACTCCTCGGCGAGTTCCGCGGCAGAAGTCGGGGTGACTCCCAGAAAGGAAGGAACGCCGAGTGTGTGCGTAGTATGAATGGGGAAGACGAGGGAGGTGGCTCCAAAAAGATAATTGGTTCCCGTATTCCGCTCCAAACTCTCACCCCATTAAGAAAATACATCCGCCAGGTTCTGTTATCGACCCTATTTCCGCATCCCTCCCTCATGCTTGGAGAAAAGCCGTTTCCATGACGACGACGTGCCTGCCTCTGATCCCGCCTGACAGAAGCGGTAGTTTTGGTGTGAGGGCTACGAATTGGAAGTCGCGGAACTGATGTGGCCATCGGCAATGAAATTCCACCATTTTATTACATTTTCCATTGGAGTTATTAACTTATGTAACTGTTTCCTCATAACGGGAGTACATATTACAGTAGGCAATCTTGGATCAAAACCGGAAATAGACTTCCCATCACCCAAAATAAGCGTCGCATCTGCAACGGTGTGAGATGTCTGGCATCGCGCGTGCTCAGAGGATGTCGTCGCAGCGGATGGCACACGACGGTGAATGTGTGGAGAGAGGCATTCTTGCCGCGCTGGGACGCTGACGTGGTGCATCTCTTCTCCTGCTGACATGAAACACCCCCTCGGTTGCGGATGCCTCTCTTCCCGGAGACGAATCGCTAACTTCTCTATCACCCCACTCGCTCCCCGACGTGGACATACTAACTAATCTTTGCTGCGGATAGAATGAGGCATCCGAGGGACTCCTCGATCGACGGCGATCCAGGAGCAGCCGAGGCCTCTCTCCCCTTCGAGTTCCGTACGCATTGCATGCGCGAGTAAACAGTAGCACAATTTCAAGTGGGTATTGGAAACTGGTGCTATCGCTGTGTTTACATAACGTGAATACTTTGCCCCTTAATAAATTTAGGCGCATACGTCTATTCAAAATTGTTGAGAGGTGTTCCCTGCGGAAAATGAGCCATAAAATTTGACACTAGCTAATAGACGTAACTTTAGACGTTAAAACATGTTTTCCCCTTTCAAATCGGTTGCACTTTTTGGCCAATATTGGACCGCTCCCCCTTCTGACTCATAATAAGCAGCAATCCTCATGTTCAGTAGAACAAAAACAACGGAAAATATTTGAATGATTGCCTTGCATTAAGCGATCCAAGCATTTATTGATGGATACCTCATTCATCCAATTCAACCTTGACAAATAACAAAATTAGAAAAACATATGAGGGCGTAAGATTTATTGATTAAATGGAAAATGATTATGAAAAAAATTAAATTTTAGCCAGTATACTAACGGGATTGATAAAATGAATGAAATGATGTCATAGGATTAATTTAAGTGAAAATATGATCATAGCCTATGGAATATGAATAGATACACTTGCTAAACGTGCCGTGCTTGTTTGATCTGCAACGACTACAACGTTGTTTCTGTTGCACAGCATGTTAGGATTTTTTGTGTGACACAAGCATACGCCATCAAGAAGGTCTCCTAGTAATTCTTCCCCGATTTACTCATACAGGCCGCATACCTTAATCATTTTAATTAATACACGTGTATATGTTACATGCCAATACCAATGATTAATAACTGGATGTTTTAGAACAATTTGAAATTGCACGTAGATCCAACTTCCCCGCTTTTAATATTTTGAATAATGTGATTGGTTTTAGATGAATTTGAAACTCCACCCTCCTCTGCTGTTTTGAAATGTCGCGGCCAGTCACACTCTCTTTGCCTTCCTCTTGCCCCCTCCCCCTCTGCCGCCATATGCCTCCCTCATCTCCGTTTTCAATCTCTTTCACTCTGCCAACTCCTCGTGCCCCCCTCCTCCCATTTCCCGATCCACATTCCCTCCCCTTCCCTCTTCGGTCCAACTCCTCTTCATGGCCGCTGATGGGTACTTTCTGGCGTTACCTTGATATGACGTGAAAGCGTTGAAACCGCGTTCGAAAAGAAAATTTAAGTGCTGAAAAGTACCGCGAATCATGGATTCAAAAAATGAGATGATATACTTGTATTAAAATAAATTAAAATTCCGATTGTTTGGTTTTAAAGTTTTTTATTCACTTTTTACTTTTTTTCGTTTCGTTGCCAGTGTTACGAGGTAACATGTTATTGAATGCAGCCAAGGCATAATCATCGTGTGTTGCAATTATTTCACATAAAATTCCAAATTGTAAAACACTTTATCCGGTCCTAAATTTTAGGGCCATGGTGGAGTTGGACGACTAGTATTTCGACACTCAGATCCGCAATTCATCATTTTTTCTCTAATCTCTCGCATTAAATTGATTTTTAATTTCATTAAATTACTAGTGACCGAAATAATTTACACTATTTATTAGCATTTCTGTAAAGTTGCGAACAAATAAATTTCTGTACCTTCTGCTACTACTAGTAAAACAGTTGTTTTCTTTTGTGTTAAGTACGAGGGTGACCCCAAAAGTAAGGTCTCCGTAACGTTAGGGACGCAAAGAAACTGCTCACGCAGCTATTGGCGACTCTGTTGTGATTGTGTTGCTTCCACCAATCCCAAACAAACATGCGCGCGCATCGCTGGGACGCTCAGTCTAGGATTGGCATCCGTTGAGAATGGAGCTCCCGTTGCATGTTTACGCCAAGTGTGAAGCTCGCGCAGTTAATCGAATTTTTTAATTCAAAAGGGGTTGAACCGATTGAAATGCATCGCCAATTGATGAAAGTATATGTACTATCGTGCATGGATGTCAAAAACTTTCGCAAGTGGTGCAGAGAGTTTACATCCGGTCGTACTGAAATTCACGACGAACAATGGAGCGGGAGACGGGAGTCAAATTCTGACAAGACTCGCGAAGGTGGGGAAACCATGCGTAATGATCGGCGGATCACGCTGGATAGACTCTGCATTTTGGTTCCTGATGTTTCTCGAAACACCATTCACAAGATTTTAACGGAAAAGTTCCAATGTCAGAAAGTGTGTGCAAGTTGAGTGCCGCGAATGCTGACTGAAGACCACAAACGGCAACGAGTTGATTCTTCACGTGACTTTGGTTGGGACATTATCAACTACCTACCCTATAGTCCGGACTTGGCCCCCAGCAACTTTCACTTGTTCCCTAAGTTGAAAGAACATTTGGCCGGAAGGCGATTCAGCTCCGACGAAAGGTTGAAAGATGAAGTTCAACGTTTCCTCGAGGACATGGCGGCGAGCTGGTACGGCATGGGCATACGAAAACTGTCACAGCGTTTACAAAACTGCATCGACCGAAATGGCGATTATGTAGAAAAAATATAATTGATCAATCTTTAAAATAATTTATATATCGTAGAAAATAAATGTTTTTTTTCTATTTCTAAAAACATGGATACCTTACTTTTTGGATTACCCTCGTACCTGATTGCATACACAATTTCACACGATTAAATTGAATTTGTCAAACTGGTTACTTTACTTTCACGACTTCCGGTTACCTAAAGAATGAAGGCATTATTTCATGATTGTTATTACCAATGACGATAAATGCGAATACGAACTTGAACGTAAAAAATATATGGAATACAAGTAGAACCCATTGGCATTGAAAGAATTAATGTTTCAGCGAAAGTTCTTCATTCGGTCCCTTGAAAAATAACTTTAGAAATCAATATTCAAATGATCTGTAGGATATTCAGGATTTTTTATTTAAATGGCGTTTAAGTGTGTTCAATTAATTACAGAGCATTCAACCCAGAGGAGGAATATTGAACTTCCTTAAATATTGATATCTCTTCCCTCAGCATTAGCCGAATCTTCGATAAGTAATCCCGTATGATTTTTTAAAATTTATTATAGTTTCATTTCATAAAGAAGCACATAAAAAAATTCCTCATCGTGTCCTCTAATGCAAAAAATAGCTTTTACAAACTTTAATTTCCGCGTCATGAGCTCACAAGTAAGATTTCAACGCTCTCCTCTCCCAAGGGAACTACCCTTACACCAAGGCGGAATTGTCGAATTGATTTTCAAAATGCCACAGTTCTCCTAACAAGGCGATTGCATAGCAGATGGGATACTTTTTATAATTAAGGAGGCGGGGAGGAGTTTGACTGATCGATTCGAGCGCCGTCAATCGGCGCCTCTTCGAGAGGGAGGAGGGTATTCACTCGGGCCATCGCCATTACAGGAGCGAGTCTTAGATCTCTCCTCGCCGTATCCTCATCTCGAGGAACAATCAGGGGGCAGAGAGGAGCCGTCGTCAGTGCACGCCCTCCTGCCCTCCCTCCCCACCCCCATCGCCTTCTCCTCTCTCTTTCGCTCCCTTAATCCGGGATATCCGCCGCTCCCGTTTCCTCTTTCTTCCGGAGTCTGTCCCATCCACGCAACTCGCCCCTTTTCTTTGTCCGTCTTTTGTTTTCTCATCTCCCTGATGGATATTCTCCTTTCCCTCGCCACGTCCCTTTGTTCACTCGATATCAATCGAAAAATGGGAAGGGGCCATTTCATGTCCCATTATTGACCGATCCTCCTCGATTCACGCTCAGAAACGAAAGCACAAAAGAGCACTTTCTCTCCCTCGCTTCGTCCCTCACGTCCTCTATAATGGTTTGGCGGAATCAGTAGGCTGGCCAGCGTAAGAAAACAATGTGATTTTGATGAAAAATGGCGTACCTGCATTTTTGGGGTCGCAGATTGCATACTATGTGAACTCAGATTTGTCAAAATCATGGTGCAAATGATAGTACATGTCAATTTATTTTCAAGTAGAGTATAAATATAAGTGTATATGAATTTCAAGAAACTGCGGGAGATGCCGGAACAGTAACTTTTAACGGAGTTATCAGTTAACATGCATTTCAGAGTGTAAAAATTGTTTGCCTAGACCGGGATTCGAACCTGGATCCCTCGATGTCCGGCCGAGTGCTGTAGCCAGTTAAGCTATTACCGCGATAGCTTAACTCGGCCATATATCGAAGGATCCGGGTTGAATCCCGGTCAAGGCGAATGATTTTCACTCTACGAAATTGTTGCATTGAAGTGTAGATGAGGTAAAACGTGTTTTTGAAATCAATAATAACGAATATCAATTCAGATTCGCAAAAAAATGCTTGCAAAAATGTGCGTATATTTTTTCATATCTTAAAAAATATTGTTTTAGTTCAACTGAATAAGAGAAAATATATTTTATTTTTACAGTTTATCATGGATTTGCCTTGATACTCGCAAAATTCGTTGTGCAAATCAATATATTCTCGAATTTGATTGCTGATTCTGTTATACATTTTACTAATAAAACTTAAAATCAGCATATTCATGTGTTTCATTTCATTCATAACATAAATGAATGTGGACACGAAAAAAAATTTCAAAGTAATTTTCAGTACTTTTCGTATATTAGTCTCACGGATGTGAAAAGGAACTCAATAGGTCTGGAATTTTCGGTGGTCCACGCCACCTTTCTGAAGGAAGAGAAGGACAGAAGACGTAAACATACCCAAACGCACACACACAAGCACACACACACACACACACACACACACACACACACACACACACACACATATATATATATATATATATATATACCTTCTCTCTTTTAATGCCAGATATCTGTTTCCAATGTTATCATCATCTCCCCTTATTTTCCATTCCCTGTCATTCTTTTCCGTATCTCTTGAGACGCATTTATTTCCGTTGGCCCGAGACCCATCCTCCACTTTGATTGATATAAATCGTACACGGAGTATCTGAAAATGTTTTTTTTATTATTATTTTAATTGGCCCTATATAGGGCCATTAAATCGAAACAAATAATTTACTCCGAGGTTGAATTTCTGAAGACAAATCGTTAAGCCAGTAAACTCACTAGTGCACACATCTTGATTATAATTATTTTGAAGAAGTCATCCAGGAAAAAATCTCACGCAAAACGCGACGTCAAATGACAAGCACGATTACTTTTTTATTTAATAAATACGTTTTAATTTTTAAAAATAAATTTTATGCTAAGAAAAAAATAAGAAGTGATAAATTTTGTTGTCCCATCGATTGAAGTTAATCACGTGTACAATCGCCAAGTATGCAATGCCAAACACAAGGCTCATGGGGATTGTCGGCGAATTACAGCCTAACGCGCAATTCTGCTGGACCGCATAGAGGATAAATGACAAACAATTAAGGTACCACGATAATCAACAGACAATCAATTTCATGGCCTCTTTTGAAACAGCAAAGAATTAAACTCAATAAATTCTTAGATGTGACAGGTGGATAAGAAGTTTCTGAAAGAATAGAAAATAAAGGAAACATACCCTTGTGTATAGTAAAAATAATACTATTTCTCGAAGTTAAGCAATCATCCAAGAGAGTTAATCAAAAAATTAAAAGGGGTATCAGGGTTGGGGTATCTCAAATAGTTAGGAGGAACTATAACATTTATATATATATATATATATATATATATATATATATATATATATATATATATATATATATATATATATATAAAGGTTATACAATTTTCCAGAAAGAAAAAGGCTAAGCTAAATATTAAAATAGGCGGGGACAAAATAGAGCAGGTAGAACAGTTTACATATCTCGGAAGTGTTTTGGACCAATACGGTCAAAGTGGTAGGGACGTAAGGAGAAGAATTGCGCTAGGCAAGGAGGCTTTCTCAAGGAGGAGGGAGTTGATGACGTGGACGTTGAGTAGGGATGTTAAGACAAGACTCGTAAAAACTCTGATATGGAGCGTAGCTATGTACGGCGCGGAAACGTGGTCGCTGAAGCAGAAGGATAGACGTAGATTGGAGGCTTTTGAAATGTGGGTGTGGAGAAGAATGGAGAAGGTGAAATGGACCGAAAGGAAAACAAATGAGGAAGTACTAGAAATGGTGGGGGAGGAGAGGGGTTTGTTGAGAGAAATCCTATGGAGGCAGGAAAAATGGATGAAAGGCGTATTGAGCGGTAGTGGAATGTTGAAGAAGGTAATAGAGGGGAGAATGTTGGGCAAGCGAGGTAAGGGTAGGAACAGGATAGGGATGTTGGACGGGATGAAGGGAGAAAAGAAGTACACCGAGATGAAGAGGGACCTGATATAGATTAGTTTGCTAGGTGGGGAGTCACAAAATGTTTATTTGATACTTGTGTCCATCCAAAAACCTACCTTAACCGGTAGATTACCTAATAATAATATATATATATATATATATATATGTATATATAGCCCCTAACACTTAGGGTAGTACTAATTTTGTCGAACTGGTTCGTGGGGGATTTCGACTACAAGCATTCTGGTCTCATACTGTAATGTTTTCGGAAGGTTCTGTAGTGCTGTAGACTGTAGTGCTATATATATACATAGGCCAAACGGCAAGATAATTAAAAACACGAACGAAGGAAAATAAACGCTCTTTAATAAGTGTGACCTCGCGCAATCTCACTTCGTCAAGCATTTGTGGTAACAAAATCATGGGAACGATTTCTTTCCCCCACTCACAACAACACTAATCAATTTCCTGATCCCTAACAAATGTCTCCTACTTTCCGTTATCGCCGATCATTACCCCACCTCTCCTTCTTGCCCCCCTACCCCGTCTCTCACCTGAACTTTACCCTATAATAATGGTGTATATATTGACCGTAGGTTGGCTAATATGTACCTAATGTTCTCATCTACGCATTTAAAATAGTAGTACCAAAATTAAGAACAATGGAAAAATACATCTTGTTCTTCAGCTAAAATTTGGGGGTATCCAGAGAAGGCTCCTTGAGAATCTAACCGGAAAATAGTTTTCCGTCACAAAAAAAATATATATATATATATATGTATATATATATGCGTGTGTGTGTATGGAAACAGACTTTATATCCATTCACCTTTCATTACGATATTTACTGGTATTTATAAGCCATATAATATTTGTCATAAATCATTTCATTAGCCTTGCTGATAATCAGGATCTTCTTTCCCTTAGAGCGTTGTTTTTCTGCTTTTTCGCCCCAATTCTAGAGTGCAGTTCGCCGATCTGGTCTTCCGTCTGCCTTGTCTATAAGTTTTCTGCCTTCTACTATAAGTGTTCCCGAATCCCTCCGTCGCCGATTACCATCAGTTGTGTTATTGTTAAACAGGGTCTCAAGCAGATCTGTCAAGACCGACGTCCTTTGGCTCTTCCTACCTCCCCACTTCGTGCTTCCGCCTGTCCAATACATAAATTCGCAGGGAGGAAGGATTGAGCGCAAGGATCCGTCCCCAATTGCATGGTAATTGGCTAAAATGGCAAGATCTAATAAAGAAAATAAGAAATTGCCTGAATGTTGAGGGTATCCTGGATACTATGCATTTGTGCAATACTGTTGAGACGTGCCGGTTGCATACATTACGTGGGCCCATCATCATAGCCTTATCGGTGGCGCCCCTATAAAGTAATGGATGAACTAAAAGTCACCGAGCGCTCCTGGATTACTTTTTTCTCGATAATGGAAACGAGTCTCCTTACCATTTATGCGAAAACGTTTACTTTTAAAATTCACATTAAACAGAAAAAAACGCACAAATAAAGGATGATACACTCAAAAAGGTGCATGCTTCATCACACACACATTTCGATTTTATCCAAACGTTACTGTTTTTTTCGGAAGGTCAATACAAAACATGAATAGACTTGCGTTCCTTGTCCATTTGCACGGACACACATAACGTCTCACGCTCTAAGGGTAGAGTGTGAGACTACTAACCGGTGAGTCTGTGTTGGATTTCCAGGCAAGTCTCTATCGAAACCCTCAGATGCACACAGTCTATGTTATGAATACCAGAAATTTCTGTGATACCAGTGCCTTCAAAGAGAAAGGAACGGGCTTCCCTCTACTCATGTCTGAATTTCACGCTTTTCGGGATTCATATTGGGTGCAATTTTCCATCACCTACCTTAGCCATCTTCGGGATGACCAATGTATTTAACAGAATAAATATTGTCTAATCGATTAGTAAAGGGTAAAAAGTAATTCCCACGAGTCTTGTGTTTGTCTTTCGGAAGGGGAATTAAGCATCGGACCCCTTAGCGCCTTTCGACAAGAGTAGGCTAATACCGACGCCAGGTTTCTCTCCATTCTTCCTTTCCCACTCATATGTAATGGCGCAAAAGATCTTAACCGTCGGTCGTCTCCCCAAAAAAACTAACCTTGGTAATAAACACCTTCCATATTGGTAAACTCATCCATTTATACTAATGTTTGCTCCCTAATGTCAACTTTTAGCATAGACTTCGCCTTTCTCCATCACTGATTAACTCTGTTGGAATATTCTATTACTTGGATGAATGGAGCCTTAATGGTTCAAATTTTATCATTAGCAAACCGTCCATATTTTATATTGACCTTTTTACTCTTTAATCATTATTTTTAATGCCTAATATATCATTTCCTGTATTTGAAAAGAACGGTTGATAATGCGGAATTCGAGGACACGCACAGATTGCGGATTTAACGCCAAGCATACATGCCTGAAGTTTAAGAAACCTTTGGCAACATGTTTATAGCTCAGACCGCTTAGTTGAAGGTTTTCCTTATTATGTTTTTGGACGAATTGCGCGAAGGTTTTTGAAAACTTCGTATCACCTCCGCTTTACAATTCATTTGTGTTTTTGTTTTTCTGAATTTATATATTTATACAGTAAAATCAGTTATCCTTAACGATTTTTTCACAGTTATGCTCTAAGATGATCGTAGCCATTATTGATTTAAATTCACCATTCTCTTTATTTAAATTTTTAGAGATAAAAATTAGGTGTAATTCTATGACAATGGAAATGGATAGGTTGGCGAGCCGTTTGAAGGTGACAGAGGGGCATTTGGGAAACGGTTGGACGAAACGTCTGGGTTTTGGAGGATGGGGTACAGGTCTTTGAGGATGAATTTGAGGGACTGAATGCCAGGGAAGTAGGTGGTACACATTGAGAGAGGGTGGGAGTGTGGTTGAGGGAGGCTTGTGGGTGTAGGAATGTTTTAGGGTTTTTTTTGTTCAGGAGAGAATCTGGGTATCCCTCTTGGAGGAGGGAGTGGTGAAGGTTGTTGAGGTATTTGTTGAGGGATTCGGGATGGTTGCAAATGCGGTGCCCGCGGATAGAGGGAGTACGGGAGGGAGCGTTTGGTATAGTACGAGGGCAGCTGTTAAAATGAAGGTATTGTTGTTTATTAGTAGGTTTAGTATGTACCGAGGTCAGAAATTTGTTATCAGTTAGGGAAATATTTTCATCAAGGAAGGTGATCTGTGAGGATGAGATGTTGGAGGTGAAAGAAAGAAATGAGGAATCATTGAGCTGGGAGATGAAGGAATTGAGAGAGTCAATACAGTGTGGCCAGAGTAGAAAAATGTCATCAATATAAGGGAGCATGAGGAGGGTTTTTAGAGGGTAACTGGAAAGGAACTTCTCTTCCAGGACACTGAGGTGGAGGTTAGCATATGAGGGACTGAATCTACCGATTCAGATTCTACTCTCTACAGCCCTAAGGAGGTTACGAAATCCTAGGTACTTATCAGTATAGTCTAGAAAAAATGTTCTAGAGATCAGTATGAATAGCAGTATATCTAGGGGAAGAAATATATTTGAGAAGGTTAAATGATTGTTAACCTAGAAATGGATTCCATTCGAATTGAGGAAGAGGTTAGCTAAGACGAGTTTTGCGTGGAGTGTTTCTTTGTGGATATGAAACATGCACGATGAGGAAGAAAGAAGCATGTAATAAGTTTTTAATGAGACTATGAATATGAATAGGGAACGTAAATTTGAAAAAAATGATAAATGGAATGTGTTTGGGAGAATAGGAGGGGAGAGAAAGTTGTTGCAGATGGAGAGCAAGACCTATTAATTGCAGAATATATTGCGCAAATATTGAGTTCAAAAAGGTTGAATGGAATAGCGACAATCAAGGTAAATGTTAACAATAGTGGAAGATCTAATGATTAAACATAGCGATTGAGGCTAGGGATAGACAAAGTTGTTGAGAGTCCGAAGGAACACCAGAAGAGGAGAAGTGTTGGCCATAGCATTTTACCCAAAAGAAAAGCGTGTCAACGTTATGAAAAAGCGTTCTAGGCGTCACTTTCAACTAGGAATGAACGAACTTGCCCTTTTCGGTTAGAATGCTTTCCTTGGCGTCATCAGTGGCGCCATTCCGCGGTGGAAGGCGCTTTCTAATCCCCCACTCCCAATACCTACCATCTCACACCGTCTCCGACCCAAACCCTAAGCTTCCTAACACGGAGTGGAATTTCAAGCATTTCGAAGAGGGAGAAGGTGTGGGAAGGGAGGAGTCAAAGTACCCCTTTAGGTGGCGGCCCCCGTCGCCCGCCACCCTGTGGGGTCGTTTGATTGGCCCCGGGGCGCACTTTATCGGCGATTCGCACAGTGGTGAATAGATTGAAAAGATACGGGCATTCCAGGCGGCAAGTCCCCCGACGTGACCCAAATCCACTCGAACAGACCCCGGATCGAAAACACCAGCCCTGTTTGAGGAAAATGTCGGATCTACTTAAGAGAGATTTTGGTCGAGGTGTGCTCTCATTGTGTTCGTGAAAGAAATGCGTAGAGATAGAAAGAGAGAGAGAGAATGATGGAGGGGAGATGTGTAATTGAAGAGAAAGCCTAGTCGCAATTGCTGACCTGTGTTTTAAAGAATATGTCTACTGTAATGTCACATCTCGCGAAGGCTGTACAATTCCATTCGTTTGTATTAAATTATCATCCTTTGCTTTCGGATTCTAAATGGTGAACCTCACTTTGGATAATTTAAAGTATCATTTACAAACACACTCCTCAAAAAAATATGGGATTAACGATTGTGATATTCGTTCAACACCGTGAGCAAACATTTGATCTGGATAAGGATAAATTTACATGAAATAAATAGGATAATGTTTGAAACAGTAAAATTGCATAAAATTTATACACGATGCACAAATGCGTACTTAATACTGTTCACTCGAAAAGCTAAAATCAAAATCCCGCTTATACTTTTGAAAGAGTTTCAATAGGATTTAATTGAGTGAAATTATTCCCTATTGCGAAGGCAACTGGTTTGTTAATTGCACTCGTTTATATTTCCCCACTCTCCACTTCATGGTCACAACATATTCGAAGAGCAAATGTCATGCTATCTTTTATATCAGCAGGGTTTTGTAGAAAACTACGAAATATTCTTCACCAAAAATTCTTCAATGTAAACCCACAATTGTGCGTTTCCCTTCCCATTTTCCCTTTCCATGGACTACAACTTTGATCCTGTGTACGGATATATGCGCTCTGATGACCTCAAGAAATGTGTTGGCAAAAGGAATGATAATTGTCCCAGGTAGGCTCAAGCATGTCGGACAAGTCGACGGTTGAGAGCCAAACAAATGAGGTCCACGCAGCGTCTGTTCCTCAGTGAGGCGGCTGAAAAGATGTCTAACCCCATTGAGTGATGGTGTCACGTTAAAAACTATACTATTTGGGAAGGAACCACGAAATTGCCTCAATTACAGATCTAAGATTAACACAAATATGAAAGCGTGCCCAGGCAACTTGTGATTCCAATATTGGATTTCTTAGAATCTAATTATTCATCTACAAAGTCTGGAATAAAGTATCGGGAAACGTTTCGGAAATATAGTTTTATTTTGGTCATCTTCCTCGAAAGTCTTCAAAGTACGAGTACATCCCTTGACCGTCAACACAATTTTACCAACAGCATTTCCACGACTCGAAGACAACTGGTAGGCAGATTTTATTATTAAGTTTATAAGCTAACTTAACGAATTCAGAAAAGAATTCACAATTAAAATATATCCCTAGATGTCATACTATCTTATTTTTTATTTAGTACCCTGCAAGCCACCGCTAAGGTGTGTGGTAGGGGTTCTCAACACACCAGACTAATTTTTTCCCCAAAATGACTCTACCGCGGTCAAACAATGTTACTCTGATCCCTTATCGTCCGTGGAAGAAATGGCATATTCAATCTGACGTGAATGGGCGTGAAGTAGGCGTTCAGGAGGGAATTGCTCTTTTTCCAAAAAGTTATCACGACGCACTTTTTTAAGTTTAATTCTAATTTTCAAATGTCCCACCAGCTTTGCATAACATTATGACATTCTGGTAAAGCTGCTGTGTCCTCAGGATCACGGATATCACGGTAAACCACTGCATCGTCGGCAAATCTTCCTAGTGACTTCGGAGTCAATGTCGTTAACGTAAAGTATGAATAAAAGAGGTCCGATAACACGTCCCTGGAGAAGGTACCTGAAGTAACTTCTACTGCATTTGAACTAACTCCGTCTATCACTACTCTTTGTACCCGATAATTCAAAAAGTGTTTAATCCAACCCCGGATATTTTTATCCATGCCATATTCTTCTAGTTTTATGAGTAGTTTAATATGAGTTAGTTTGTCGAAGGCTTTTTTAAAATCTAGAAAAATCGCGTCCACTGGAATATTTCTCTCTTACGAACTAAAAATATCTTGAACTAAAAGTGTAAGGTGTGTCTCGCAGGATTTACCTTTTCGGGAGCCGTACTTATTTTTTATTAATAACTCCTGAATATTCAGGTCTCTCACGATCGAACTAGAACTATATATTCTGTAACTTTGTACAAAATAGATCTGAGGGAAATGGGTAGTCGCTCGATTCCTCATTGTATCCGTTTTTAATAATGGTGGTACGTTAGCCGTTTTCCAATCTCTGGGAACCTTGTGATCTACCAGCGACTTCTTAAATATTATTACTTGATATGGTGCAATTTCCGAAGCTAGATCCTTAAATATACGAGCGAATTTTTCATCGGGCCCAGAGAATTTATTAGGCTTCATATTTTTCAGCAAGCATTCTATTCCATAACACAAGATTTCAATTTTGGGCATCGGTTGGCTTACACGATTTGGTAAGCTATCGGAGATATTCTGTGGGATATAGGTGAAGAAACTTTGAAAGAAGGAATTTAATAAGTTCGCCTTTTCCAAACTGCTGATTACTTTTTGCCTTTATCATTTTTGAGTGAATTAACGGTTGACTTGTTTCCCTGAACTTTTGTGACGCATAACCAAAATGCTCGTATGTGCTACTAAAGATGGGACATTGAAATCTCCACCGTCGTGGTCATTGTGTTGAGATAAGAAACCTTTGATTTTCTGATCTAATTCTAGTATTGAACTTTCTCTGTCGACTGGCGGTCTGTAAAATGCGTACGCATAAATTTTTTTGGATTGAGGACTTTTAATTGAGCCCTCAACGCTTTCCAAACCATTACCCGAAATCACCTCAACCCTGCTGACGCAAGAACTTTTAACTCCAATATAGACACCTCCCCCGATTCTATATATTCTGTCATGTCTGTAAACGGAAAAGAATTTTGGGGAAATTTAATCGTCGGCAATTTCAACGGATAACCAGCTTTCTGTCCAAATAATTACATCTGCGCCTTCTCTTTGAATAAGGTACAGATATTCTGCGACTTTATTTTTTTTAATTTTTCAATTACCTACCAATGCAGATAATTTTGCTTGACACTACGCTTTTTTGAATTTTGAACGAGGATTATCTTCTTATTGATATTGAAATCTACATTAAATTTTCCGTCTGATGCTATGTGATTGGAGTAAATGAACTATTGTTAGCACTGAACCTCATTTTATTTAAAGCTATGTAATTTGACAAAGAATAATTTAGAGACTCACTATTTGACCTACACGCTATTATACATCCAGGGGAAATGGATTAAATTAGCTTAGGATAGGAATCAACCTGCTGTAATAGGGTGCTCGCAATCAATCAAACAAAACACTCTCAAACGGTACTCACGATATCTTCTAATATGCACACTTGTTCTTTTGAGAGATATCCGAGCAGAAATACTGCTTTCTCCAGATGTTTACCTCCTGAATTAAGAGTTTGTAAGGTTGTATGTCATTAGTATTATTTTACATTAACGTAGTTATACCAAATCTTTAGTCATATTAATTAATAACATGTCAACCAAATATTATGAAAGATCTAAAAAGCAGTCTACAACTTTCCTGAAACCAAAGGATATTACTTTTAACCTGTCATTTTTTATGTTGACAGACAATACTATTTTAATGCTCCTTCAAATGAATTTAATTATCTTAAACAATATTCACAATCAGATTTGGCTGGACACATTGTATCCAGCGTTGGATATTTTTCCTTTACTTGGCATCAATATATCAACTTTCATCCTCAATATTTATTTTATTAAGAACACAATGTTTACATCCACTGTTCTTTCTTAGCGTACAACTAGTTTCAACGCTTGGGCGTCATCATGAGGTGCTAGGTACGTGATGATGACGCCCAAGCGTTGAAACTAGTTGTACGATAATAAAGAACAGTAGATGTATACATTGTGTTCTTAATAAAATAAATATTGAGGATGAACTTCCATAAAGTTGAGCTTAAAACAATAGAATACTTTCATCCTTTTCATTAAAATATTGGGATATATAGCTCGTTTAATTTAGTTTCGAAATTTGAAATAAAAAAATTATTTTCTTGAAATTATACGTGTCTCTTGAGAGCCATATGTAGCTGTTTTATCAAATAATGGGACGAAAAAAAAAGTTTCAATGTTTTATTATCAAGCGAAGACATTTTACGATGTGGCGCAGAGTTAGTTGCACACAGTTACAGGCGATTCCCTCGCGAATTTAAGTGCGACCACATTGACAAACGGCGCGAGTGAACAGAAACCAGTCATAATGGGATGAAAATGTGAGCGGAGAAAAATATCAGAATGCAGAACGGCACGTTGCGGCACCAACCACCTGGCAAATAAAAGCAATTTACGCGCATGAAAATAAAAGGATAGTGAGGGAGAGTGAGAGTTGGAGGCAGGCGCGACGTCGGGAGCGAGAGCGGTTTTTGTGGCGCCGCTTGAGCGGAGGAGACGTGATCGAATTTCGTCGAAAGGCTATTTGGGGAGAGAGAGGCGTTGGGGGTTGGGGACGGAGAGGAGCAGTGGCAACGGAGGGGCGGTGGCTACGGAGGCTCCATCAGCCGGGAGTAGGGGCCCGGGGGCCGTCACCATGGACCCGTCAGTGTTGGTGCCCGTCCGTCCGAATGTGTGGGAAGGAGAAGGCCACACGTGGCGGGCGAGAGTGCCGCCGTTCCCGGAACCTCTCCTGCTTCGGAAAGGGTGGAGGGGTGGGCGGAGGGGTTGATTGCAGGGGGAGAGGGGGGGCTCGGATTAAGGGACAAGCGAACATAAAGGATGATCAACGAGGCAACGGATGCCACGGAGGAGAGAGAGTGTGCGTGTGGCTTAGAGTATTTGTGGATTTTCGAGTGTGGTCGTGTGAACCGTGAGTGCGGACCACATGGGAATGAAAGATGATTCGAGATGAGAGAGAAAGAGGGGGGATGGTGGAGGAAATGGCTCTGCACACACTCCATGTTTCTTATCTGTAAGAGTATTTAAAACGTCATTGCGCCGAAGGAGATAAAATTGCTTGAAATATGGTTTCGCCGCATCTACATCTACATAAATACCCTGCGAACCACCAAAAAAGGTGTGTGGCAGGGGGATTTTCAACGAAAATGGGGAGCCCATCTTTCAGATTACTAAATATTATCTCAATTGAAATTATTTTGAATACTTTTCAAGGATGGGGTCTTCATTTAGTAAAGCTCATATCTTGCTTATCCTTGACAAATGCAAAAGGCAGCGGTGAATTATCTCTAAAGCACAGCAAAAAATAATTAAGGCGTCTTAATTTTGGTAAGTATGCCGATTCAATTATCGCAATATTTATTGCTAAGTAGTAACATTTAATATCAATTTTAAACTCATGAGCATCTTGCATATTTCTTCCCAAACGAGTAATACATCGGGAACAGCGAAATGGAATATGTAGACTCAACTAAATACCTAGGCGGTACCCTCACTCACGACCTCTCCTGGGTGAAACACATACGGGGAATATGTGGAAATACTAACACAAAATTAGGATTAATTATAAGAGTACTGAGTATATGTGATGAAAAGTTCAAGGAGAAATGCTATCTCTCGCTGTTTGTGCCTCCTTTAGAATATGGTGCTTGTATATGGGATCCTCACGAAGTTAAGAGTGATTACCGAATTGGATCGCGTGCAGTGTAGGAGAGCTAGATTTGTAAAACTTTGTCATGATAAACTGGCGTAGAATAGATATATTTAAGATGTCCTTTTTCCACGAACAATAAGAGATCGGAATAGCATTGTCAGACCGCGGTAGAGTCATATTCGGGTCAAAATTAGTCTGGTGTGTATTCACCCCCTGCCACACTCCCTAGCGATGGCTTGTAGAGTACATAAATAAATAAAAAAAGAAGGGTGTTCGATGAATACGCAATCATTTTGCTGAAGATGGAGCCAGATATTATACCCACAACCAGCAACACTACTTATGCCAATATACGTGGTCTGTGCAATAAATGCGCGAGCTGGTGCAATCTGGCAGCCATGACGTGGACTATAGCCCCGCCCACTAACGACGCTTGTTGCCTAAGACCCAATGAGCCGCCTGTGTTTGGCGGATCGTTGAGCTGTACGTATGCTACCAGTCATGTTAGTTTCTGTTGTCTTTGTTTTTACTATTTGTTGAAAATGGAAATTGACGAAAGCACGGAGCAACGAGTCAACAACAAGTTTTTTTTTGTGAAGTGCGGTAAAAGTTATGAAGAAATTACTGAAATGTTGACAGCTGTTTACGGTTCTAAGGCTCTGAAGAAAACATCCGTGTTCAAATGGATTAAGTGTTTTAAAGATGGCCAACAAGACGCCATGGATGATGCAAGCCCGGGACGACCTTTAACCACCTGTGCGACAACATCGATCGTGTGAGGTCCCCTGTCCATACCGATCGTCGAAAAACTGTCCGAATGATATCTGATGAATTGAATTTAGTAAAATCAACAGTGCACACTATTTTGACCGAACGTGATGGATGGATCCTTCACCACAACATTGCACCTGCACATTCAGAATTGATTGTTCGCTAGTTCCTGGCAAAACAAATGCAATCAATGTCCTTGATCATCTTCCTTTTTCGCCAGATTCCGCCCCCTGCGACTTTTTCCCATTCCCAAAATGGATAAATCTGATGAGGGGACATCACTGGGAAGATGTGGACAAAATAAAGCAAGAAACTACAAGACAACTAAAAAATCTAACTGCCGAGGACTTCCAAGGGTGCTTTAAGCAGTGGATAAGAATATGGAATAAGTGCATATCAATGAATGGAGAGTACTTTGTAGGAACAAAGTCAATGTGGACTAAATTTTGCAAAGTAAAGTTTTTATGGCCTCAGTTCGCGTATTTATTGGACAGACCTCGTACTGCTTCTAAGTATTTCGTGAAAAAATAATTCATTTTTATTAAAACTTATCAGGTTAAAAAAGACCCAACACTTTCTGAAAATTTAATGGAATTGTAGGAGCAATACCATTTCAGAAATGTGATAAGAAACCTATTGTAAAAAGATGATTTCACCTTGTTCTCTTGATGTAGAATTTGCTAATAGTTTGATATTTGGAAGAAGAAACATGTTGACCCAAAATATTTTAGACTGAATTGGTTGGTGACCATATGTCGCTATCCTTAAATATGCATCGAATTGAAATAAATTGAGAGCAATCATGAATGATGAGCTGACGATGGAGCACTTTTTTTTAAATGAAAATAACATTGAAATACCTACGAAATAAATTCAGGCTCCCTTAGAGGAAACGGGGCAAGCAGAGCACGTGGATCTATGAACTGAATACGAGGGAAGTTGATTGCGAGAAGAGACTTAAACGATAGCTACAATCGGGAGATTGCGTTGCTGATTGTTCTCATAACTTCGAATTTTCGGCAGCAGCTTCCAAGGTCCGCCTCCGTGGGGGGGCAGGGAGAAGCTCCGGTGCCACGGCGGTCCAACGTGGCTGCTGGTGATGATGATGGTTAAGGAGATTTGGAAAGGAAATCCTACAGCGAAGTGCCCGGACCGAGCTTGAATCTCCGGTTGATACCTTGTCGGGTGGTCCTCGTCCAGTCGGTGGCTCTTGGGGAGAGAGAGGCAGGGAGCTCACCCCGACGATAGGGAGAGGTCAGTGTTCTGCATGGGAGGGAAGTGGTGCAGTTCCCCGACAACCGCAACCGGCTATTGAACCGTAAAAATGATAGACTGCCCCTCGCTTTAATTTGCACTGTTCCCTGCAGTTGGCAGTTTGATCGTGCCAATAAGCGTGATAAATTAGACACCAGTTCCCTCGCACGCAAATAAATTTGTCTCAAGGACGTAGCTCGACGCGTAATGTTGCTTACGCATACCCTTATAGTTTTCCAGAACTATTCGTTGTGCTTCTCAAAGCGCTACAGTTTTAATCTTAAAATAAAAGCCGTAGTCAAAGCCCATTAAGATATATCTAAGATAGTGTGAAAATTATTTTTAAAAATTTAAAACTCACTAATCTAGTTATATATTCCTCTTTTCCAACAAATTTTTAAAAATTTCAAACAAGTTTGAGATACATGTTTTCATAAAAATTATCGGGAAAACTAAAAAATAGATTCAGTTCAGACATTGCCTCAGATTTTTCGAAGTACTTCCCCTGAGCGTCGACACAACTTTTTTGCCCTTACGGCTTTTCCACGACTCGAAGGCTCCCTAATTGGCGAATTCCGGAAGGTCCTTAAGGGTACGCGTCCAAGCTTCTTTGACGGCGATTGGGGTCCATGGCGGTTGCCTTTGAGGGAGGATTTCACTGTTGGAAGTAGGAAATAGTCTGCTGGTGCCGAGTCCTGACTGTATGGGGGTTGGGAAATCGTTGCGATGCTGTTGCAGAAGGTTTTCGCAAGCAGACACTCGACTCTGCTCATGGTCGTCCGTCCGAAGAACTTGGGGAGGACGAGTTTAGCGCAGATCTTTCGTATCGCCAAATTTTGAGTGATAATGATGTGCACTTTCATCTTATCAATGACAAAACGATCTGGGATCATGCGAACACTTAACCGACGGTATGAATTCAGCACTTCACGCAAAAGTCAGGAAGAAATTGTTACCGAAACGTTTTATACAAACCTTGCATGAGAAACTAAATAAATGTTAAGGTATTTATATTGTTGAATTATTTAATCGTTAAGTGTTGGTACAAATGTGTAAAAAATAGGTTCTTTCAAACAAAAATAAACTAAGATCCGCTTTAAAAGCAGTGTTGGAAGTGTGATGTTTGGAATGAATACAGGGACAAAATGAAAAATTATGTATGAAACTAGAAACCTTTTACCTTGCTCTGTGAAAATGGTATATTTTCAATTAATGAAACAAAACATCACTAATGGTACGAGGAAATAACGACATTTTAATCTACCCGTTCTATTATGTATCTCCTTGATTTTACCGACTTTCAAAAAGTGTATAGGTCGGGGCCTGTGTTATGCCTTTAGCATTCTCAGATAAGTAACCTGCCTCAAATTTACGCAGTAAATTTAGCCTATATTTAAGCCTACTGTCAACTAGCGGCTCCCATTCTAATTCTTCCAATAGCGTCGTGACACTGTTACCTTGATCACAATAACTTTTCACAAACCTAGCTTCTTTTCGTTGCACTCGATCTAGTTCCGAAATTAAGCTTACTTCATGAGGATTCCATACACTTGCAGTATTCTCAAAGTGGGGTCCACATAGCGTGAATTGACAAAGCTCTGCGACCCTTTTATTAGAATTCCCAAGTATTCTTTTTATGAATTCAAATTTTTTATTAGCTATTCCGGAAATTTCACGAATGTGTTTTCCCAAGGACATATCCGTATCTATCGTGACACCCAAATATTTTACCGTTTCCACGTGGGTTATGTTGTTTTCCTGTAATGTCTATTTTCTGGTGAAATATTTTTCCTTCAAAAATGTATAGAAAATCATTTATTCAAGTTTAATTCTAGCTCCCATATCTGGAATCACTTTTGAATTGCAATTAGGTCGTTTGCTAATGATACTCCATATTCATGAAACTATCTGGGGATGGAGAAAAGTGAAATTTTAATAAATTTAATCTCTAAGAGGGCTCATTCTCATATGAGAACAAAATTTAATTTGCGACTAATACGTAATTTTTACACAAAATATGCTATAAATTATTTCAAATTTGAAAATATTCGACCTTAACACCTTAGAGTTCATGATATATATTAGAGTTGATAATTTAATGTTAAGAGGAAGAAAGGTTTTTTTAAAGCTGTATTTTCACACAAGTAAATTTCGTAGAGAATTGTAGTATAAGGAGAAGGATCCCTCTCCAATAGCATCTCCCTTATTACCAATGTAAACGTCGCCTTCACGTGGAGCACTCTGCTATGGTGACCGAATGACTCCCCAGAATAAGAGCGAGAGGAGTTCGCATGAAGAGAAATGTGAAGACATGGAAGAACTGGAGAGGAAAAGGCAGTATTATATGCCATATTAAGTATTATAAGAGAAATGGGATACGAAGATGAAGAAGAAAAATTTAATGAAAGAGATTTAAGGAAAATATGGACGGAGCTTCTAGAGGACTTGTGTATTATTTCAGAAAAGAAACTTTCAAAAAGAATTGGGTATAAATTGAGCAGATTTTATACGATGAGGAAGGTCCTAAATTATTTGAAGCTGAAATAATGCAATCAATAACAGCCATAAAAAATGGAAAATCAACAGAAATAGATGAATTTGCAATTGAATTATTTCTTTCATAGGAAGGGAGGATATCGAGCAAGTAGTAAACATTTGAAAAAATATATACAAGTCTACTGAAATATGCCCTGTGAATATGGAGGGACTGTAAACTAATTCCAAAAACAAAGCAGGGACCAAAATTCTGAGGAGCAGAGAACAATAAGCTACAGAGGACATGCCGCTGGAACACGGCTAAAAGTAGTATTAAATCAGACTCCTAGGGAAAAAGGGAAGAGAACGTTTGGGAAGAATAGTGTGTATTCAGAAAAGTATGGTGGAGATGCCATTGCTCTAATAAAAGGCGAAAGACTAGATAGTTAAAAGATATAGATATGTATGGAGTATATCAGCGGAGAATTGTAAGAATGGGTTCGAACAATAAACAAGTACGAGTATAAGTCAGGGCAAAGTCCTCCTTTCATAAAAATAAAATCCTGCCGTGTAGCAATTTGAAACTAGGATGAAGAAGAGATTATCCAAATGTTTTCATTGTATTGAATGACTATCACAGTCGTTAATCTCATTTGGTTTCAAGAAGGTGTTTGAAAAGGATACTTTAAAATATCCCAAGTAAGATTAATCAATGTCAAGACGAAAACAAAGGATGATAACATAATATAAACGAATCTAAAGTAGAGCCTTTGGGAGAGGTGACATTGCAGTAGACTAAATGTTTTGCATCACAGGTCTGCAGAAGCGACTAGGCTACCTCTTCAATTGCACAATCTCCCCTTCCTCGTTCTCTCTCTCTCCCTCCGCGCAACTCTTTCACGAGTACACCTCGACCTAAGTCATCAAACTCGATTCGATATTTTTCCTCGTGTTTTCAATCCGGGGTCTATTCGAGTGGATTACCACTCAGTATGCCCTACAAAATACTTTTCTTCGAGAATGCATGCAGAAAATTTGTAGCATCGAGAGTTATGCTTTCTTTGTGAAAATATGCAGTAACGTGTGCTAGGCAGCAAAACAGTCGATGGAATTCCTGTGATCTGGTTGGTTCAATCTGACGTACACGTACCTCACGATGGCCTCTAGAGAGAGATGTATTGGAATATTTTCAGGCCGAATGAATTGAGATTATCAGCGTCATATTAACAATCGCACCCACTCAGTACTTGGTGAGGGTAAAAAATAAGGAAAACTTTGCACTACCACACACTTTTAATACAATACGCGCATCATCATCAGGAACCTAATGATGATGCGCAGCATCGAAAACATGGTCGTAATGTATTAAAAGTGTGTGGAAGTGCAAGGTTTTCCTTATTTTTTACCCTCACCATGAAGGAATTCCACAAAGTTAAGCCTGAAACTGTTATCACTCAGTATTTTTTCAAAAATCTATACTTGCATCATTACTTGCAATATTAATATGGAGAATCAGTCAAGTTTTTGGTCTGTCTGCTCTTTCGTGTTATCTTTTAGATTTGGGAGCAAGAGAAGTCTTAAATTCGAGCAGCATGTAAGATTAGATGTGAAATAGGAGGGAGACTTAGAGTTTCCAAGAAAATGCCTAAAAGGGGGATTTAATTGGTCCATCCCCTTCAGCACTGGATATCAAAGGAGGAACGACTGTCTTAAAATGAAGCTGGTTTTCCTTTTCCCTTTCACTGGGGAGAATTAGACACCGCTCCACTTCCCTGCCTCCTCCGAGAGGAGCTGAATTGGCGTGGGCGTGAGTGCGGATTGCCATCTTCCCAAGGTGAATCCGTGGGGAGCTTCGAAGGCGGCGCCGAACTCTGCCGCCAACCTGAGGGCGAATGTAATCTCGAATGAGATGTAATCGCCGGGTGGGAGGGAGGGGCACACCGCGTTTAAGCCGACGGCGGGGGCGTGTGACTTTCTGAACGGGGATGGAATTTCCACGATCACAGGAACAGGACGGAGGACGTCAACGGAATCTTTTAAACGTCGCATCGGAGTAGAGGAAAATGAAGAACTCAGCCCACTTCGGCACTTTATGTACCAATTCTCACGGCAAGGGGCTGAGTGACGAAATCTTTTAAGCATTGCTTATGACGTCGGCATAATACTTGCCGACTTGAAGAGGAAAAGCGGTTTCCTAGGAATATGATTGCTGTTGATTAGTCTTCCGTTGGCTTGGTGATTTGTTGAGGAAACATTAAAGCATTAAAGTATTTTTTACACCATAAAAATTGAGATACAATTTCCATTTTGGAAAATTTAAGAATACATGGTCTTGTCATAAAAAGTAAGTAAAACGATTTTTCCTGGAAAAGTGGACAACTGGAGTGGAACGATTTGTGGCGGTAAAAATGGTGAGAGGTCTTGGGATAGCAACACCACCCACGTTAGTTGTCTGTGGACCATTACAGTCTGCGGATCTCTGCTAGACTGACCCATGTTAGAAGGTCGCGTTAAACATTCACGATGAAATCTTCCATGGAGCAATGATAGGCGATATAATAGTGCATTATGCACAAACAATTTGGTTCGGAGACCGTGACCATGGTTAAGGCTGCATATAGAGATGAAGAAATGTCCCAAGTAATGGTTTTCAGTTTGCATAGTATGTCCTGGCAGGGAAACGAGGAGATTGACGATGAGGAATGCCCTAGACATTCATTAACAACACAGTTTGATGAAAATGTGTAAAAAGTGAGACATATGATTCTGATTGACCCCAAGTGTCAGAATGTTATCAGAGAGCAATATTCAGAAAACCACAGTGCATTGCATTCTTACAGAAGAATTAGCCATGAGAAAGGTGTGCCAGATGGTCCCCAAGGTGCCGTCGGAAGACTGCTTGTGCAGTCTTGCCTTGGACCTCATGAACCACGGTGAAAGTGACCTGTGACTCCATTAGAATAGTTGGTTACTGGGGACGAGACATGGGTCTTTCAGTACGACCCAACTATAATCCATTTGAGTATCATTTTGGGCCACTGTATTATGTCCAAGAGGCCACGACGAGGTGCCTGAACGAGAGTCATGTCGACACCTTCTGGGAAGCATACCACAACTTGCGGAGGCACTGGAATTTGGTGTATCGATACATAAGGGTGCTCTCATGAAGAAATTTAGCAATTTGTACTTTGATATGCAATAAATGATTTTCTCTAGATTTATTCTACTTATTTTTTGGGACAGGCTCGGTATAAATCATCATTTGGCGACCCCAGTGGTAGTGGGGTAACGTTCTCACCTGCCAACTCAGAAGTCGCGGGTTCGATTTCCGCCCTGGTGGTTTTTCTTCACCTAGGACTTCGGTGTATGAATTATAATGTTGTAATTTCAATGTTAAAAGTTCAATGCAAAGGCCGAAGTACTGTTTGCGGACTAATGCAAAATAAATAAATTTCGAGCAACGTTAACATCGTGATTCTGAATGCTTGAAAATTTTGAAAGGAAATTTAGAAATCTACTTCTTCCAGCATCAGCAATTATTACCATTAATTAGAGTATTCTATGAATAACAAGCAACTTTATGTAGTTCCTCTGAAAACTTTGAGGCGTAAAAATTGGGTGAATCTGGACCACATCTTATAGTTTGATCTCGGAAATTGGTGATTTTAACACATATCATATCAAATACAGAAATTAATAATGTTGAAATGAGTAATAAAAAGAGATTATGTATTTTGTAAAAAAAAACAATTTTATGCCCAGGGAAAATAAAATTAATCTCTACGCTATTCTCACGGCCATAAAAATTTAGAAAAAAATGTCGCAGATTATAATCTTTCAACTTTATTTTTACTATAACTAGATGCAAGAATTTGCAAATAGAATTCGATATGACAATTGTTGTTACCATAGATAGACTGTTATTATGTAATCATAGAATAGTCTACCTTACGTCAAAGATCCACTTCTCACTATCCAAAATGTTGATTAATTCCTTCCATGTTTTCATCACATGTACAACATTTTATTACATCTTCTGAGAACTTCGAAACTATCATGTCAGAATTTCATGTATTATATTTACAAATGAAATGGCTTAGAAACAAAATTGCAATCTTCACAATGGATTGGTGAAACATCCCCATGTCCCAAAATAGCTCGACAAGTTCGCTTCAATCTCAAGGTGGTGCTTGCTAAATAAAACAGTTTCTGGCGTAACTTGGTGAAAAATCTTCATATTGACTTTTAATAATCATACCACTTTACTTTTCCACATAAAGTTTATGTGGAAAAGTAAAGTAAAGTGGTTTGATTATTAAAAGTCAGTGGTGCTTACTGTTTTTTTCAATTCAAAGGGGGTTGTGCGCAACCAATACCTACATTAAGGTCATACAGTCAACACGGAGTACTACCTACGGGTTATGAAACGTCTAAGAGAAATATTCAGGAGAAAACTTTCCGAACTTTGGAGGAGCGGCGGATGGTTTTTTTGCCGCGACAAGGCACCGGCAAATACGTCTCTCCGAACTCGTGAGTTTTGAGCCAAAATCAAGCCCACTGTGCTTCCCCACTCTACCACCGTACTCACCAGACCTTACCCCATATGACTTTTTCATGTTCCCCAAACTGAAAACCCCGCTCAAGGGAAAATGCTTTGCTACCTTTCGAAAGATAGAGGAAAGTTCAATGTGAGAGCTGATGAACAACAAGGACAAGGACTGTTTCAAAAAGTGGAAGCACCGTTGGGATAAGTGGAAAGAATGTTAAGCTAAGAAATTATTTTTGCGAGGAAACCTTAACTGAATACTGTTTCTGCAATAATGCAACAAGTTCAAAGAAATGTTTACAGTTAAATTATTCCTGACCTCAAAAGAGACCGTCTTTAAAAATCGAAACCGGTTTTGATTGATGAATTATATCGCTTTGCAGCAGAGTACGGGCAGATTTATGAAACGTTATAATGATAATCACGATAAAGTATCTGGATTATTTGAGGCACTAGAATGGGAATCAATCGAAGAGTGAATGTCAGAGTGCATATTGCATCTCTAGCATAAATTGGAAACGGGCATCTTTTATTTATTTATTTAGCATTGATCCGAAAAGAGCCCAATTTTGGCATTTTCACCCAACATTTGACAATGACATATATATAACAAGAGTTACAATTATTACACACAATTCCTAGTTGGAGGAGGAAAACCTACCTAGGCGGGAATTGAACCCACGATCTCTGGGTTGGCAGGAGATGAAATTACTCCACCGCCACCGGGGTCGGAAAATGGTGAAGGTGCTAAAAAGAAATAATTACCAGCCCAGTTGTACTATAATAGTGAAATATTGACAATAAGTTTAGAAAGATTAATATTTAAGATCAAATTCTCCCCGCTGGCGATAAAAGATCAAAATTACGGTAAGCGATGGCGCGAAGAAAAATATTCTATGCAGTCTAGTATTATTTTCCCCTTATTTCGTGTTTCTTTCTGCGGAGCGTTTCACATTTGGAGAAAATATTTTATTCTTGGAGATAATTTAGTGCATGTGGCTGTTATAAAATTGAAAATTATATCTAAGGGGTCTGTTCGGAAAGTATCCAGCCATACAATATTTTGAGAAATATCGCCCGCCTAGAACAATTACGAGACGTTAGTCGTCCCCCTTTGAAGTATTCCCCTTGGGTCGTCACACGCACACATTCCAGCGTCTCTTCCACTTTTCAATACAATCGGCAAAGTTCTTTTTCAGAATGGTCTTGTGAGCATTTTTTCCAAAGATATGAATTAGCTTCTCATAATCATTTCAAGAACGTCCATGCTCATTTTTGATCAGTAATAATTACAGTGGAAATCGATTGGACTCCCTTGAAATTTTTATTGTGAGAGCAAAACAATAAAAAAAATGTATAAACAAAATCACAAAAATACTCTCCATCAATGGAATGGGCAATTGGATGAGGCAAGATAAAATCTAAAGAAATAAAATTGCAAACAGGAAATAAATCTTTTACTGCCTTCAAACAAACTGAACTGTTTTCACAAATGTTTCACCAGAGTAAGTTAACACGTTCCTTCTCGAAGACTACGCCTATGTCCACAAACATTAGCTATCAGAATGAAAGGATACAATTGACACAAGACATTCTCTCCCATAGAATATTCATTTGCGCGCTCATACTGGCCGTAACAAGTCAATCCTTCCCGAGTGACGCGTGTACGTGATACAACGTAGGCATGCGTAGGTGGCACACGCAGGTGAGTGCGTTTAATTCCAAGGGCGGAGTGAACAGAGGGAGGAGGGGAGAAGAACGTCGCCACCCTTCCCGTGAGACGCACCTCTCGGCTCTCGAGATTCAAAGGAGACTCGATGGGGTTGCGAGGGCGGAAATTAGAATTCGGAGATCCTCTTGGCTGGAGATACTCTCCTCGACGAAACGAGAAGAAGGGGAATTAATGAAAACGAAATTACCTCAGGTTATTATTCTCCATTAAAATGAAAAGGGGAAAAGAGCGATATGGAAAGGCGGAATACATACGACTCTCAATTTTGAGCAACCTCAACTGCATGAAGATTTCTATTCTCTAGGACAGAGAGACCATTTGCACTGGTTATTAAATCGCTGGCCATAATCTATCTCCTATTTAATTAATTATTCAAGTCGCCAGGGTGAGCGAGTCGTGAATTGAAAGCAGATGGACTGATTTTTATGAACAAGGCATTTGAAAAGGGCATGTCATAGACGTACGATTATCCCTCAGAATTTCAATAAATGGTCACTGAATGGCATAAATCTGCGGTCATATGGTCTAAATTTTACACGATAAAAGTAGCCTTTTCCGAATCAAAACAAGTACAATTAAAGCGGACTTAACAATGCATAGCAAAAACTCAACTAACATGAACATTGCAACATGCTTGTACGTACGCACCAAAAGCGGTGATTCGAATTTGTAGCGAAATCAACAGTATTTTTTGTAAACTGCGTTTATTATATGATTTTTATATAGAGTTAAAATTAATTGTTATGAATGCATTTTATTATGAATCTCTTAAATAGATAAGATGTCATGTTATGTTAGGAGGAATATTGATAGTAATGTTTTAAATATCAAACATATGTTTTATTTCCGTTAACAGGAGACATGTTAAGTTTATTTACTCGGTTTCGAACAAAGATGACTAGTATTGATTCATTTTGGAAAATCACTTTAATCTATGTCTCCAATTTTTCAATTTAGTGGAATCATAAAAATTTGAAAGATTCTGTATTCGTTTTTTCATTACTACAAGTGATATCCCCAACTTCTGTTCCCTGGAATATTGCCTATTTCGGTCGTCATAAAATTATTCCTTTACATGACGTAGTAATTATGTCATTTATGTGTGCATTATTTAAGAGGGATTTTTCTCTTAAACTCGCTAGGGCTGATAGAATAAATACTTCGGCGCATGTTCGATCAATCAGCTACACCTCGTCAAATAGTCTTGACTGCCCAGAGGTGAGACCGGGTATCCCTCCGCCGTGACGTCACTTGGCGATAATTTTGTGTGTGTGTCTCTCTCTCTCTTAATTTGTCCGTGTTTGAATCTGCTACGGCAGCAGTTATTCCCTCCGTTCCGCAAGAAAACTCAGGAGCCCTTTTGCTTTCTAAAAGTCGAAGTGTTGCCTTCTCTCTTCGTGAATTAAGGACACCCAAGCAAATTTCTGCTACATACCTCTGAAGTTTACTTCTCGTAGAATTTTTGTTAAATCTGATGCTTCTCTCCGAATATTATCGATTCCTGCAACATGTCTAATTAAATCTTGCTTCTTTAAAACTAATCTGCATATTCTTCCAACGTGTGTACACCACTATGGCAGTAAAACAGCCAAGTACTTGATCTGTTCTGAAATCCTTAACTCTATCTCATTATTTAATGATTTAGGCCAAGCTTGTCTTTTATTTCATTTAAAAAGCTTAGCCCGCAACTCCTGAAGTTCTTATTCATTTCTAAGACTCCAATGTCTGTAAATAGTTGGTCAGTCAGACAAGGAGTTCAAAGCATTGCCGAATGAATTGGAAATTTAGAGCGATACACAATGGATGAGAATCAATATAAATAAAACAAAGTTTATGTGGTTTTTCAGAAAGAAAAAGGCTTAACCGTAAAATAAATAAACCGTAATAAACGTTAAAATAGGAGGGCAAAAACTAAAGCAGGTGGAACAGTTTACGTATCTCGGAAGTGTTTTGGACCAAAAAAGGTAAAAGTAGTAGGGACGTAAGGAAAAGAATTGCGCTAGGCAGCGTCTTTCACAAGTAGGAGGGAGTTGACGGGGACGTTGAGTGAGGATGTTAAAAAAAGGCTCGTAAAAACTTTCATATGGAGCGTAGTTATGTACGGCGCGGAAACGTGATCACTTGAGCAGGATGATACAAGTAAATTGGAGGCTTTTGAAAGGTGGGTGAGGAGAATTAAGGAAGAGGTAAAGTGAATAAAAGGGTAGTGAATGAGGAGGTCCTGGGTATGGTGGGCGAGGATAGATAGATATAGGACTTTATTTGGGCGAAGTTGAGACCTAATGGTTCCTTCTTCCATTTAACCAATTGTCATACAAGGTATAAAATTTATAAAATACATGCACATATACACATAAATACATTTAGACAAACGCAAATGTTAACATCGAAAGTAAAGGAAAAGAAAAAATATATATATACACACACACATACATATATACATACATATACATAAATAGATTAGGGATACACCAACACATACCCAGAGTAAAAGACAGTGATTAGAGAGAAACACTAGGATGAGAAACGTGTAAGCAAAGAATGAGGTTTGTGGGAAAAGCTAGGGTGAACGTGGCATTGCTCACCTAGAAAAAAACCCACGCGGGAAAACACCCACGAAGAGAAGGTGGGGAGGGGTGAAAAACCCTATTGTTAGGAAAGTTACATATAAATTGCAACAATCATTTTTATACAGTATACATGTTTTAAATTACTGAAGTTGAAATGATGAAACTAAGTATTTTGACAAAAATTACGAGTAATGAGAAAACAGAGGAGAGGGAATGTTTGGGAGAAATCATAAGGAGACAGGAAAAATGGATGTAAAACATATCGATTGACAGTGAAATGTTGAACCATGTGATGGAGGGGAGAACGTTAAATGTTAGGCAAACGAGGAAGGGGCAGGAATAGGGGATAGGGATGGTGGACGGGAGAATGGAGGAAGAAAGTACACAGAGATGAAGAGGGGCTTGTTGTAGAGTAGGATGTTAGGTTGCATTTTGTTTGGAGATATTTGGTTGGTGGTTTCTCCATCCAGTGCCCTTGGCCATCTTTGTGGCTCTTCCGTCTTTGGGGCTGTTTCTAACCCCAGGGACGAGAGGGTGGGTGCCCCGTCTCCGTCGAAGGGTGGAAGAGAAGGCTAATACCGGCCTTCAATCGGTGTCCAGAGCCACGTTAGCCATTCCTGGGTGCCCATGTCTAGTAAGAAACAGTAGTACTGAGTACTACTGTTTCTTCTGAGGAAGATGTAGCTAAATTCCGTCGAAATTATTAATAAATAACGTTTTACTGTTCTTTTTATGTGTTCTTATATTTTTTGTTGCTGTCCAAGTTTTTTTATTCGACAGTTCCTTGTTACTTCGACGAAATCATCCATATACGAGTATATATTATATTTATATATATATATATATATATACCGTATTTATTTCTTTATGTACATATTTATATGTGCTCCTATCGCGTTTCCTTATATCTATTATATGTCTGCACACTCACGCATTTCATTATTGCCAAAAAATTAAAAAAAGATTAGCTAAAACAAAAACAACTCACTTGTATTTTTCGGTGGTCCTAGTCATATTCATCAGGCTACGAGAAGTTCATAGGAGCTTCAGAAGATTCATCAGGCTATCAGAACGATAAAGGTGGCTGGGACCAACCAACGAAATATTGAAGTGAGCTGATTTTGTTTTGGCTATTCTTTTTATTTTTTACTATAATCAAATGCGTGTATATGTTCAGTTTATACGGATTTGACTACAGTAAAATGTGTGTATACAATGCGTATTTACAAATACACACAAACATATACGTTTATAAATGCATCGTTACAATTCGACCATTTATGGTCACCTAGTCAGTGGTATGTTGAAACGAAATAATCAGCCTGCTACAATATCTCCAAACAAAACTCTGTAAACTTTTATTTAATCATCCGTTACATACTCAAATGTTTAATCTATTTATTTATCTACAAATAATTCGCATATTTACATTAAATATGCAGCGAAAGAACTAAGAGATTTTTAATTTACCAGTTCACATTTTTCGAAACATTCTGTATTAAAACGGAGCACGGCATGGACTCTTAAAATACTATATTAGAGATAAAGATAAATTCCGGAAAAAGTTGCCGAGATTTTTGTACCATATTCTTAGGCTGAGTTCATCAAGGGATCTTTGTGGAGATCAAATAAAGGATGTCAGAAAGACGAACCCAACCCAACCAGAGTAGACCCATTCCCACGAACTAAAAAGGGGAAGGCATTTAAGGTGCAGAGAGATGTCTTTAGAGCGGAGTGCACAAGGAGCAGCACAGGTTTAATAATGGGGGAAGAAGAGTATTATTGAGGGGTAAAAGGGAGTCGGGGACAACGCGAGCGAGGGCTGTTGTGAGGGCGACAGGAGTGCGTTCGTCCCCATCATTCAATTCGATTAATGTTCGAATGTTGTGAGTGAGTGAGGGCACTCGTGCCAGATGGACGGTCCTTGTTCTATTTGAAGTTGAGAGGACGAGGGTTTATTCGGTGGGAGGTGAGAGGGCGGGCTGGACGTCGGTCGGTTTAGCGACCGGGGGAAGAATTAGTGACTCCCATGGAAAAAGATAGTCATAAATTAGAGAGGCACGGCACGAGTTCACTCGCTCACTTCTATTTTTAATACTTGCGATAAATTCAGCTTAGCTATTCTGAATCTCTTCCACCATCAGCACATTGGGTTTTCAATTCGAGGGTTGGTTTGCAGAAGTTCTTCGATTCATCCTTGTCCCTTAGGATCAATCGCTCTACTACTCTCTCATATCGCCGATATTTTCGACTTCATTCTTTTCTTAGACCTTCCTCTGTAACTTTTCCCGTTTTCCCTTCGAATATGATATTCTTCTCTATCAGAACTCTTCTCTAATACCACAATTCCATCGCCTCCAATCTCTTTTCCTGCTTCTCATATCTTACAAGTCTTACATGCGCTGAAAATTAGACTTGATTAATAACTTTGAACCAGCTGTTTCTTCATATCTATGCTAATAATGTTTGCCGTTTAGATATTCTGAACGCAAGCTTTCTTTGACATTTTATTCTACTTTTCACACATCACTCTTAATTGTTGGAAGAAAACCGAAGGAGGCAAGAAAGACGGATGCAAAGCACATTGATTGGCGATGGCATGTAGAAGACTCTGATAGAGGAGGGAATGTTGGGAAAATGAGGAAGGGTGAGGAATAGGATAAGGATGTTGGACGGGATAAAGTGAGTGAGGAAGTATGCGGAGATGGAGGAGAGCGGCTTACTATAATGTCCTATTACAGGTTTTTTTTCAGGGAGGGAAGAAATATATTACTGTACAATTGTTTACGCTGTGCCAGTCCAAAACCTACCTTAGTCAGTAGAATAACTATGATAGCAATCATAAAATCTGACTCTTGCTTTTCCATCACTATTGATCCAGCTGTCTAAAGAGCAAACCTCTTCCACTCGTTCCATTGTGTCTTTACCTCCTCGTAATTGAAGATTTTATTACCTATTTTGAAGTAGCTTTCCTTCTCCACGTTTGCGTGTAACACTGTTCTTGTTTATTTTCCGACATCATAGACATGTCTTACGCAAATCGTAGATTAACTATCCTTTCTCTTTGGATTCGTACAATGTATCCTATCTTTCCCGTTATCTCGTTGACTGCCTCTTCAATTTAGACATCAAATGCTTTCTTCTAATGAGTTAAATTTTAACTTTTTTTAATTATACAATGCAATGCGTTTCAATGTGATTTTATAGGACAGCTTATGAAATGATTTTTCAAAGAGATCATCGTTTATTACACGAGGCTCACATGTTGGTAGCGGTCTTTTACATTTACCTGGGGTGCGCCCAAAGTTACACCTACATCTGTTGTATCCCAAACCCATCGATACTACTTTTTGTTTGCGATATAACAAGAAGTCTCTCGTCCAATTTATCACTTTCTTGACGATACTATATTGTTTCATTTTGTGTATTAGTTCATTGTGAGGGACTCATTCGAAGATTTTTTTTAAATCTATAAGTATCGCGTCCTTGTTTTGTTATATTTTGCCTGATCAAAGAATATCGTTTATAAAATGGCTTAATTGGGTTCCGCCAGATCTCCTCTACCTGAATTCATACTGGTTATGGTTTATAATCTTCCTAATGTTAGGAAAGGTCAAAACGTTACCAACAATAATTGTTCTAATTTTTTGCATGATATCGATGTTAAAAATGCATGCTTGTGTCTGTAGTTAGTGGGATTCTCACAATCTCCGCCTTTGTAGATGGGAGATGTGTGGGTTAGCTTCCATTCGCGAGGTACTGAACCTTCTTCTATCGATTTTAGAGAAACACTTCCTAAAATCTGGGCAATGTCTTCAGCTAATTCCTTCAATATTCTAGCGGGTGTTTCTTCTGGACCTGTTAGTTTTGATACTACAGAAATGTTGTTCTGTTTATTTCTTGGACAATGTCATAGTACTCATAGACATTTATGAGGTAACATATGGTGCTTTCCCGGAGTGCTGGCTTCACGAAGGATTCCCAGGTCTTCCATCCTGAAGACGATGCACGAGTCGGGCATCGAAACGTCGGCTAATATGGAACCCTTGACCCGGTGGAAGACCCGAGAATCCTTCATGAAGACATTTATAAGGTTCAGAAAACACGAGTTTAACTTTGGCAAGGGAAAGGCCTCACACTAATTGTGTATTTTAGACCAAAAAGCTAAGGGAAGGGATATAGCCTCCAGTACAGATTGATATAAATATTTGATCTTTCCTCGGACGATAAGGGATCAAAAGAGTGACAAAATCGAAGTCAATGTTGTTCTAGCGAAAGCCAGATTAAACGCATTCGTAGACATCAAGGGGATTCGTAGGTGAGTTTGCTTGTGTATGAAGATTATTTGCTTGAATATGTATTTGCTTGTTTGTGAGCTAAAATAATTTTTGCACGAATATATGTATATACGTATGTGGGTGTGCATTAACATATTTTTGTTTATTTTACACATAGTTGCATTCCATTTTACGTGTGGTGTCGTAGCTCCCTTTCCTCAAAGCCACACGCCCTCACAGCAAAGACGTGTACACAATCTGATACGCCTCTTCAAAGGTTTGCGGCGTATTGAGTCCACGTACGTGCGTATGTTTTCCAAGTGGTCGAGGAAGTTCGTTTGGTACGTTGAAATCTGCCATAGACGCTCAGGATATCTTGTTTCAGACATTTCCCTTTTTCACGCTCTCGGCAAGAAGTTTGTCATTTTCTCCCTCCGAAGAATGAACATTTTGACGTTCACTCTGTATTTTTCATAATTAAGACTAGAATGACGGATTTTTTTCAAGACACTCGCATAGGATTTTCGTTTTGAACGTGTGTGGGACTTTTTGCACGATATTTTTTTGTTTTTACATGATATTCCTTTGGAGTCTGTTTGGATGCATTCATAAAAACTGCATCACGGTTTTTTAAACTCTTCTTAAAATCAGACTGCAACATTCTTTCCTTCCTCAACCCCACTCAGACATCTCCGTTGTACCATCACGGTTCCTTGCGGTTGCATTTAAGTTTGAAAGGTAAGTACGCCTCCATTCCTGCACGTATAGTTTTAAGAAATACTTTCAAGTGCTTTTTGAATCGGTGGTTGGGTTTGTGATCTTGAATTCCTGTAATTCATCTTTTTTTTTATTTTCTCGAGGTCCGTTAAAATTTGCCTTGTTGAGTAATTAGGTACACAACACCTGCAAACAAAACAACACAGCGTTAACGCATCTACAGACCCCTTCTACAGGCCCCCAAACCCGTACGTTCAAGCACTTCATGCATGCGACGAACATATATATAGTAATTCAAACGTAAAAATAATAACAGCACCACTATAATCGGCGGGGACATGAACCTTTTCGATTTAGATTGGACCACTTAAAACCAGATCAGTGACCGCGATCTTTGCAATGGCTAACTTACTCTGGTGCTAAGAAACTCACTTCATCAACCAGTACGCGTACCAGCCTGTGGAAATAATATACTAAACTAATTTCTTACAAACACTCCAGGGAGTATAAGCGCATATATTGACGTAGGTTTGAGCAACCAAAAATCCGTGAATAATAACTATGACGTAGAAATTCAAAAGAGTATTAAACCAAAACCAAAGGCTGGATTTAAAATATTGATATTTCAATTCATTTATACTCGAATTCCAAATGAACATATGTAATTTCATCGTAAAATAAGCTTTATTACTTAGTTCCCCAGGAGAAGACCTACGCTCCACTCCACTACCAACTCGTCTTGTGATCATGTGTCCTACAAGCCACCCTCTGCGATGCCTCATTCGTCTAATATACTCCCGAACGATTGAGAGGCTCCCGACACGATGCAAGAGTATTTATCCCTTCCGCACCCACGCCTCACCTCTGGTGCCCACGTCCCCTTGCGCGCATTCCACAACCCAAGGCACCCACCACTCCCTCCGAAAAAATAAGACCTCCTGCACGAAATCCCCCATTTACCAGAATGCAATCGCCATCAAGTTGTCGTTCTCGTCCACCCAAAATAAGAACCAGTAGAATACTATAATAAATACGAGGACTTACTAGAAAGTATCCTACGTTTTCGTGTGGCGCGAGAATTAGTGGAAGAGGGAGTCGATTGGTTGCTGTATTGTCGCACACAGTAGGTCAGTACGCGTCGAGCTGCAATGGTTGGAAGGTCGCGCTGCTTGTCGATTGTTTACAGTAGCAAATCAAAATGAGCAATACGATTCATATTCCCGCCAAATGTGAAGTCCGTTCGGTGATAAGGGTTTTACTGAAAATAACTTTAAAGCTGCTTTAGTAAATTCGGCCTCTGTATGGATCGAAAGTGACAAGAGTTGTGCGTCAGTGTTATCGTTTGTTTAAAAGTGAACACACATGCCCATGGTGATAAGTTGACACATTTGTCCATGGTGATCACAGAATTGGCCGCCCGTCTGTGGTGAATATTGACGGCACCTGAAAATTTATGAACGTTCGTAAAAATCGGTGTTTTACGATATCTGAAATATATTTAGAAAGTTTTCCACATATTTCAGCGACTCTGTTGCATGGAGACACGACTGAAAGGTTAGGCACCTACATGTTTTGTGCTCATCTCGAATTCGAAGAACTTCAAGATGCTGTCATCCGTTGACCGTGATCTCAGGTAGCAGGATTGTATGCTGAAGTAATTTGAAAACTAGTACCGAGATGTGACAAATAGCAAACATGTATGAAAATAGTAGAAATATGTAGTCATGAGATGAAAATAACAAATTTTGTCTCTATTTCAGTGTATTTTTTAAAGCATAAAGGATGTCACTTTCTGGACAGCCCTCCTATAAAATCGGAAATGTATCATACACTTCAATTCTCTGTACATCCAAACTGAATATTTTTACAGAGTAATCAATGCAAGCGTGTCCTCAGACAAAGGTGATGGAAAGCTACAAGGAAAACAACATCTATTGGGACTTATATATCCACCAAGTCTGGAAGTAAGGCAAGCAACTGGGCGTTTGGGTATGGCCATTAGCCAGCAGAAATACGCTGAAAAGGACAGCGGTGCGGCGGGCGTTTCCCACAAGGAGTCCTTTTTCCGGGAGCTCAAGGGGGCTGAGGGTTTGGGGGTGAGTAGGGACGGGGGTCCCAGGGTGAGGAGGGAGAGGAGAGTGACTGCTTGTAAGTTGGTTTGAACCAATGTAGGAAAATTTCAAATGCAATTTGAATAGTCTAAGAACCTTTTCGCACCGCGATGATTGTCGCGGCGAGGAACTAGTTGGTGATATGAATTGTTTCGTGAAGTTGGATAATGTCGGTGGCACGAAGGAGTGGTGGTCGTCCAAATCTTCGACTTCTTTTTTTCTCGTCCCATCTAATTGTGAGGGCATTGATATCGCAGGGGCTCGTGGTGAAAAACTGTTCTCTGCCTCCATTTGGACGAAAAACTTCGAGGGATGAACGCGTAATAGGCACATTCTTCCTGGAATTCATTAATCATCTCCTCAGAAACTGACATGGTCACCTTTCACATTAAAGAAAGTAATGAGGAGTAAATCTCATTAGCAACTGTAAATACCATCGAAATTCGCAGAAGCAATGCGGGATGTGTAAACTTGAATGCAACGACGCATGTCTTTTCTCCTTTAAATGAGGTAGGGAAAGAGCTTAAGAATAACTGGAAGATTCTCGCAGAATTTGGGCTGTGAAAAATGCAATCCGCGGTAACTTGTCTCAGTTTCAACTCCAACTTCCTTGTTATATTTTCCACATGACAACGGAGGGAGAAAAAGACTCGGTGGGGGATGAACAAATTCAAGCGTAAAACGAACTAGATAAGGCCGACATGGCACATCATATCTATTGATAACACTATTTTATATCATCATTCCGCTTTATATTTTCCTTATTTTTTAGTCAAGTGTATACTATCTTTGTAATTCTCATATTTTCATGGCTAGAACCAATTAGAAGCGTCTTTTGTGTGTTAGACAAAAGCTATGATAATGAAATAAGGTAAAGCTCGTAGCTTTCAACACGATTAGTAGAGGAAAATATCAACGACTAATGGGCGTAAAATCAATTAAATTCCATCAATCTATCTGATTTAAAGGTAGATTTTGGGGGTCCCTATTGACTATTTTGGAAATGCAGCGCGTTGCGTACGAATTTGTGCCGCGAGTGCAGATGAACAGATGAACAGAGGCAAAAAAGTCTCGACATCAACCAGGAACTGCTCGGTCGTTAAAACGACAACCGAAATTTCTTGAAACAATCTTCACAGGCAACGAAACCTAGGTTCATGGTCATGGCATAGAAACCAAACCCCCGGCTTCACAGTGAAAGAAGAGGCCATCTTCCCCACGACACAAAAAACTCGGATGTCAAAATTGAACGTTAAGGTGACGTTGATCGTTTTCTTCGATAGGGAAAGGATTGTTCATTATAAATATGTCCACAAAAGGCAAACGGTAAATGGGCAGCACTATATACAGGTTATGAGAAGGTAAAAACACACCATGTTGAGTAAGTGACCACAAATGTGGTAAAATAAGTCTTGGTGCTTTCATCACGACAACTCACCGGCGCAGACATCATTGATTGTTACCAAGTATTTGGCCGAAAACAGCACATAGGTGTTCCCTCAGCTAGCCCACTCTCCGGATCTTGCTCCACGGATATTTTCCTATTTTCTAAGTTGAAATTCACATTGAAAGGACGCCGATTTGAAACTTTTTGATCCAAGAAATCCAACAAAGTTGTACCACAGACTTAAAGGTTATCCCGGAAGGAGCGGAAGGGTAACTAATTATAGCGCTATCTTACAAAAACACTGGAAAACCCATATAAATGAGGTGGTCAATGCTCTAGGAAAGAAGTAACTCGCGAACTAACGTGTAAGTTTCAATTGTATGTATTTCTCTGTGTATTTGTTCGCTGACGCTATCTCGCTTCTCCGTTTAAATTTATATTGGCATCCGTGAGACTTTCCTTTAAGAGGAACATCATCAGTATTTCAATCCTAGGATTGGTTTACTTCATACCTCCATTCTACTCTATTTAATGTCCACTCCTTCAATCCCTGATACCTTCTCTGTTTTACTTCCTTCTTTATTTGTCCTATGTACATGTCTCTTGGTCTTCCTCGTGGAATCTTTCCTTCTATTACATTCCTTATCAAGCCATTGTGCCTCAAAGTGTGTCCAATCCATCTATTTCTTCATTGCCATTGATTTCTCCATATGGTACTATCCTTTTATGATCTTCTATATACTTCCTCGTTCCTCACTTTGTCTGTCCATTTAATCTTCAGCATTCTCTTCCAGCACCATTTTTCAAAGGCCTTTCTTCCAAAGATTCTTCGCTGGTCTACTTTTCCAATATTCTGTCTCCGATCTGTTGAGTGCCATGCTCTACACGAAAATCTTGACGAATTGCTTCCTTGTTTCCAGCCTTAGGTTCTTTGAACATATTAATTGCCTCTTCTTCATGAGTGGGTTCTTAGCTTGGGCTATTCTTCGCTTCATGTCGGTCGAACTTCTTCCATCCCAAGTTATACTACTGCCCTAGTAGATGAAGCTCTAGTTCCACTTGCTCTAGTTTCCCCCCTCAAATTGTGATATCTGCATTCAGCTTCTCTCTTCCGCACACAAGGATTTTAGTTTTCTTCTTTTTGATATTCATATTACATTCCCCGCGGTTCGCGGTGGTCTAGCGGGTAGAGCGTTGGACTGCTGACCGGAGGGTCCCGGGTTCGATTCCCGGGCAAGGCACTTTGGGCACCTGCAGCTCCACCCAAGCTAGTTGATTTTCGGTTACCAGATCTTCCTGGGAAACCATAACCGGCAAAGGGAAAGGAACTGGCCCCCCTACCCTGATGTGTGAATATTCACACGCCGTCGGGCTTGGTACATGGGTGAGCTCTACCATCACCTACTAAACCGACCTTCGGGTTGATTACTGTGTTTATGGTTTATTACATTCCCCCAGTAACTGGTCCATAGCACTCAGAATTTCTTGCAGGCCCTCTCGCGTTTCCGCCACTGCCATATCATCTGCAAACCGGGGCATATTGATTTCTTCTCCAATTACCCTGACTCATTTGATACACAATTCTTGTGTTTCTTTTATTGCCACTTCCAGGTATACGTTAAATATTGCTGGCGAGAGGTTGCATCCGCATCTTGCTCCTTTGTTTTTTTTGCTTCTATTTTTCTTCCATTTATCGTTTTAATTGATGTAACCTGAGTCTTGCATAGGTTATGGATAACGCTTATGTTGTTGTAGTCCAACCCAAACGTTTCTAGTATCTTGAATATCTTGTTCCATTCGACGTAGTCGAAGGCCTTCTCCAAATCCACGAATGCCACATATAATGGCTTACGTGTCTCATTTTTTCGGTCAGAACTCTCAAGATGAGAATTGCCTCTCTTGCTCCTCGGTTTTCCCTGAATCCGAATTGGTTTTCAGAGAGGTTTCCTTCTACCCTTTCTTCTATTCTTCCGCTATTTGGCCGAATAAGGATTTTTGATGCTTGATTCCCCGAGCTCAATGTTCCGTGTTCTTTGCATTTATCTGCTTTCGGTTCCTTCGGTATTGCAAGCATTATACTTTTCTCGAAGTCTCCTGGTATCTTTCCGCCGTCGTAGCTATCTTTGATTATTCCATACAGGGCATCCTTCACTTTGACCATGGTGTCTTATTTCTCCGTTTATTTTGTCAACTCTGGTGCCTTGCTACTTCTCAGGTCTGCCATGGCTCTCTCGAATTTGCTGCTTAATATCTGCGGACCCCAATCGTCTTTACCTATCATACTTTCATTTTTAATGAAACCATCTTCTAGTGTTTTTGGAGCTTGATAGAGTACTTCAATGTATTCTTTCCATTTATCCCCAAAGTTAAAATCATTTATTAGTATTTTTCCAATAATGATAACGTCAGAACTGGAGGAGTATTTTTTTCCGAATTGCTTATCGTGCGATGAAGAGCGTTAGCTATCGACCCAAAAATTGTTATTTTTAGGGAGAATCAAGCTCAGTAAGGTCCTAACGGTTTTGAATTCTTCTCCTCCAGCCTATTTTCCTCAAGATGGCTACATCCCCTGCCCCCCCCCCCCGCTGTTCTCCAACAACTTCTTCCTGATAATTTCTACAGGGATACCCTGAAAACTTCGCCATGTCTCGCACCTGGTCTCGGGAATTAAACCTGGGCAAAATAGCTAACACCGGTTTAGGGGACTCGAATCCCGTGGGGTATTCGAAATCAAGGCTTAGATGAGGTTCAAATGCATCGGGGTAACGTGCACCCGTCGGCCCACTCACGCCCCCCGTCACCCCTCACACCCCCGCGGTGAGCAAAATGATATCCCCCATTAACCGACTTTAAATATCCCCCTCCTCTGGTATTCTCTCTCTCACGCTCCACTCCATATCTCTGTCTCTCCCCTCCTTAACGCCCGGCAACCATCCACCCGTTTCCACGGCAACCGCGCACTCACCCCTACATGAATTAAGGAAAAGGAGCGCACACAAAACCAGATTTGGTGGGGAAGGCGAAAGGAGGTGGATCACAGAGAAAAAAGGATTCCAACACCAGGAGTTGAACCACAGACCTTTAACTTAGCGGGGGCCCTAGCTTAGCTCAGCGAATTTAGCTAACGAGGAATCCGCGGGGCGGGTTTACACAGCCAAGTGGCCCGATTATTTGACTGAGAGATAGTTTCCGGGAGCTGTTTCCGGGGAAAGAAACTGTCCCCCTACCCTAAAGTGTGAATTTCACATGCCGTCGGGCTTAGAACTGGGTGAACTCCACAATTACCTACCAAACCGACCTTAGGGTTGATTACTGTGTTTATGGTTTATGCGTAGGTCCGTATCTCGCACATTGTACATATAAAAGACCACCAAATTGTGCAAAGGTACAAGACATTTTTTCTGAAATTTTCTAAGTCGGAAACTTTTCAGACCACCCTTGTTTTTATACAATGTACGAGATAAGGTACGTATCCCGATTAAGGCAGCTTGGGCCACCGAATCATTGAAGTAAAAGAGCTACTTTCGTTTTAATTAATCTTCTTAGATTTATTTTCATTTAACTATACATATATAAAAAAATGCGGGTCGCGGTGGTCTAGCTGGTAGATCGTTGGACTGCTGACCAGTGGGTCCCGGGTTCGATTCCCGGGCAAGGCACTTTGCGCACCTGCAGCTCCACCCAAGCTAGTTGATTTTTCGGGTACCAGATATTCCTGGGAAACCATAACCGGCACAGGGAAAGGAACTAGCCCCCTACCCTGATGTGTAAATATTCGCACGCCGTCGGGCTTGGTACATGGGTGAGCTCTACCATCACCTACTAAACCGACCTTCCGGTTGATTACTGTGTTTATGGTTTTATATAAAAAAATATCCTCATTATAATAAGGTAATCTACCGGTTAAGGTAGGTTTTTGGATGGACACAACTATCAAATAAATATTTTGTGACTCCAAACAAAACCCAATCCAGACCCCTAATCTACATCAGGTCCCTCTTCATCTCTGTGTACTTCTTTCCTCCCTTCATCCCATCCAATATCCCTATCCTGTTCCTGCCCTTTCCTCGTTTGCCTAACATTCTCCCCTCTATTACCTTCTTCAACATTCCACTACCGCTCAATACACCTTTCATCCATTTTTCCTGCCTCCATAGGATTTCTCTCAACAAACCCCTCTCCTCACCCACCATCTTCAGTACTTCCTCATTTGTTTTCCTTTCGGTCCATTTCACCTTCTCCATTCTTCTCCACACCCACATTTCAAAAGCCTCCAATCTACGTCTATCCTCCTGCTTCAGTGACCACGTTTCCGCACCATACATAGCTACGCTCCATATCAGAGTTTTTACGAGTCTTGTCTTAACATCTCTACTCAACGTCCCCGCCATCAACTCCCTCCTCCTTGAGAAAGCCTCCTTGCCTAGCGCAATTCTTCTCCTTTCGTCCCTAATACTTTGACCGTGTTGGTCCAAAACACTTCGGAGATACGTAAACTGTTCTACTTGCTCTATTTTTCCCCCACCTATTTTAATGTTTAGCTTATCCTTTATGTCTGGAAAATCGCATAACCTTTGTTTTATTAACATTAATTCTCATCCCATATCTTTCGCACTGAACCTCCAACTCACTCAGGAATGCTTGCAACCCCTTGGCTGACTGAGCAACTAATGCTTGGTCATCAGCAAACCTAACCGATTTTACGAATTCCCCTCCGACTTTCATTCCTACCTCCAGTTCTTCCATTCCTCTTTAATCATTTCCTCCACATATATGTACGTTGAACAGCACCGGTGATAATGGGCAACCCTGCCTTACACCTCTTCTTAACACTGCCTATCCGGACTATCCATTCCCAACTCGAACCTGAGCAGTCTGAGACATGTACAGGTTACGGATTGACCTCCTGTCCCTCCAATCTATTCCTATTGTCTGCAATATATAAATTAGTTTTCCCAATTCACTCTATTAAACGCTTTTTCGAAATCTGTGAAACAGGCAAATACATTCTGATTGTATTCTATACTCCTGTCGATTAGTAATCTCTTTCCTACAATATCATCACGCACTCTTCCCTTCTTAAATCCAATCTCATCATCCCCTAAGTAATTATTTGCCCTACTCTCTAATATATTGATGATGATCCTGAGAAGAACTTTCGCTGCGTGGGTTGTGAAACTTATTGTTCTGTAATCCTCATATGATGTCGCCTTTACCTTTATCGGAATAGGAACTAACAATGATCTCACACAATTTTCCGGCCAGATTCCTTCTTCATAGATACTACGAATCAGTCCATATAAGGCCTTCTTCCCGCATTTTCCTAAACATTTCAATCGTTCCACAGGAATGTTGTCCACCCCCACGGCCTTATTTGCTTTCATCTCCTTTAATGCCCTTTCTATTTCATCGTGGAGTATGCCTGGACCTAAGAAGATATTCTTCTACGTCATTTTCCTTTTCTATGTCTAACCTTGTCCACCTAAGTTCCCTACCATAGTGTTTCTATGTATTCCTTCCATCTCTCTTGGATTTTTTCTGGTTTAACTATTATCTTACCCCACTTATCTTTAACTGTTAGCACAGATCTTGCCTTCTTCCTTCCCGATAATAACTTAACCTTGATGTTTAGCTCACCAATTTTACCCTTCCCCTGTAAACTTTCCATATCCTCGAATTGTTTTCCACCATGCTTCTTTTGCACTGTTTGCGGCCCGGTTCAAGTGGAAGTTATATTTTTTTAGATATGAAATTTTTAAAATCAATCTAAGCGTATTTGAACAAATCACTTTGACCTTCACCAACATTGAAAAATAGTGTTTGTTAGTCATTGGATTACTGGTCTGAATGTCAATGGTTCCAATTCTCTTAACTTAATTTCAATTTAAATTTTTTTTCTGAAAATATTTTTGTTAAAATTTTTAAAATGTTTTTATTTGGTCTTGTTTTACATATTCAATATTTGTAAATGAATTTTTCATTTCTACTATAAAATCGACATATGTCGACATGTATATAATTTCTCTCCGAGGTTGAGTGGGGGTTGTTGTTAAGCTGCTTAAGGGTTTGGAATGATAATATTTTATTCAAAATCCTACCTGCTTAATATTTTTTTTATTTCTTTCAAAACTTTCCAAAGTTTATTTTTTATAATATTTTTAAAATATTGCTTTTTTGTCTTTTTGTGTAAATTTCAAATAGTGTTAAATAAAATTAAATTGATTTCAAATTTGAACAGAAATTAAAAATAGTTTTTCCCCTATTGGTGAGATTTGTAGGTAGGATATTGAAATGATGATATGAAAATCATTTTTTCGGATCCACTTAGGTTAATATTTTTAAGTATTCCATTCATAATAAAGCAAAAGGGAACGTACTACGGCTGAATGAATGCAATTCCATTCATATTTTCAAATTTATATTTTAAATTCATATTTTAACTATTATTCCCTTGTTGCTTGCGTTCCACATTTGAATGGGTGTTAAAGGAAATTAAAATAATTTAAAAAGTGAACAAAAATAAATTTTAACCTTTCCGTTTGATTTTCGTGGGGAATCGTCGGTAGGGTTTGAAGTCATTGGATTAATATTCTGAAATATCAATGAATATCAAATCAAATTAACTTAGCTAATTGTCTATCTATTAGTCAAATCTGATGATAGTAAATTTTTTAAACTTTGTATTTTAATTTTTAAAGAATATTTTTCGTAAATGTTTTCAAAATATTTCAATTTTCCGATTTAACAATTTTTAATGAGAGTTGAATGATATAAAATAAATTTTAAATTTGAACCTAGCAAAAATATAACATTTCCCCTTCAGGCTACTGGGGTGTCATCGGTCGGGTGGGTAAGGCATTGGAATGATAATCTAAAAGCAAACATACAATTTTGCTAAAGATATCTCTTTTTTAATTAATTTTTTTAGAATATTTTCTGCACAAGTTTTAAAAATATATCTGTATTGCTGATGACCAGGCTTTGGTTTGTCAGTCGGCCAAGGGGTTGCAAGCATTGCTGAGTGAATTGGAGATTCAGTGCAATAGATATGGGATGAGAATCAATATTAATAAAGCAAAGGTTATGCGATTTTCCAGAAATAAAAATGCTAAGCTAAATATTAAAATAGATGGTGAAAAAATAGAGCATGTGGAACAATTTATGTATCCTGGAAGGGTTTTGGACCAACACGGTCAAATTAGTAGGGATGTAAGGAGAAGAATTGCGCTACGCAAAGAGGCTTTACGAAGGAGGAGGGAGTTTATGTCGGGGATGTTGTGTAGGGAGGTTAAGAAAAGACTCGTAAAATCTTTGATATGGAGCATAGCTATGTACGGCGTGGAGACGTGGTCAGTGAAGCAGGAGGATAGATGTAGATTTTTAGTAGATTTAAAATATTAAGTAGGTATATTAGTAGGTATTAGGTATAAAATTTTAAGTAGGCTTTTAAAATGTATGTGTGGAGAGGAATAGAGAAGGTGAAATGGACCGAAAGGAAAACAAATGAGGAAGTACTAGAGATGGTGGGTGAAGATAGGGGTTTGTTGAGAGAAATCCTATGGAGGCAGGATAAATGGATGAAAGGCGTATTAAGCGGCAGTGGGATGTTGAAGACGGTAATAGAGGGGAGAATGTTAGGCAAAAGAGGAAAGGGCAGGAACAGGATAGGGATATTGGATGGGATGAAGGGAGGAAAGAAGTACACAGAGATGAAGAGGGACCTGATGTAGAGTAGGTTGCTGGATTGGGTTTTGTTTGGAGTTACAAAATATTTATTTCATAGTTATGTCCATCCAAAAACCTACCTTAACTGGTAGATTACCTTATAATAATCTGTATTGCATTTTTTTTACCAGTTTTAATGAGTATTAGAAAATTTTAAATAATGGTGGGGGACATTTAGTAGGGTAGGTAAAGAATTGGATTACTAATCTGAAAGTCTATGGTTCACATCCGCTTAGTTTATTTAATTTTTTATTTTAACTTCTTAACTATGTTTTTCACTTAAATTCTCAAAATTTTTCTATTATTTTTTGTTTTATAAATTTTAATACCTGTAAAATAAATACATATTAATTTCTACTTAAAAAATACTAAAATATAAAATTTCCCCTTGGAGTGGGTGGAGGGTAGTATGTATGGTGGGTAAGGCATTGGAATGTTAATATGGAAATTAATGGTTCAAATCTGCTTAAAATGTTTTTTTTTTCACTTTTAATTTTATTTTCTAAAGATATTTTTTCACTACACTTTTAAAATACTTCTATAATGACTGGTTTTACAATTTGCAATGAAGTCTTTTGCAATGTTAATGTGGAGGAGGTAAATTGGACAGAAAGAAAAACAAACAAGGAAGTGCAAACAGGGAAAGAGTGAGGATTTTTGGGAGAAATCCAAAGGAGGTACAAGAAAGGCATTTTATCCCATGAAATTAATTATTTATTATATTAAAATACATATATAATTTAGTTGTTGCATCCAATATTATCACATAACAGCCATTAATACATAGATTTTTTGACAATTTTTCATTGAAAATGACAGGTTTAGAAAAATATAAAATATAACATTGTCCTTTATAAATTAGGTATGATTCCTTAAACATGTAAATATAAGAATGTTTCAACTCTGGAGAGACCTGCTTGGCAGGACACACTCTTTGTGTCTGGTTTTCTCTAGGCACTTACTTTTCCCCAAAACTTGTTTCCATTTTTTTGTCTGTATTTGTGTGATTGACCAGTCTTTGGCAAAGGAGGAATCCCTGTAATCACTGAACAAATGACTGTGTGTGATTCAGAAACTTCTTACAAACCCAAGTGATTTAGCATTTACATAAGTTCATTAAAAATCCAAGAGACATGGAAGGAATACTATATATAGAAACACTGTATGGTAAAGAACTTAGGCCAACAAGATTAGACATAGAATAGGAACATGATGTAGAAGAAGATAGCTTAGGTCCAGGCATACTCGACGCTGAAATAGAAAAGGCATTGAAGGTGATGAAAGCAAATAAGGCCGTGGGGGTAGACAACATTCCTGTTGGAACTGTTGATATGTTTATGAAAATGTGGGAAGAAGACCTTATATGGACTGATTCATAGTATCTATGAGGAAGGAATCTGGGTTTATTAAGGGACGTTGAGTAGGGAGGTTAATAGAAGACTCATAAAAAATTTGATATGGAGCGCAGCTATGTATGGCATGAAAACGTGGTCGTTGAAGCAGGAGGATAGACGTAGGTTGACAGATGGAGATTTTTGAAATGTGAGTGTGGAGAAGAATGGAGAAAGTGAAATGGACTGAAAGGAAAACAAATGAGTAAGTACTAGGAATGGTGGGTGAGGAGAGGGTCTTGTTGAGAGAAATCCTACGGAGGCAGGAAAAATGGATGAAAGGCATATTGAGCAGAAGTAGAATGTTGAAGAAGGTAATAGAGGGGAAAATGTTAGGCAAACGAGGAAAGGGCAGGAACAGGATAGGGATGTTGGACAGGATGAAGGGAGGAAAGAAGTACACAGAGATGAAGAGGGACCTGATGTAGAGTATGTTGCTGGATTGGGTTTTGTTTGGAGTTACAAAATATTTATTAGATAGTTGTGTCCATCCAAAAACCTACCTAACCGGTAGATTACCTAATAAAAATAAGTTCATTCTTCTTTTTCTGTATAATTGTATCTGTATGATTGACAACTTAATGGCATAGGAGAAATCCTTATTAACTCCATAAGTGTTAGTATGTGTGATTCAGAAGGGACTTTGTTTCCAAACACACCTGAGTGAATACGAATGTGAACTTGGGCCTTTCCTTTTTTATTTTTATTATTTTTCATTCCTGTGTGAGTAAAATGGGTTCTTTGCATAGGTGATTACCTTGCAAGCCCTGAGTGTGTGAATACAATTCACAAAAGTGACTTATTCCTTAATACACCCAAGTGATCATTTGTCATCACATGTTCACCAAGTGGTCATAAGTTTGTTTTATTATTTATTAATTTTGCATTGTTAGTATGCGACTGAGGTAGAGTATGTAGGTAACTGTTTCCTTAAAATATCCTATAAACCTAGTGCGTGTTCCCTATTTCCTCTTACTTGTTCCTTTGTTCTTGCCTCCCCTCCTCTTCAAATCTTGTGCCAACACAGGTTACAGTCTCTGCTATTTTGTTTTTCATTCTTTAAACTTGCATTAGTTATGGTATCGATAAATTCTCTGATTTTAAGTCCCCTTCATTGATATTTGGCCTACGAACTGTTTGTCCCAGAAGGAAGTGAGTGTGGATTGGTGGTGATACAGTCACTGCCAGCATCTATGTTGATATCTTTGCTCATTACCATGTACCTTTTAAGGCTCCCTCAATAGGCAATATGTCCTTGAAGAAGCATCACATTGTTAAGGCCTATCTCTGTGGTTCGACATGTACTCCTTTAGGTACTGTTTATATTTAAATGCTCTTCAACATTCCTCACATGTGTATGGGTTCTTCCCCATATGAATACAAATGTGATCCTTAGGGTGTTGTTTAAGAGTGAATGTCTTTGGACATAAGCCACACTTGTAAGGCTTTTCCACAGTATGGCTCAACATTTGACTCTCAAGGTGTTGCTTGTGATGAAACACTTCCAAACATGTCTCTCATTTTTTAGGCCCCTCAACAGCATGGGTCAACATGTGCCTCTTAAGATGAGGCTTGTGCAAGAAGGCCTTTGAACATTTCTCACACTTGTGCAACTTCTCTCCCGCATGTATACGAATGTGATCTTTAAGGTGATATTTGCGATTGAAACCTTTCAAACATATATGGCACTCGTATACCCTTTGACCACTGTGCATCAACATGTGCCTCTTGAGATATCCCTTTTGCGAGAATGCCTTCGAGCACACCTCACACTTGTGCCGTTTTTCATCACTGTGCGTCAACCTGTGCTCCGTAAGCTGCTGTTTCAGCGTAAAAACTTTCGAACATACCCGACATTTGTGTGGCTTCTCTATAGTATGGGTATACATATGAACTTTCAGGGATTGTTTGAGAGCATACGTTTTTAGACACAACTGACATTTGTAAGGCTTTACCCCAGTATGGCTCAACATATGAGACTCAAGGTGTTGTTTCTGATGAAAACCCTTCAAACACACCTCACATTTGTGAGCCCACTCATCAGCATGCGTCAACATGTGCCTCTTAAGATTTTGCTTTAGGGAGAATGCCTTCGAACAGACCTCACACTTGTGAAGCTTTGTACCACTGTGCGTCAGCCTGTGCTCTGCAAGCTTTTGTTTCACTGTGAATGCTTTTGAGCATACCTCACATTTGTGTGACTTATCCCTCCTATGTATACGAATGTGATCCTTAAGATGTTGTTTGAGAGTAAATGTCTTGGCGCATACCTCACACTTGTAAGTGTTTTCCCCATAATGACTGAACATGTGACACTCGAGGAGCTCCTTCTGATGAAAACATTTCAAACATATCTCACACTTGTAAGCCCCTTTTCCAATGTGTATTAAACTGTGAATCTTCAGTTTTCCTTTTTCTGAGAATGCTTTCAAACAAATTGCACACTTGTATGTAATCACATCTGCTTCAACGTCACTCGTGCACTCAATAGCCTCAGCATCAATGCCACTTCTGATTTTCTCCAGCTTTACAGGATGCAGAAGCATCATGTGAGCCTCAAGAATCTCTTTTTGTGCAAATCCCTCATTGCAAATTTGACATTTGTGGAAAATGTTGCCCATAGTGTCCTCATCTTTGCCACCATCTGAAAGAGTTGGGTTAACCAATAACATTATATATATTAAGTTAGCACTAGTGGACAAGGAGAATAACACAGAAGCACACAAAAAGAAAAGAAACGCACTGGTTTTCGAATGTTTGGTGTCACAAGGCACTTTTCTCAAGGAAAGAGAAGGAATGAACTGCAGGAAAGTTTACAACAAAAGGGAACGAGGATGCATGCTGGAAAGGAATGGTGTGGAAAGGGAATGGAGGGGGGATGAATTAATGTGAAGATTGGGACAATAATGTCCAATGGAGACACTAAACCTAGATGCAAAACATGTCCTATATTCAAAATCATAATCCAACTTCCCTCCCACCTGATTTTTGGCCCTCTCCCACCAACTCCCTACTCTTCATGTACTTCCATCGATGTAGGATACCTTCTAAAGTGCCAATTATGCCCTGCCTTTTATATTGGACAGTGTACCAATCATCTGAATATTAGAATCAATAATCACCAGGACTCATGCAAGAATTCTTCCCTGATTGGGATACTCCCAAACCCAAATCAGCCTCTTAACTCAACACATCCTTTGATTAATGTTATTGTACCACCATTTTAGCATCCCTTCCACCCTCTGACCCTCCACTAAAGTCAAAAGAATAGAGAGGGTGCTTATCTGGTGCCTTGACTTTTGGAAAGAGCCAGGTATTAATATAATATTAGAGAATAATTTCTCCAATCTTCATATATGTTCTTCACATTCTGCTCAAAAAACCTTCTATATTATTATCTGTTTTGGAAAAGAGGTTAGTGGTTGAATTATGATTTTTGAGGATAGAGTTAAGGTTTTTTAGGCTTTATCTTTCTGTCTATCTGGTATCTGAAACCCATCCCTAGGGTATTTGGTAGAGGATGAACATACACCAGACATTTTTCTTCACAATGTAAACTTTCTTAATTTTTGGTGACTGGATCTTTCTATTTTGATTTCGTGTGGCTCAGAAACATGATCATTGAAAAAAGATGATAGGCATAAATTTAATGTTTTTGAAATTAGGGTTGGGAGAAGGTAAAGTGGTAAGAAAGTAACACAAACGAGGAAGTGCTAATGGTAGAATGACAGGGGACTGATGGGAGAAAGTCAAAGGAGGCAGGAATGATGGATTCAGAGTGCTCCTTGATTAAATTGCATTAGTCCAAAGCACCTGCAAAATGGCATGCTTGCAGACTATAATGTGGACAAAGAAACTGCTTTAATATAAAAATTAATTTTTACATATGTGAGTGTAACTTAAGTCAAATGTATTGAGATGGTATTCACAAATTAGCAACCAAAACAAGGTACTTGCAAATTTTGTTTTTGCATTTACTGGAGGCATATCCACCAACAGTTCTAAATCAGTAAAGGGAAAACAATGAAGGCAATGAAAGGGAATTGCATGAAGCAAAAGTGAAAATGCAACAGTCATGACGTCTCCTTACCTTGTTCCTGCAACAGATCCGCTCCCTGGCATCCTTCTTCCTGAGCAATGTCACTGTCACACTCTTCCTTAATTTCCACTTCCTCATTCAAGTACAAGGTTATTTCTCTATCTTCCAGAGGCTCCTGCAAGATCAAGGATGAACATTATAGACACAGGGATGTCTATGTATTTACATACACTTATAATGACTAATGGAAATGTTTACATTCTCCTAACCACTACTGCAAACAGAAGAATAGGAACTGCAGTCCTGAATGGTAACATGAGCTGAAATGAAATGATAACAGACTACTAAGTGTGAAAGCCATGGTAAGAGAGGGGATTATTCAAATTCAAACCGCAAATTTTTACTTTGAAAGACACTGTATTTAAAGCCCAGATGGCTAATTATGCACACGACATGAATATGTAGACTCACCAAATTCCCTGCTTTATCATTGCCAGACCAATGACTGTCACCTCCCTGCATTGATGTGAATATCGGTAAATCTACACCCTTTTCTGGAGAAACAGAGCGTCCACTGGCAGTGTCAGTCTCCTCTTTGACAACAATGATGTCATATCTGACATCCACAGCACTACTGGTAACAATGTCACTGGTGATAACATCCTCATCAATCTCTTTCTTGTTCTTACTGAAAAGCTAATGGAAAGCATACCCACATTAAAATTTGTTTTATAGCAGATGATAAACATTTTAAAATAAGATCAGAGCAAAACATCTTTCAAGTTAAAAAAACCTAGAGTTGCAATGAAAAACGTAATCACTTTAAGACACCATAATAATTTTCGGAAATAGCATTTACTATGACTGCAATGCAAAATTGCCTCAAAGACGGTAGTGGAATCTTTACCCCTAGACTACCACATCTTTGTCTGCTACATATAGTTCCTGTAAATTACATTCAGAATGGAAATAAACATTCAGAAAGGAGAACATATCATGAAACTTCTAATAATTCATTGCAAAAATCTTTGCTATGAGTGTATGTCTTAGGCTACAAAATATTGAGCCCCAACACCCTGAAAAATAAAGGCACTGAATATAAGGGTGAATATAATATTGAATAAAAATGTTGATAGAAGTATAAATAATATAAACCTAGGAACTAATATAATATTATTAGCAGAAGTACACACTGAAACGACAGACTTAATCATTCTTCAGGTATATTTTCCACCAAGCAATCATAAGGAGGGAAAAGTCAATAGGATATACCATCAGTTAGAGGACATAACAGGGTTTGTGTTCCTCCAGGGAGACACTTGACCATAAATCTGATTATGATAAAAGGCAGACATAGTTATGAGGTGGGGAACTACAGTTTTGGTAACAGGAATGACCACATGGAGAAAGCAATAGAGTTCTGCAGAGAGACAGGGGTTAGTCTTCACCAAAACTTGGTTTAGATGCAACAATAGGTGTAGGTATACATAGAAAATGATTCCAGGTGCCTCAGAAAGATATCAGTATGATTATTAATTATGGTTAGGCAAACATTTAGGAAAAGCATGAATCATTTGTAAACACTGAGTTTAGTAGGAGTTATACAGTTAAATAATAAACTGAAGAAAATAAAATTCAGATAAAAAGAACCATTGTGAAGACACTACGTAAGGTTATGGAAAGTCTAAAGAGTTCGAGTGAAATTGGTGCACAATACAGGAAGGAAGACTGATTGCTATTTGCCCATTGTCATTATCTTGCTGCCTTGTTTAGAATAAATAAAGAAATAGCTAAAACCCTGTCAAGAAGTAAGTAGGGAAAAGACTTGGTTAAATTGTTCATTCAAAAAGCCAATTTTATGCAGTGTATAAATGAATTTTGTCGTTCATTCTAATTAACTATCATCACTAATCACTAATTATCATCTAAAGTGATAGAAACTACATTTCTAAAACTTTTGAAACAAACTAAATTATCTCTAGCGATAAATTACCAAAGAAATTAAATTAGAATTACCATGTTTCCATTTTGGAAGAGTGAGTCTTTTCGCCAACCTTTAAAATAACTCTGATCGATCATAAGGATAGTTGTGACGAGAAAAATGTTTTTCTACACAAAAATCGAAGAACATGAAGTGAAATATTCATGTCCAGGATTCGAACCCGGATCCCTCAATGTCTGGCCGAACTCGGCCGGACGAGGGATCCGGGTTCCAATCCTGCTGATTTTTAAATTCTGAAATTGTTGCCATGAAATTCATGTTAGCGGATGACTCCGTAAAAAGTTACTGTTGCGGCATCTCCCGCAGTTTCTTGAAATTTGAAATATTATTTTTTTTCCAAATACGTCCTCGCTACCGTCATGCTTTATTTTAATGTACACAACCTACCTCCTCTCGATTGGTCATCCAGTCTTTCGTTGGAAGATTGCACCCCTTTTTGATGCGATTATGGAAAACACACAAACACTCGGCACATCTACGCTTAAACAGCCGGAATTCCCTAAGCTTCTCCATGCAGGTAGAGCAAACCAACCACGGATAATTTTCATCCTTCACAACCTAATATAATATTTTATTAACAAGTATTAACAACAGAATGCATGAAACCCCTTTTCCCTAATAAGAATATACTTTTGGACAACAGTATACGGAATACATAAACCAACGACTAGTTTATTTAGCCGAATATTTTTTTAGAAATGTTATTTAAAAACACGTAACACAGACAAATAAACTTACTTTAACACCTATTAAATTCTCGATAGTATTTTCCAACATGAATTCCAATTTACTATTCTCGCCGAAAACATTGATTAAGAGACCACGACTGTGTAAACACAGTCTGCAGATTTCAAATTGGCCTTTATCGCACATTCTGATCGTTTTAAAGAACTCCGAAAGATTTACTAGACAACCTAAGGTTAAAACAATAATGGCATCTTTCACCATTTACTTGACATTGCATTTAGTGTTTCTATCACACGAAATTACCAAATTAAGAGTAAGGCATTTGTGTTTCATTCTTCATCTGTTCGTATCATTTCAGAAGTATTTTTGAAATTCAATGAATTGTTATGAAAAGAGAGGATCTTAATCCGGGTTACATATATGAACACATTTCTCAAAATAATTATACTTAATCAAATAACTAGGTAAATGAAAATTACGATCACTCTATTCTGAGATGACAATAAGCTGATGAAGTAGATCAGGCATCGATTAATATTAAATTGGCATCGAAAATAAAAGATTCAGTTCGTCAATGTCCCGCTCATTCGTTTCGAAGATTCGAGTCAAAAGATTCATAAACGCGTTGTTTAGGATGTCAACATTGAAAAATAACAATGAATGTATGCATGTATTAGCTATCGTAGCCTTAGAGTAATGTAAAAGTATTACATGCTCTACTGTGTCATTTTTCCATTCGGTTCCTTTTAGAATATATATCAAAATAATTCTTCGAGCGTTGACGCGAACCCGCTGTTTTTAAAAGTCGATTCATGTGCTGAAGTCTATTCAAACACCTTTGAATGGCTTAAAGTTCACCTTAATCATTTAATTATTCATAGGTAAACTTAGTTAGCTATATATGGCTATGAACATATGTACTTATTTAAATTCTTAGGTCCCTATCACATTGTTGATGTTATGAAAAGAATCCGATAGTATGAGGAATGAAGAAGGATATCTTGTTAGGATTACAATGTAAATACTATTCTACAAAAAGGTAAAGGCTTCAATTTTTAAGGCATACGGAAATATTGCAAGTTTGCTTTTGCATGCAGCTAATGTGATACTCATAATGATCATATACAAGAGGATGGAGAGTAATGACAAATAATTATTGTTTAAAGGATGATCAGTTTGGGCAGAGAAAGGGGAAAGGCTTTGCAGTAAATAGGGCACAAATATAGAGATACGTAGAATATAATCACGGCGTAATCGCATATTTTGTAGATTTTGAACAGGTGTTTGCTAGAGTGGAGGAAAAATGAATAGGTTGAAGAGATAGGAGGCTAATCCGCAACCTGTGCGTATCTCTGCTATTAGGTTCGTGTGGGGAACAGAGAGTCCAAATGGGCAGTGTTAGGAAGAAGCTTGTTGGCTATGGTGTATTATCCATTATCACCGGTGTTTACCCATTTCCCGGTGTTTACCCATTATCACCTGTGCTTCTGAAAGTACAGGGTTCGTCCGGAAAATAAGTGTACTGAGCTCAGGAAAAAAAATTATTACACTTTTACATATCTTAAGCTAATATTCCTCAAAATAGGACCCTTGTGATTCGATACACTTGTTCCAGCGGCGTTCCCATTCCTGGAACGCTCCTGCGAAGGCATCATCGGGAACCTCTCGAAGACACGCCGTCACGGCCTCTTTGACGGCGTCCAAAGTCCCGTATCGCGTTCCTTTCAAACTCCTCTTTATCTTCGGGAACAGAAAGAAGTCCGGTGGTGCCAAGTCCGGGCTGTATGGCGGGTGCGGCAGCGTTACCACGCCGTGCTTGGCCAAGAAGTCCGACACGACAAGCGCGGTGTGAGACGGCGCATTGCCGTGATGATGCAGCCAGATGTTTTGATTGATGCAATTGGTCCCTAATAATCTGGTGCACTATTGTTTTTGGCACATTACACTGCTCTGCTATCATCCGAACACTAAGATGATCAGAGTTCAGTATATCGCGAACTTTTCGCACATTTTCGTCGGTGAGTGTCGTTGATGGGCGTCCAGGCCGTGGTTCGTTGTCGACCTCTTCTCTGCCCTCCACGAACATCTTGTGCCACCGAAAGATCATGTTTCTGGACATGGCTGACTCCCCGTAAGTCTGGTTAATCATACCAACAGTTTCGGTAGACGACTTCCCAAGCTTTACCGTAAATTTGATGGAATAACGCTGCTCCAAAAACTTCGGCATCGCGTTCCGTGACGTGGGTCGAGCGTGGAGGTTCGCGTTAACAGAGCTCCTCACTACACCACAGCTCAGAGCCGACTGCCTTTTTCAGCGTCGCTTGCCAACATACCCCCCTCCAATCGCAGCTCGTCAGAGCGGTGCTGGGCGCGCCTGGAGCGGCGGGAAAAAATCAGTACACTTATCATCCGGACGAACCTTATGAATATACTTCATCACATTTTTCGAATTTTGATGTGTATACAGAAGGGAACTAAATGGAAACACGGTACAATTGACCTTGTGATATTTTATATTACTCTAGAACTACGACAGCTTATGCATGGATAAATTAATAGTTATTCTCGAAAATTAATTTCTTAAACAATTCTTATTTTAAATCCTTTGACCCGGATGTTTGAATTGAACGAATGGAACATTAATGTTTTGATTCATATATTTCTATGTCATTTAATATTACAGGATGCCTGTGATACTACATCAGCTCTTTAAAGTCTTATGATTCCGATTTTCCGAAACTCTACCAAGGGATTATATCTGATTCAATACGAGAAATGTATTCATATATGTGACCCGGATCAAGATCCTCTCTTTCCATATCGACCGATATCAATTGCAATCCAAAGGAACTTCTCAAAATGAACAGGTGAATAATGAAATGCAGGTGGCCAGCTGATAAGTTGTTTATTTAGTGTGCTTTTGCTGTAATAACTGTTAATACTACTTCAAGTAGTTTATGAAAGATGTCATTATATGTGTAGAGTTAGGTTTTACGGTAAATCAATCTGAGTACATTACAACCATCAGGATGTACGATAAAACAGAATTTGAAGTCTGCAGATTGTGTTTAAACAGTCGTGCGCTATTGATCAATGTTTTCGGCGAGAATAGTAATTTACAATTCATGTTGGAAAAGACTATAGAGGATTTAATAGATGTTAAAGTAAGTTTTTTTGTCTGTGTGACCTGTTATTTTCAATTATTTGTATAAGAAATCTTTAGTTAAATGATATAGTAGTTGGTTTATTATAATCCGTACATAGTTGTCCAAAAGTGTAGTGATATTTAAGCCAGAGAAGCTTCGTGCATACTGATATTTGTTTCTGAAATTTATATTAGGTTGTGCAGGATGCAAATTATCCCTGGTTGGTCTGTTCTAACTGCATGGAGAAGCTTACGGAATTCCGGCTGTTTAAACGTCGATGTGCAGAGTGTTTGTCAGTTTTCTATAATCGTGTTCCAAAGGGGTGCAATCCTGCAACGAAAGACTGGATAACTAATCGAGAGGAGGTCAGTTGTAATCATTACATTTAAATATGTCATCAGCTCACACTTCTTTGCGGAAAAAGGAATATTTTGTCGTATCTTCTCTGATTAATATATAGAGATGCCACTCTCTCGTCACTACGCTCATTATGATTAAACCCAGCTATTTCAAAGTTTGGCGAAAATAATCACTGCTCATTAAGTGGAAAAAACAAAGCACTTTAATTTTAAATTCTTGGATAATTTTGTTTGCTTTAAAAAGTTTAAAAATGCTGTTTCTATCACAAACCAGAAATATCAACAACAGTTATTCAGACAAAATGTAAAAATTGGCTTTTTGAATTAATTATTTAGCCAACTCTTTTCCCCTCTTACTTCTTGAGAGGGTTTAAACTATTTCTTTATATATATTGTCGAATAACAGTAGCACACCAATGAGATTGGATAAATAACAATCAGTATGCCTCCCTGAATAATGCACCATTTTTCATCCTTACTCTTTAGACTTTCAATGTCCTCACACTGCGTCTTCACAATGGTTCTTTTTTTTCTAAATTTTATTAACCCTGGGTCATTATTTAAATCTTTTTACCTTTTTCTACCTAACACTGTGTTTACAAATGATTCCTGCTATTCCTAAATTTTTGTCTAACCGAAATTAATAATCTAACCGGTACCTTACCTGATGATCACCTGATGTTTTCTTTTTCACACAAACACCTTTTGTGGTGCCTAAGCCAAGGTTTGGTGATGTCTAACCCATCTATCTCCTGCAGAACTCTATTGCGCTCTCCTCACAGTCATTCCTCATACTTATAGTGTAGTCTCCCACTTCATCACTATCTGTTCCTTTGCATTTTATTGTATTCCAATCTGTAGTAACTTAAAAATGTTTTCCTGCAGGAATACATGCCCTATTATGTCCTCTAACTAATATACCATCAGTTAAGCAATCATAAAGATGAAGAAGTCCATAGGATGGACTGCTTCATCCTTATGATTGCTTGTTGGCATGTAGACAAGACCTGGACAATGATTAAGTCTGTCGGTTCTCTGTGTACTTCTACCAAAATTATTCTATTAGTTGCTAGGTATATTTTAACTTTGTTTTCATTGACATTTTCATTCAATATTATTGTCACCCTGATATTCAGTGCCTTCATTTTTCAGGGTTTAGGGGCTCAGTATTTTGTTATTCCAGTGTCCATATAAGACATACTCTAATAGCAAAGGTTTTTGCAATGATTTATTTTAAGTTTAATGAAATGTTATCCATGCTGAATTTTTCTTTCCTTTCTGAATGGGATTCATACAAACTATTAATAGCAGATGGAGATGTGGTAGTCATGGGGTTGAGATTGGACTACCATCTGCGATACCTGGATTTCATTTCCATGCACACCTCTCTGGTCACCCTATGCTATTCACCTGAAGTATCTGATATTTATAGAGTACCAGATGCGACCCTAAGAAACCATAGGCTCAGGGAAAAAATTTCACCTCTTCCCAATTATCAATTCCCTGATAATGGTTGCATTTCATGTAATGCCGTTTAGGGTGTACTATTGGGTGAAATCTAACATAAACTACCAAACCGACGTTCCCATTGATTATTGTTTTTTATGGTTTATAAGAAGGACAGTGATGCCCTGAGCCATGAAAACAGTGTGCAGAGAGGCCAGGAGGGTATTTGGTTGATGGTACGTCATGCTAAATGTTGGCATTCCATAGTTCCATGGAATCTGTTAATCATTTGGTTCGAACAGCAACAGTTGAGATAGATGACAGTTATACAGAAGGCATGAAAGATTTAGATAAAAGGATGGAGCAATTATACATTGCAGTCATAATAAATGCTGTTTCCCAAAGTTTATTATCAAAGTGTCCTAAAGTGATTAGTTTTACTACTGCTGCTACAGTTTTGTTTAGCTCAAAAGATTTTTTACCCTCATGTTCTTATTTTTAAAAGTTTATCATCTGCCATTGTTAAATTGTGTATGCTTTGCATTAGTTTTCCAGTGAAATCAAGAAAGAGATTAATGACGATGAAATTGCCAGTGATGCTGTTGATGGTAGTTCTGTGGATGTCAGAGATGACATGATCTTTGTCAAAGAGGAGATTGACACTACCAGTGAATGCTCTGTTGCTCCAGAAAATGATGTAGATTCACCAATTGTCACATCAATGCTAGAAGGTGACAGTCATTGGTCTGTCAATGATGAAGCAGGGAATTTGGTGAGTGTGCATATCCATGTCGTGTGCATAGTTAGACATAAACACACTGAATCCCGTGCCATTCAAAGCAAATCTTTGCTGCTTGAATTTGAGCAATCCCCTCTCTTACCGTGACTTTCACACTTTGTAGTTTTTTTTTACCTTCCATTCCACTTCACCTCATGTGATGGTTAAGGACTGCAGTTCCTATTCTTGTTTGCAATAGTGGTTAGGAGAATATAAACACTTCCAATAATCATTATATTTCAATGGAAATACGTGAAAATCCCTGCAGCTGTAATGTTCATCTTTGATCTTGCAGGAACCTTCACAAGATGAATTACGATTGTCCTTTAATGAGGAAGTGGAAATTAAGGAAGAGTGTGACATTGATATTCCTCGGGAAGAAGGAGGCCTGGGAGCAGATCTGTTGCAGGAACAAGGTAAGGAGACCTCGTGACAGTTGGTTTTTCACTCTACTTTATGTAAATCCCTTTTACTGCCCTTACTGTTTATCTTTTGGTGATTTAGAACTTGAAATTGCAGGTACCTTTTATTAGTTGCTAATTTGTAAATGCTATCTCAATAAATTTGACTAATATTATATTTGCTTTTGTGAACATTAGTTGGTATATAAGGGCAGTTTCTTTGTCAGGGTTAGACTAGAAACATGCCATTTTGTAGGGCTTTGGGCAAATAATTTTTCATTTAAACGCCCGTCAAACCTGCATGATATCTTCAAGTCTATAAAACCACTTACGAGCACCCCTGTCTCTTCCCCACCCATGTACGCACCATGCAACCGCCAAGGCTGTAAATGCTGCCATCTCCTAAGACCTTCCACATCCCTTATTACCAACTCCCAACCCCTAGCCACCTGCACCTCTATAAACATTATATATCGCCTCTCCTGTAACTTCTGCCCTGCCTTTTGCGTGGGTGAATGCACGACCACCCTTTCCCTCCGAATGAATAACCACCGCTATTCCACCAAATCTCCCACCTTCCTTAATTATCCCATCCCTACTCACACTGCTTCCCACAACCAGTCTTTTGATGACTGCTTCTCCGTTTCAGTGATTGAAACCCTTCCCAATTCCGCTAGTAGCATAGAGGTGAGAACCCTTGAGATGCCACATATCTGGGTGCTCCAGTCCTTTAAACCGCCCGGGCTGAACCAAGCCCACTGATTTTATCCAATGCTGCCTACATTTCCCCTCCCCCACCTTGTCCGCTTCCTATTGGCCCCTTACCTCTCCTCCTCCTTATATATATGAAAATATATGTGTGTATATATATATGTATGTATGTATATATATGTATGGATTTTATCCAATGCTGTCTAGAACCGCTTCACTCTTCTGAGCGAATCGGTCACCGAGTCCCCTGCCAAAGGCCCGGCCGCTTCACGACCGGGTCCTTCCAGCTCTTCCCCTACCGCAGCAACTCTACCGCCCCCTCCCATTTCCCCCTCCCCCACCTTGTCCACTTCCTATTGGCCCCTTACCTCTCCTCCCCTCACCCTTCTCCTGCACATGTCCTCTCCGCTCTTCCCCGACAACGGCATTCTGATGACGACGGCCGTGCCGTCAAAACGTAAATATCTGCTGTAAGTATCCTTCTTTTATGTTCTGTGTGTGTAATATTTATCATATATATACATATATATATATATATATAGATGATTTCTTCGAAGTAACACGGAAGTGTTGACTAAAAAACTTAGACAGTAACACACAGCACGAGAACACATAAAAACAACACTCACAATAATATCTTGATAATTTCGACGGACTCGAGCTCCGTCTTCTTCGGAAGATAAGATATGACTGAGTCATATCTTATCTTCCGAAGAAGACGGAGCTCGAGTCCGTCGAAATTATCAAGATATTATTGTGAGTGTTCTTTTTATGTGTTCTCGTGCTGTGTGTTACTGTCTGTACCCTGTACACACATCCGCCCGGAAAGTGGAAAGATCCAGTGTTCAAGTCCCTGTCAAGGAAATATTTTTACATTAGTGGTCTGCTTGATTCAGCCTTGCCCACCTCTCCTGTTAAATAATAATAAGGGGGAAAACTCCACTGGCCGTAAAAAACTCTTAAAGAATTCTTGCTACACCTCTCCTGTGTTTGTCCTTTATCTGTGTTCCCATCCCCTTTTCCTTATATCTATTTCCATGTGAATGAATATATATACTATATGTTTGTGTGTTTCTTTGAAATATATATATATTCATTCAAACAGAAATAGGTATAAGGAAAGGGGATAGGAAAACCTGGTCCTGTGTTCGCCTTTTATGTGTTTTCCTATCCCCTTTCCTTTATATATATATATGTATGTATATATATATATATATATATATATATATATATATATATATATATATATATATATATATATATATATATATATATTCAAACTTGAAAATCCCGCCATACGGCGCACAAATATTCATTCAATATATATATGTGTGTATGTTTCTTTTAAATATAACCTGGACTAATTCATTGGAAAAACAACTGTTTCAGATGGTAGCAAAAGACAATATGGTGTCACGAATATTCTCTATACGTGTCAAATTTGCAACATGGGATTTGCACAAAAGGATATCCTCAAAGCTCACGTGATGCATTTGCATCCTGTAGAGGAGGAGGAAATCAGATGTGATGTTGATGCTGTGGCTATTGAGTGCGCGAGTGACGTTGAAGCAGATGCAATGACATACAAGTGTGCAATTTGTTTGAAAGCATTCTCACAGAAGTACAAGCTGAAGAGGCACATGCTATTGCACAGTGGTGAGAGGCCTTACAAGTGCGACATATGTTTGAAAGGTTTTCATCACAAACAACACTTTGAGGGTCACATGTTGACGCATACCGGGGAAAGACCGCACAAGTGTGAGATGTGCGCAAAGAGGTTCATTCTCAAACAACATCTTAGGGATCACATTCGTAGACATACTGGGGAGAAGCCGCACAAATGTGAGGTATGTTCCAAGGCATTCACACTGAAACAACAGCTTACGGAGCACAGGTTGACTCACAGTGGTGCCAGGCCACACAAGTGTGAGGTGTGTTCGAAGGCATTCTCGCAAAAGGCAAATCTTAAGAGGCACATGTTGACGCATAGTGGGGAGAGGCCTCACAAATGTGAGGTGTGTTCGAAGAGTTTCCATCACAAGCAACACCTCGAGTGTCACACGTTGAGCCATACTGGAGAAAAGCCTTATTCATGCGAGGTATGTCAAAAGACATTCACTCTCAAACAATCCCTGAAAGTTCATATGTATATCCACACAGGGGAGAAGCCGCACAAATGCGAGGTATGTTTGAAAGCATTTACACTTAGACAACAGCTTATGGAACACAGGTTTACGCATACTGGCGGAAGGCCTCACACGTGTGAGATATGTTCGAAGGCATTCTCGCAAAAGGCAACTCTTAGAAGGCACATGAAAGTGCACAGATATCAACCAGATGCCATTTAATGACTGTATGACCACTAATGCACATTCTCTTCCTTCAGAGAAAAACAGTACCTTGGTGGAATATCAATGTAGGCGACCAGAATGAAGAGGATTGATTGATACCCTAAGTCATGTTTGTTGAAGGAATCATACCTAATTGGTAAAATTTATGAAATCATATTTATTTATTTTTCCCAAGCTGTCTGTTCGAATATAAATGTGTTAACCAATCCACTTACAACTGATTGTTCTATGATAATATTATCCACAACAACATAAACTCTCATGTATATTCATTGAATAAATATTTAATTAACCATATTATGGATTAAAATGAATGTCTCTTGCCTCCATTGAATTTCTCCTAACAATCCTCACTCTCCTCCCCTCTTTGTAATTCCTTGTTTGTTTGTCTTCCTGTCCGCTTCACCTCGTCCACACTCACATTTGCTTAGAAGTGTGCTTTTAGGAGGACCACCTGATGATGTTCAACATCGAAACCTGGGGCGTGTTTTTTATATTAAGTGTGTGGAATTACAAAGTAAACTATTTCATTTCAATATAAAAGTATAATAGTTGGGTGGGCATTTCCTGAATGTTTTGCATGGATATGCTCTATGTCTGTAATGTTTTTCTGCGATTTCTCAGGACAATTTGAGCGATGAAGGATTATGCTTGTCCATTAATGTGGATGTGGAAATTAAGGACGATGGAGACAATGAGATTCATCAGGAGGAAGGATGCCTAGAATGGGATGTCACAGTTGCAAGGTAAGCAGGGCTCAGGAGTCTACTGCATTTTCACTTTTGCTACTTTATGGTGATGTAGAACTGCTGTAGAATTAACCTAAAAATGTACAAAAGATTAAATTACCAGTACCTTGTATTCATTGGTAATTTCTCAATGCCATCTCAGTGCCTGTTGCTAACCTTATATTTGCTGATATGAACATTAATTGTGACATACAGGGTGCGTTCTGAAAGTAATTTAATTGAATTTCCCACTCTGTTCCTATGGGTCAGGGTGAAATTGAACTACTTGGAGTAGGTCAGGGAAATGCTAAGCTTTTCCGCAAAACCAGTTTCAGTCCTCTCCAGTCTGTGGTAGTGGCAGTACATTAGTTATTGTAAATCTCTGTTTGCCGAACGCGTCACAGAAAAAATGTAATCAACGAATGAGCAATGTTATGCAATTCCTAACTTTTGTGTTAAACAGAATAATCTCTTGAGAAGACTAATAAAAGTATTCATGAGACTTACGGAGACTCTGCTCTGTCTTACCCATAAGTTTTTAGGTGGTTAAAGGCCTTGAAGGAGGGCTGGGAAGAGGTTAACAATGAGCAATGATCTGGGCAGCAGTCTATCAGCAAAACCAGCAACAATGTGGAATGTGTTCGACAATTGTTGGAGTCCGACCATCAATTGAGTATTAAATAAATAAAATTATCGTCTATTGATGTGTTTTGGATTGTTACTGAAGATTTAGCGATGAGGTAAGTATGTGCCAAGCTCATGCCCAAGGTATCTGCCATAATGTACTACAGGTCTGCGTGTTCCTGGCCAAACACCAGGTGCCAACGCTGCCTTACCTCCTCTATAGTCATGACGTCACCCCAGACAACTTCTTTTTGTTCCCTTGGATTTAGGAAGCCCTGGAAGGGAACCCATTTTTGTCCATAAAAGAGATTCAATCAACCGTGATGTAAGGCATCTTTAAGGACCTCCCCTTGAGGCAGGTCCTTAAAGATGCCTTCCAGGGAATGTACCAGTCATGGCAGAGCCACTGGAAAAAATGTATAGAAGTCCAAGGACAGCACTTTGATGAATTTTAAGTATTTGTGTGAATCTGTTCAAAAAATTACTTAAAAAAATTATTACATTTCTTCAATTATTATCATCTTCTATCATTTACAACTCCACTCTGTGTAAAGGTTTTGGATACAGTTAAATGGGAAAAACTGACTTATATGCTGCAGAAAATAGATATAGATTGGAGGAGGGATAAGAAAGTAATCCACAACCTGCTTATATCTTTGAGTACTATCAGGTGTGAGTGGGAAATGGAAAACCTGGATTTGCAGTGTTAGGAAGAGGTGTAAGACAAGGGATGTCTATTATCACTGGTGATGTTCAATATAAATGTGGAGGAAATGATTCAAGAAGGATTTGAAGAATAGAAATAGAAGTGTAAGTTGGCTGGGAATTTGTAAAATCAGTTAGGTTTTCTGAAGACCAAGCTTTACTTAATTAATTAGTCAAGGTTTTGCGAGCAGTCCTGAGGTAATTGGAAAATCAGTGTGATGGATATCAGATTAGAATTAATATTAATAAAACAAAGGGAATGTGGTTTTCGGAAAAGGGAAAGGTTAGGCACAACATTATAATATGAGAGCAAAAACTAGAGCAGGTGAAACTTTGTGAATCTAGGAAGTGTCATGGACAAATATGGTCAAAGTATTGGGGATGTAATCTGAAGAATTGCACTAGGCAAAAACTTTCCAAAGGATAAGAGATGTTTAGGAGATGTTAGGAGATGACACCTAATATAGAGCATGAGTATAAGGTCTGTCAAATAAATAGGTGGACTGAGGCCATAAAAACTTTATTTTGCTAAATTTAGTCTACAGTGATTTTGTCCCCTTCAAAGCACTCTTAATTTGTTGTTATACACTTATTCCATCTTCTTTTCCACCTTATAAAGCACCCTTGGAAGTCCTCAACAGTTAGGCTTTTTAGTTTTCTCATTGTTTCTTGTTTTACTGTGTCTACATCTTCCCAGTGATGTCCCATCATAACATTTTTGGAATAGGAAAAAGTTGCAGGGGACAAGATCTCATGAATAAGTAGGATGATCATGGATAGTGATTGAAAAACTTATTTCCCCTGACATATATTGTTATCAAGGATATTGCTCAGAACATGGTGAAATACAAACATCAGTTGAACACAACTCACCTTTACGCGACAAAGTTTTCTCTCTTCATATTTATTTTTCCTTTGACTCTCCGATAGAAGGTTGTTTTCATGTCATTGCAGCTTAAACATATAGAAATCAGTCAGCAATTTAAAGCATTGATAGCAAAGCAACCACGGGTTGCTCCTATCCCTCACTACCTATGAAAACAGGATTATCAAAGTTTTAAACCGTATACATTATCTTTCAACGGAACTCTAATTATTGACAAAGTAATGCAGAGACTTTTTTTAAGCTAAAACTGGGCACTACTAAAAATTTTAATTTCTACAGTCAATATTAAAATAACCAAAACAATGTATTGCAAAATGCCCAATTACATTTCGATGAGTCGTTCATTCAGAATCAATTAGTAAGTGCAAGTTGGAAAATTGATTTCCCTTTGTTTTGGCACTAATTGATCACCATATTCTAATAAATTTCAGCACCTAAAACTTATTTAAACTCTCACTGAATAGAGTGTAATGATTCCTTTGAACTAGTAATGCTATTGAAATACTTAGAATAGTACTTGGTTATGTAAATATGAGACATTAAACCGAATTATAATTTGGCTGAAACATAAGAGTGAATTTTATATTTTTTTACGTTCCTATCAATTTTTATCCTGTTAAAGAGATATTGTAATTAAGTAACTAGGTTCCGGGAATAAATATTTCCAAGAAGATTAATTACTCAAAGTAGAAATAGTGTTCATGAATTATCTTTGGCAAAAAACATTAACGTTACCTTTAAATGTGTTGATCTAATAAATACATTTACTAAATTAGGCAAATTAAGTTGTAACTAATGTATTTTAGCATGTATAGTTAAAAATATCAATTTTACATATTTTTAAAAATGATGACTACCAAAGATCAAAGAAAAAGAAACAAAAAAGTGTGAATGGTTTTTCTGTTTGTTTTTAGTAAGATCATTGGAATTGATAGAATGTATTTTAACCTCAAAAAATAATATTTGCTGCTATTCGTATGCCAAATAATTTAGATGAGGCATTATTAAAATACATTTTTAATGTGGAGAAATACACTAGTGTTTCTAACAACTGTAAAGAATTATAATGCAACAATTTCAGAGAGTAAAAATCATTCGCCTTGACCGGGATTCGAACCCGGATCCCTCGATATCCGGCCGAGTGCTTTAACCATTTAAGCTACCGAGACTTAAATGGTTAAAGCTAGCTTTAACCATTTAAGTCTCGGTAGCTTAAATGGTTAAAGCACTCGGCCGGATATCGAGGGATCCGGGTTCGAATCCCGGTCAAGGCGAATGATTTTTACTCTCTGAAATTGTTGCATTATAATACACACATAGCGGATGACTCCGTTAATAGTTACTGTTGCGGCATCTCCCGCAGTTTCTTGAACTGTAAAGAAGTTTACCAAAGTCATGTTTGTTTAAGGATTCATACCTTATTAGTAAATATTAATCATATATTTATATATTTTCTCAACCTGTCGATTGTAATGATAACTTGTCTACAAATCCATGCATTAATGGCTGTTATGCAATAATATTGCACATAACAATGAACTCTAATAAATGTATATGGATTGAATAAATATTTAATTAACCATAGTGTGAATTAAAATGCATATCACCTGCCTCCTTTGGATTTCTTTCAATAATCTTCATTGTCCTCCACTCTTTGCACTTCCTTGCTTGTTTTCCTTTCTGTCCACTTAATCTCCTCCACACTTACATTTCAAAAGGCTCCAATCTCCACCTGTCATACTTTAAGCAGCACAGGTAATAATGGGATACACCCCATGCAATATTCTTCTTCCTAACACAGGCCATTCGGACCATCAGTTATCCACTAATACCTGATAGCAGTCTGAGTCATGTACAAATTGGGATTAGCCTCCTTTCCATCCAAATTATTAATTTTTCCTGCATTATATACAAGTGTTTTTAAATGTATTCTAGGTTATCAAACGTCTTTTCGACATCTACAGTACGGGCGAATAAGTCGCGGTTGTACACTAATTGCCCCCTTATTAGTACCCAAATTGCTGCAATGCTTTTCCCCTTCCTCAAACCAAACTGATCATCCTTTGAATGATAATGATTTACCATTGCTCTCTATCCTCCTGTAGATGACCTTGAGTATCACGTTAGCTGCGTGCCAAATCAAACTTGATAATTTCTGTATTCCCTACAAATTGAAGCCTTTCCTGTTCTCTTTTCACAACTATAATAATATGATAGCGACGTAAGAAGGTGCTTAATTAACATAAATCTACCTATTTTCATAGCCAAATAAAGATTAATAAGTTTACCAATGGCTAATTAAGTGACCAATGATAATTTAAACCGTTCAAAGGTGTTAGAATAGACTTCAGCACATGTACCGACTTTTAAAAATCGCGGGACAGCGTCAACGTTCGAAGAATTATTTTGAAGTGTATTGAGAAAGGAAATGATTGGAAAAACGGTACAGATGAACTTTCAAAATTTTTACATTACTCTAGAGCTACAATAAATAATGCAGGCATACATTCCTAATTATTCTCCAATGTTGACATCTTTCATTCACGAAGTGAATCTTGTTTTTTCGATGTAAATTTATTAAATGATACTTGTGCTACTCAATCAGCTCATTTAAATCTCAAAAACATCCAAATGTAATTTTCATTTATCTAGTTACGTGATTATGTCTAATTATTTCGAGAAATCTGTTCATATGTGTGACCCGGATAAATATCCTCTCCTTTCGCATCAATCCATTGATTTCAAAGGAATTTCTCAAACGAAAGGAACAGATGAAGAATGAAATGCAAGTGCCTTGTTATAAAGGATTTCTTGGAAAACTTTAAATACTTGGTCAAGTAAATTGAGACAATGCCTTTATACTTTTAACGTTTGGTTGTCCAGTAGATTAAAACCTTCAGAATGTGCGATAAAGCTGAATTTGAAGTCTGCAGATTGTGTTTAAACAATCGTGGACTGTTGATGAATGTTTTCTGCGAGAATAGTAATTTACAATTCATGCTGGAAAAGACTATAGAGGATTTAATAGATGTTAAAGTAAGTTTTGTTGTCTTTATTACGTGTTTTAAAAATATGTTTGTAAGAAATCTTATATGAATTAGTATTTGGTTTACATATTCGGCACACTATTGTCAAATTGATATTTGAGTGAAAGGAGTTTGGTTCATTCTTTTGTTAATATCAGTGTATGAAATATTTTATTAGGTTGTGGAGGATGCAAATTATCCCTGGTTGGTCTGTTCTAACTGCATGGAGAAGCTTACGGAATTTCGGCTGTTTAAGCGTCGATGTGCCGAGTGTTTGTTTGTTTTCCATAATCGCATCCAAAGGGGGTGCAATCCTGCAACGAAAGACTGCATAACCAATCGAAAGGAGGTCAGTTGTATTGATTAAATTGAATTATATCAGAGGGGAAGGCATCTTGGGCTAAAAGGAATATTTCGTATGCATATTGCATCTTCTCTGAATAATATGCAGATAAACAATATTCTCATCACTAAGGTAATTGTGATCAATCGCTGTTCATTTAAAGTTTGACGAAAATACTCACTCCTCAAAAGGGGAAAAATGGATGCATTATGTATTTAATTTCTTGGATAATTTTTCAAGAGAGTTAATATTGGATGAAGTTTTCTCGGGTCTTCCACCGGGTCAGGGGTTCCATGGGAAGGCCAACATGGAACCCCTGACCCGGTGGAAGACCCGAGAAAACTTCATCCAGCAAATACGCCGGGAAAGCACCAGATCAGAGTTAATATTGTTTTTAAAAATGCAGTTTCTATCACTTACCCGAATAAACGGCAAAAAACATATAGACACTGTGCAAAAATTTAGCTTTTTGAATTAATAATTTAACCAATTCTTTCGCCGCTTACTTCTCGACAGGGTTTTAAATATTTCTTTATATATTTAGTCCACTAACAGCAGCAAGCCAATGACCTTCGCCAAATAACAATCAGTCTGCCTTCCTGTACAGAGAACCAACTTCACCCTTACTCTTTAGACCTTCCCTGGCCCCGCACCGCGTCTACACAATGGGTATTTAAACCTAAATGTGATTTACCTCTGTAAATTATTTAATTATTTACACTGCTTGCTGTTTTATTTTTTGGGCAAGATTAATTAAATACAACATACTTCTATTTCTCTGTCACTACCAAAACTTACACTTTAATTGTAGACCATATTATGTAACCCCTTATATGAATAGTTGATGCGAGTAATTAAATTACCTTTACATTCAAGTGTTTCAATTGACACAATGAGATAGTGCGCTGTGGTTCTCGTGCTAGAATTGTATAAAAAAGTTTGGCCAGAAGGATTTGCTGCCTTGATGTTATCATTTGTAAATGTTAACATTCTGATATTAATGAATTATAACATTTTTATGCTTTGCATTAGTTTGCTGATGAAATCAATAAAGAGTTTTGTGATGACCCAACTGTCAGCGGTGCTATTGACAAGAGGGCTGTGGACGTCCCAGATGACATGATCAATGTTAAAGTGGAGATTGACACTATCAGTGAATGTTCTGCTTCCCCAGTCAAGGATATTGAATCATTAATGGTTGCATCAATGCAGGAAGGTTGCAGTCATTGGTCTGTAAATGAAGAACCAGGGAATTTGGTAAGTGCACATACATGGTCTGATATAAAAGTAATGCACATTCTTTGGAGAAATGGAGTAATTGATCTTCTTACTTGTAAAAATGCTTATAAAATACCTCAAAAAATACTCTTCCCCTCCCCCCCTGCATCAATAATAAGTATACTTGCAAAGACAATGTCTGCCACACCCCTTAAGGCACCCTGAAACTCCATTTCTCGACAGGAATATCTCTCTCAGCAACATTGTAACATGCTTTTGAATGTTTAATCTGCAGTTTCTTTCCAATGCTTTCTTCCTTTCAGCTCTCTCTTTCTATTCAGTAAACGGGGGAATAAAAAATGTCAAATGGAGCCAAGGAGGACTGTAAGTGGGCTGGGGGAACACTCGGGTGATTCTCCTGGCCAGGAAGTTGGCCAAAAGAGCAAAGACGGGTGGGTGGCTGGGGGCAGTGTGGTGGTGCTTGACCATGTTGTGGGCCATGTAACAAATTCAAAAAACAACACACTTTAGTTGGTAGCACTACTTTCCACTAAGACTGCTCGAAGCAAACTGGCGACTGGCTGAGTTGGAAGGGAAGATGCCTGTCCATATTTCCCTACCAGTTTTATTACACTGCCATGGATAGTGGTGTCACAATATAATAATGCACATTACTTTCATAATGGACCATGTACTTCCTTCCTCCTTTCATCCTGTCCAACATTCCTATCTTATCATATTTCTGCCCCAACTTCCTTGCTTGCCCAACATTCTCCATTTTCTATGCATCTCAATCCCACTGCCAATCAATATGATCTTTGCATATATTTTTATTCCCTCCTGTCCCTGTTGGATTTCTCCCAACAATCTCCTCCCTTCTCCCCTCCTACCTTGCCTTTCGCACTTTGTGGTTTATTTTCTATTCATTCCACTTCACCTCTAGTGACCCAAAGGACTGCAGAACCTATTCTTCTGATTGTATTAATTATTAGGTGAATGTAAATACTTCTGTCAACCATGTGAATTCCATTGAAATGCATAGGTACATTTACTTCTCATCCTTGAACTCTGTAATACCTCAATTCAATTGGGGCATTTGCTTAATGTTTTGTATGGATATGCTCTATGTCTGTAATGTTTGTCTGTGATTTTTCAGGCCAATTCGCAAGATGGGGAATCACGCCCTTTGCCCTTTAATGAGAAAGTGGTTATTAAGGAGGAGTGGGACGTCAATGTTCCTCGAGAAGGAGGAGGCCAGGGAGCGGATCTGTCACAGGAACAAGGTAAGGGGACCTCACGACTGTTGCTGTTTTACTTTTACTTCATGCAAATCCCTTTCACTGCCCTCAGTGTTCTCCCTTCAGTGATGTTGTACTTTTGTTTTGTATGCCACCAGTATATGTAAAAACGATATTGCAAGTACATTGTATTTTTTGCTAATTTGTAAATGCCATCTCCAAATCTTGGATTAATATTATGTTCATTTTTTTTGATAAAAATTGTGATATAAAGGCAGTTTCTTTATCAGGGTATAGTCTTCATTCATACCATTTGGCAGGTGCTTTGGAGTATTGCCATTTGAAAGAGGTGTACTTTGAATTCATCATTCTTTCCTCCTTTGGATTTCTCCCAGCGGTCCCATCTCATTATACTATTAACACTTTCTCATTTTGTTTAACGGGCCTCTCCGACTACTCTGATCAAACTGGTGACCAGGTGTCTAGGAAGGGTAGATTCCTCACCAAATTTTCTGACCAAATTTACCCTGTATCCATGGATAGTCTCATCATGATAAAAATATCCACATTGTTTTCATGATGGACCTCTTACTCTGCTCAGATTTAAATCGCGACCGGCTGCGTTTGAAGAGAAAAATCCCCCGCCATTTCCCGACTGGTTATACTACACTGCGATGGATAGTCACATCACTGTAGATTCATGTGCATTACATTCATAATGGACCTCTCTGACTGCTCAGAGTAATCTCGCAAATGGATGTGATGAAAAGGTACTCCGTCAACACATTTCCTGCCTGGTTTTACCGTGCTGCCATGGAAAGTCACCACACAATAAATTTATGTAGATTACTTTCATAATGGACCTCTCTGACTGCTTGCAGAAAACTTGCGACTGGCTGCTTTGGAAGGTTGGGCCCATCATCACATCTTCTGAATGGTATTACTGCGTTTCCATGGATAGTCCTATCAAGATAAAATCATGAGCATTATTTTTATAATGGACCTCCCCGACTTCTTGGAGTAAACCATTGACCGGCTTCTTTGAAAGTTTAGACCACTAACACATTACCAAGCCAGTTGTCAGCACTGCCGTAAATAGTCGCGTCATGATAAAGTGATGCACATTAATTTCATAATTGACCTCTTTGACTACTTGGAGCAAACAGGCATCCAGTTGTGCAGGAATGGCAGACCTTCTACCACAACCCGTTTTTACCCAACCAGTTTTACAGCGCTGCCATAAATAGTCGCATCACAAAAAAATCATGCACATTACTTTCGTAATAGCCATCTCAGTATGCTCGGAGTAAATTGGCGGTGGGTTGCTTTGAAAGGATAGACCCCTCACCTCATTTCTCAACTGGTGAAAATACTCTGCCATGAATAATCACATCACAATCAAGTCATGTGCATTAATTTCACAATGGACTTCTCAGACTTCTCAGAGAACATTGGCGACTGGCTGCATTTGAGGGGTAGACCCCTTACTTGATTTCCTGACTGGTTAAACTGCATTGCCATTGACAGTCACTTCACATTAAAATATAGGGCATTAGTTTTATAATGGACTTCTCAGACTGATCAGAGCAAACTGGCCACCGGCTGCATAGGAAGGGTAGACCCCCCACCAAATTTGCCAATCGGCTTTACTGTGCTGCCATAAATAGTCCTGTCACTATAAATTCATGTGCAAAACTTTCATAATGGGCCTTTCAGACTGCTCGGACCAAAACTGACTGCCATCTGATGAATCCATGCTGTTTTCAGGAATTACTGTCGCGTAGTTTAGTTGATAGACAACTGTTTCACCCCCAGTCCTGGAGGCATCTTCAGGTCAAAGTGATCTGCATTGCAATTTGGCCGCTATATATAGGAGATGCTGGCTGGCTGGGAGCTCTCTGATTGGCTCCTTGGCGGCGAATGGGAAATACCCTTTTCCATGTGGAAGTCAGAGTGTAGCCGTTCTCACGGTTGAAGTTGTTGGAATTTTTCATTATTTCCACCGCTTCTCTAATGAGTCACGGAAAATAACGTGTTTCTTTGGCCAACACTCTTGTCTGGTCGAACAGGATCAAATATCCGGGTTCCGACCATGCATGTTCGGCAATTGCCAAAAGCCGGAACTGTTTCTTATCTGTGGCCCTTTGATGCTCCTTACTCCTGCATCTGATGGACCTTCCTGTTTGGCCGACATATGACTTCCCACATGTGCACTTAATCTCATATACACCTTCACGCATGAGATCAGGGATTCGGTCCTTTGGCTTAGGTAATATATCGTCAACTTTCTTGGCTGTTGAGAACCTAGTTATTATGTTCTTTAATGAGTACCATTGAGTCATCAATGGGTGTATTTGTGAAGAGAGAGACTACGTCAAAGCTCACTAGCACGTCTCGTTCCTTAACTTTTATATTCTTGATGGTGCAAATGAATTCCATGGAGTTTTTCACAGACAAGTCGGTTCTCCCGGCAAAGGATTGGAGAGAACATGCAACGTGTTGTGCTAGCTTGTAGGTAGGTGCATCGATGTTGCTTACAATGGGTCGTAGGGGGACCCCCTCCTTGTGGACCTTGGGTAGTCCATACAGACGCTGCTGATGAAAAGAGTCTCCATTTGTCTTCCGTTGGGATGGATGACCATTTGATTTTCTCCCTTGTGAGTCGTTCTATCTTTGCTGTTGGGTCAGTTGTCAGTCCAACTCCAACAGTTGTCCATCAACAAAACTACGCGATGGTAATTCCTGAAAACAGCATGGATTCATCAGATCAAAACCACAGAAGCCTAAGGATCAATGCCTGCCATCTGCTTTTGAAGGGTAGACCCCTCATCTCACATCCCGAATGGTTTTACCTTGAATCCATGGTTGGTCCCATCACAATAAATTCATGTGCATTACTTTCATAATAGACCCATCTTACTGTTCCGAGCAAACTCTCGACCAGCTGTGATGGAAGGGTAGACCCCTCACCATATTTCCTATCTGGTTACCTCGCTGCCATGGATAGTTGTGTCACAATAAGATCATGTGTATTAATTTCTTAATGGACTTCTGAGACTATTTGAAGTAAGTTTGCAATCATCTGCTTTTGATAGGTAGACTCCTCATCTCACATCCTGACTGGATTAACGTTGCTGCCATGGATAGTTGCATCACGATAGAATCATCCGCATTGCTTTAATAATGGGCCTCTCTGACTTCTCTGAGTAAACTAACAACTGGCTGCATTGCAAAGGCAGACCTGGGGTTGAGTTGGGTTGGGTTGGGTCTGGTTTGGTTGAGTTGGGTTGGGTGTTTTGGCACTGCCATGGATAGTCTCGTCTTAATGAAATCAGGTGTGTTACTTTCATAATAGACCTCCCTGACTGCTCAGAGCAAACTGCCACCCAGCTACATTGGAAGGTCAAACCCATAATCACATTTCCTGACTGGTTTAATTGCACTTCCATGGATAGTCACGTCATAATAAAATCAAGCGCGTTATTTTCGTAATGGACCTCTCAGACTGCTAGGACCAAACTGGCCACCAGCTGCTTTGGAAGGGTATAACTCTTACCACATTTCCTCCCTGTTTTTACTGTGCTGCTTTGGATCGTCCTGTCACAATAAAGTCATGTGCATTACTTTCAAAGTGGACCATTTATTTCCGTATTCTTTACAAATTGGAGCCTTTACCTTTTTTAAAATGAAACTGTCACTGAACCCTCATGTCAATACTATGATATAATCCCCTCATCCCACGTTTTTTTATTCCCATAATTAGTTAGCAGTTCTTGTAATAGTGCTTATCCTTTAAAAGATTTGTAACTCTATTCACCACTATTATATTCACAATTTATTATTCAAATTGCTAAGTTTAACTTGGAATAATGTCGAGATTCATGACATATTCGATTAACACATTTGGCAGAAGCATTTAATAACATTATGAATTTTGAAAAAATGTCTCAACTAATGCAATGTATATTCCTTAACCCCTTGCCCTGAAATGACAAGTCTAGCTCGTCATGGACTTCCAATGCCAAATCGCACAATGACGAGTGTAGCTCGTCATCAGATTTTCATAATTTTAGCATTATTTAGGGGAACAATATAAATATTTTGAAAGTTGAACAATGTTAAAACATCCATAATGTACATAAAGAACTCATATTTCATGAAATATGATACATTGGAAGCAATAAAATGATATTATACGAGTAGCGATAGCTGTGTTCTCGGTGTTCTTATGGGAAGATGATTCATTCGTCAACTTTTTAAAATCCTACTTTGGGCAGTAGATTTGAAATCACACTTGCTCAGGAACTACATCCCCGATTGCCATGAAATAAATTGAGTTCTCTTCCATACATATTAGAAATTCGAAGACTATGTTATTTTTGCCCAAAAAAATTTACAAATAATTTTTCATCAGCATACTGTTGGTAACATTATTTGTTAAACACTGTTACAATTTGGAATCTTTGGCAAACTGTTAGCCATTCTTTTGTAATATTATTTTCTTTCATTTTCGGATTTGGTGTCCACCTAAAAGAATCAAGTTTCCTATTCACTCTCTTTTATGTCTACGAGTGTTATATGCTGACTTTGCCTTCTCAAAAAGGGTGTTCCTATTACACAATGAGTCAGCTCAGCTTTTCTTGTGGTGGCTATGCAGTTCCTTCACGATAGGCTTAGTTTGAATATGATCATTCATGTGATTAGACGGAGTGTGTTCCAGGTGTATATTATACTTGAAAGTAAACAAAAAAAGAAGAAAAGTATAACTAGTTTTCGTTTGGATGTTGCAGAGGCGTTATTGGCAAATGTCACTCTGCCAAATTACAATGTGCGTGGATGACCTTTACATGGTGACATACCTGGCCGACTGCAAGCTAAAAATTGGGCTCATTTTCCTGAACACATCCCATAAACAGCAAAGAAACATCATCCAACTAAAAGATGTCTAAAAGATCATATATGCTTCAAGAATAATGTCAGAAGTGACACAACCTAGCAGTGTAAACTCTGCCAGGTACCCTTACATTTGTGAGAGTGTTTTGAGAAGTATCATACTTTCTCTGATTATTAATGATATGTATGTATATGATATTATGTATTTCAATCTATTCTATAATAATGTTGTCTTACTTTGAACATGGATATTGCCCAATTTTTAACTTTATGTATAGATTTTTCAACAACATATATGCCATTTTATTTTTTCTTAATATTTAATATTATTATTATTTAAGTTGTAGTTTATAAGAGAAATGTCTTGATGAAAAATGAAGTATTAAACTAGATACTTTATAATATAAAATAATAATCACTTTTTATTTCACTGTTCTACGTTGATTACAAGCTACAAAATATCATTTCATTACCTACCATTCCATTTAAAAAGAACCACAGAAAAATTAAATAGATGATAGGAGCACGATATTCAGAAAATAAATTGAAGTGGAAGGGGTTAATGAGTGGATAAATGTATTAAGTGGAGTGGAGAGGGGAAAATATGTTTAATGTTAATGTTTCGTATGCGTGATGCCATTGCAGTAATGAGATCACTAGTCGAGAGGAATATAGAATACAATCAGGACGTTTTTGCCTGTTTTGTAGATTTCGAAAAAGCGTTTGATAGAGTGAATTGGGAAAAATTAATGCGTGTATTGCAGAAAATAGGAATGGATTGGAGGGACAGGAGACTGATCCGCAACCTGTACATGTCTCAGACTGCTCAGGTGCGAGTGGGGAACGGAGAGTCCGGATGGGCAGTGTTAGGAAGAGGTGTAAGGCAGGGTTGCCCATTGTCACTGGTACTGTTCAACGTATATGTAGAGGAAATGATTAAAGAGGCATGGGAAGAACTGGAGGTAGGAATGAAAGTCGGAGGGGAATTCGTAAAATCGGTTAGGTTTGCTGATGACCAAGCATTAGTTGCTCAGTCAGCCAAGGGGTTGCAAGCATTGTTGAGTGAATTGGAGGTTCAGTGCGATAAATATGGGATGAGAATAAATATTAATAAAACAAAGGTTATGCGATTTTCCAGAAAGAAAAAGGCTAAGCTAAATATTAAAATAGGCGGGGAAATATAGAGCAGGTAGAACAGTTTACATATCTCGGAAGTGTTTTGGACCAACACGGTCAAAGTGGTAGGGACGTAAGGAGAAGAATTGCGCTAGGCAAGGAGGCTTTCTCAAGGAGGAGGGAGTTGATGACGGGGACGTTGAGTAGGGATGTTAAGACAAGACTCGTAAAAACTCTGATATGGAGCGTAGCTATGTACGGCGCGGAAACGTGGTCGCTGAAGCAGGAGGATAGACGTAGATTGGAGGCTTTTGAAATGTGGGTGTGGAGAAGAATGGAAAAGGTGAAATGGACCGAAAGGAAAACAAATGAGGAAGTACTACAAATGGTGGGGGAGGAGAGGGGTTTGTTGAGAGAAATCCTATGGAGGCAGGAAAAATGGATGAAGGGCGTATTGAGCGGTAGTGGAATGTTGAAGAGGGTAATAGAGGGAAGAATGTTGGGCAAGCGAGGTAAGGGTAGGAACAGGATAGGGATGTTGGACGAGATGAAGGGAGGAAAGAAGTACACCGAGATGAAGAGGGACCTGATATAGATTAGTTTGCTAGGTGAGGAGTCACAAAATGTTTATTTGATAGTTGGGTCCATCCAAAAACCTACCTTAACCGGTAGATTACCTAAAAAAAAAAAATATATATATCAATGATATGTTAATGTTTCATTTAAGTCCATTGGCTGATTTTACTTACATACTCGATCGTGGCAATAATCTTTTGTTTATATAGAAAATGGAAAGTTATGAGTTTTTGGCAGTAATTAAAAAACATCTATTCGAAAAACATTTAATCAAAGTTTTGGAAACAGTTGAGGCCACACTGAATTGACTGGGCATGGTGCTTTTAAGTATGAATTTAATATATTAGAATAAAACTGGATTGGTACTTGCAGTCCTGGCAAGTTTCTTTGATGATACTTAACAATTGACAAATCATAGATATACTAATACACTATAGATATGCTAATAATAAAGTTAAGAAAAAAGTTGGTTTCTGAAGGCGATATGGATCCAAAGAAGAAATTGGTAGACAATGCTGACAGGTCCATTATTTTCTTGAATACACTAGGAATTATCTACTTCAATGGCTTGCATAAAGGATAAGCCATAAATTGAGAGAATTATCGATTGTAATTGCACTGTTTGAACAAATAAATCAGGAAGTAGCATGAATTTGTTGGTTTGAGGATCTACTTTGTAAAATTTGTTTTATATTCGATAAACACATTTGACAGAAGCAGAGGATAACATTAAAAAAATTGAGAAAATAATGTCTTCACTAATACCATGTCTTCTCCCTTAGGAATTGATATGTGCATTAAGTGGAGCATAGAGGAGAAGACTTAAATATTGTAAATGTTTTATTTGAGTCCATTGCCTGGTTTTACTTTCATACTCAATCGAAGCATCAAACATTTGTTCATGTACATTAATATATTCTCTGTCAAATAAAAGCAAATAAGCTTACCTATGAACAATAACACATCAAATCCATGGTACATGATCCTACTTTTTCAGATGATGGCCAAGGAGAAGATGGCACAGGGAAGGAAGGTGACCAGAGACAAGATGGTGCAGGGAATGGTGAAGGGCATCTCCTGCACGGGTGTCAGATTTGCAAAAAGGTATTCAAAGAAAGGGAACTTCTTAATGCTCACATTAGGCGTGTCCACCTTGAGAAGGGGAAGCAATTCAGATATGATGTTTGCTCCGATGCATTTGAGTGCAAAAGTGATCTCCATGAACATGTGAAAGTGGTGCATGCTGTGAGAAGGGAGTATCGATGCCAACAGTGCTCCAGACACTTCCAAAATATTAATGAACTCCGAATTCACTTGTCGACACACACTTCGGAGAGGTCATACAAATGTGAAGTATGTTGGAAAGCATTTAAAGAAAAGGTAAACCTTAGAAAACATATATTGACACATAAAAGTGAAAAGCCACACAAATGTGAGATGTGTCCAAAAGCTTTCTCTCTAAAAGGTGATCTTAAGAGGCACATCGGGACACACACTGGCAAGAAGCAGTACAAGTGCCAGCTGTGCTCCAAGGCATTCGTGCAAAATGGTGCTCTTCAGAGACACATGTCAACGCACACTGGCGAGAAGCAGTACAAGTGTGAGGTCTGCTCCAAAACGTTCTCTCAAATAGGCAATCTGAAGAGGCACATGTGGACACACACTGATGAAAAGCAGTACAAGTGCATGATCTGTTCTAAGGAGTTCTCTCGCAAACACTACCTCGAGAGTCATTCTTTGAGTCATTCTGAAAAAATGGAATATAAATGTGCCATATGCTCCAAAGAATTTAAACGTAAAAGTGACCTCAGCAGACACAAGAAGCAGCACACAGCGGAAATAACTGCCTGAAGTGCTACCACTGCACATTCACATCCATCTACCAAAGAGTGCCGAGGCCACATATAATTGGAATTGACCTGAATGTTGAGGATTCATTAATACAGTCATCAACTCTTTCCACCAATTCCCTCACACTGCCAAGAAGCCATAATTCAGAACTTGTTAAAATATTGTGATGAAATATTAATGCTCACAGCAATTATTTTTATTTTAATATTAATATTAAAAAGGGATACATATTCATTCGAGTAATTGGCTGTAAAATGATAGTTTTAATCACAATAAAAACTATTCCTTCCTTTAAGAATTATTTATTTAAAAACCATCCAAAAACGGCACAAAGGCTTTTACATGGGTTGACAGGCAATACTTACTCAAAAATATATATTTAGAAAAGAAAGGGTAAAAGCAATAAAAAATACTGAAAAATTAACAAAATAAATGTTAAGAACAGCTATAAGATAGCATGAGAGCTTGCATGCCAGCAAAGAGGGCTAAGTCACTATCTGGTGTTTGAGGAAGCAGGTGAAAGCGGTGAGTGAGGAAGAGAGGTCCAGGAACAGATTATGGTCCATTGCGGATTATTACATCATGGTTAGGGAATTAAATGTAATGGGGAGTCGATAGAGGGAATGTTGTGAGACCGAGAGATGGAAATTTGGAATCTGCATCAGACTCAAGTTACATGTTGGTCGATAGGGAACACAAATTGAGAATATAGGATGAAAATGTGGAGAGTTCCATTGAAGATGCTACGTAAGAATTTCATATTACATAGCAATCGACGGCGGTAGAGATGGTAAATACCAAGTGAAGAGAGAGTAAAGTCCCGGGTTGTATTTTTGAGGGAAGGGATTTGATAACGGGGAATGGCAATAAAGAAATTAAGAGGTCTGTTGTGTAACTCTAAAGTAGTTTGGGAGGTGGTGACCATTTTGTTAAACAGCATTCTAAAATTGGGAGGATACAACCAAAAATCACCATCCTAAGGACAAGAGGATCATGAACGTCAGTGTGGCGATGAAGTAGGTAGGTAGGTGAAGTAGTAAAACTATTGACATCGCTCTCCTGACAATCCTTTGAACGTGCTAGCGAAAGGTGAGCATAAAAAATTACACCTAAATCACAGTAAGAACTGACAGATGGGACAGGGCTATTTGAAAGAGTGTATGAAAGTGGAAGTGGTTTGCGGCTTAAAGTAAAGGTCATAATAGCTGATTTGGAGGGATTAATAATGCATAGCTGCCAAATGGAGCACCAAACAGTGACAGAATTGAGAGCAGATTGTAGGAAAATGGCATCAGATGGGCAAACAAGCTGTTCAAAAATGTTGCAACCGTCTGCATCAAGCAAAATACTGCATCCAAGGTAGACGACATTGTCAATAATGTCGTCTAAATAAAGTGAAAAGAGTAAAGGGCCAAAGATACTGCCCTATGGTACCCCGGATGGTATAAAAAGAAGAGTGGAGGAAATGCCACCATTAAGAACATGCTGTTTGCGAGAGCTAAGAGTGCTGCGGATTAAAGAAAGAAAAATAATAATTTGAAATTTAAAGGAAAATAATTATAATTTCACAATTTGCTCTATGCTAATGTTTTCACTACATATATTGTGCTCTGTGTCAAATGATTTTAGGTGTGATTTCACTTTTTGGACATCCATCCATATATTTATTAACTATGAGGCTTCCATCATCTGGTTTAAACTCTGTTCCCAATATTTTTATCGTGTCCATTGAACGAGAATAGTCCCCATACACAAATTCTAGAAATGCATTTCTCTTCGTAATAAAAACTCAAATACTATTCCCACCAATTCCATAACTCTGCCAAGAAGCCATAATAAGTATCTTTTATGGTTTTGTACGAAAATAAAATAATTACCAAAATATAATTCTCATTTTCTATTATTTAAATGAACACTTTTGATTGATGATGATTTTACACTGTTCTTTATTTTGGTACTACTAGTTGCAACGCTTGGGTGTTAGGATGCTTGGCAAAGTGAGATTGTGTGAGGTTGCATTTCTTAAAACAGCATTCATGTTCCTCCGCCTGTGTTTTTAATTATCTTCCTATGTAGATAGCAAGTCCTTGCAAGTTAGCTTATAAATGCCACTTTTATTATGTTTTTCCCCTTTATCTTTTGTACTGATTTCAGTGATGATGATGATTCAAGGATTTCTGTAGCCAGCTCTGCCAGAAAGGTTCCCCGCCATCCAAATATATCCTAGTGTCATTTGATGTTACAAACCTTTTTACAAATATCTCTGTTTTTGAAGCATTGGTAATGGCAGAAAAAGTGCTTAAAAGTTCTGGGGTCTAACCACCCTTCCTCAATGAGTGTATGTCACTACGGAGATTGTGTGTTGAACAAAACTATTTCAAGTCAACAATTTATTATCCTGTCCAATAAATAAATGAACTGAGACCATAAAAACTTTATTTTGCAAAATTTAGTCTGCATCAATTTTATCCGCTTCAAAGTATTCTCCAATTGTACGTTTTGCACTTCTTCCATCTTCTTTTTTTTCACCGTTTAAAGTACCCTTAGGAAGTTCTCAGCAGTTAGGCTTTATGGTTTTCTCATCATTTCCTCCTTCATTTTGTCCACCTATTCCCAGTTATGTCCCCTCAACACTTTGTTGCATTATGGGAATAGTAAAAAGTGGCAGGGGGCTAGATCTGGCGAATATCAAGGATCAAGGTGATTAAATTTTTTGCCACAAACTGCCAAACAATCAATGCTAAATATACAGGGTCATTGCCATGGTAAAGGATCCATCCATCATGTCTGTCCTAGGAAGGGAAGCCTGCGCCACTTGGCTTCTGCAGCGCACAGCAATGGTTACACGCCCCAATTAATTGACCGGTTATACCAGAGTAACAGGAAAAAACTACGCACGCAGTTAATATATGGTTTCAATCATAATGATTTATCAGAAGCCAAGTGGCGCAGGCTTCCCTTCCTAGGACAGTTGTCTCTCTCGGTCTCTAAAGTGTTACCAAAAAAACGGATAAAGCCAGCCTTTTACAATAGACGCAACTTGCGAAACATCCTTGCAAATAATAAAGACCAGATCCCAAAATCTGAAAGGAGCAGAGTGTCTAAGTTAACTTGTGAATGCTCCGCCGTCTACGTAGGCCAGACGGGAAGGAAGTTCCGAGAACAAGTGAAGGAGCACCAAGCCTGCCTGAAGAACGGGAATGAAAAATCTCAATTTGCCAAGCATTTAATTGACCAGAACCATAAAAGTGATTTTAGCATGGAGTTTCTACATTTCGAAAGAAAAGGCCCCCGGTTGGACATTCTGGAACATATGGAGATATCGGAAAGAGCAAATTCTAACTGTAATATAGTGTACGATGTGCTATGCAACTCCCAGTCCCCCCTCCTCAACCTAAAACTCCCAAACTCATTGTCCTATCTCTACTAACCCAAGGCGGACCCCCGCCAGGCAACCCTTTCCCTACCATGCTTCCTTAACCTTCCCCCCCTCCCCCCCCGGAAGTTCCGAGGAAAGAGGACCTAACCTTGACTCCTCCTTCACAGTAATACCCCAATCCCCGCTCTTTTCCCTCCCCCACCATCTCCTCTTCCTTTCTTACATCCATACACCCACCCCACCTACCCATTTTTTCTAGTATACAAGGAAAGATTTTTGCCTGTAATTCACCTGATGATGACGCTGAGCGTCGAAACCTAGGTTGTGATTAAAACATTTTATGTGGAAAAACCAAGGGTTTCTTTTGCAAATATGTATCGTTTCCACTAAGTGATGCCTGAAGTTATCTCCTTTAACATAACTGGCACCAATGCACAGCTCATTGGGTCTCAGGCAACTATTGCTGCTAGTGGGCGGGGATATAGTCCATGTCATGGCCGCCAGATTGCACCAGTTCACGTATTTATTGGGCAGACCATGTAGACTCCCTTGTTATCAATTGACTTCACAAAAATAGCGAACCTTTTCCTTGAGGAACAATTTCAGAGGAGTGGTGCAGGAAATTCAATTGCATTACCTTTGGAATGCAGACTGTATATGGAAGGGAGATTGTTTAAAGCAGACACACCCTGCATCTTATTGGCTGCGGGTATTATGGGTATAACTTTGACCTCAAATGCAAAAGCCAGGAAATAGAGTTTCTACTGATTGATCTTTGTCCAATGGGGCAGACAAGATTGTAGTCTTCATTACAGATGTTAATAACAACACTGTTTTGAGCCAAAACAGAATATTGGATTATAAGCACAGATTACTAATTACGTTGGGGACATGAATATCTGTCACCTTCCAGCATTGATGTGATCATTGATGAGCCAGTATCAATTGCCTGAGGAACAGAGCATCCACTGGTAGAGTTAATCTCCTACTTAACAGTGATCATGTCATCTTGGACATCCACAGCACTACTGTCAACAGCATCACTGGCAATTTTGTCCTCATTAATCTTCTTCATGATCTCACCGGGGAAACTAATGCAAAGTATATCCACATTACAATTCAATAATGGCAGATGATAAACATTTCCAAATAAGAGCATCAGACCAACAAATCTTTCAAGCTAAAGAAAAACTAGAGCACTGGTAAAAAACCTAACCACTTTACAAGGGTAATCCAAGAAGTACCTGACCCAACAAAGAAAATAAACATTTTGGAAAAAAATGTATTTATTTTTCAACACAGTCTCCTTTCAGCTCTATAACTTTTTCCAGCGATGTTCAATAAGTTCGATACCCTTTTTATTATAAGAAATTTTTTGTTCCTCAAAAGAACCATTAATTGCTGAGGCATCACTTCTTCACGGTTGGAAAATCTTTGACCACCTAGCCATTTCTTCAAGGGTGCAAACAGAAAATAATCCAAGGGGGCTAAATCTGGTGAATAGGGCATATGAGGTAGCAATTCAAACTTTAATTCATGCATTTTGGAAATTGCAATAACGGATTTATGAGCTGTTGTATTGCCTCGATGAAGCAACACTATCTTCTCAGCCAAAATGCAGCCGCTTTTGCTTGATTTCTTTGTTGGACGTCTGCAATAAATTCACATAATACTTGCCATTGATAGTTTTCCTCCTCTTTTTCAAGATAGCCAATGAAAAGTATCCGACCCGCATCCCTAAAAACTGACGCCATGACCTTGCCTGCAGATGATATGGTCTTTGTCTTCTTTGGAGCCAGTTCTCCCTTTTGAATCCATTGTTTTGATTGTTCTTTTGCCTCGGATGTGATGTAATGGACCCATGTTTTATCCATGGTTATGAAACGGCACAAAAATTCTGCTTTGTTGCTGTGGAACTTTGTTAAACACTCAATCCAAACATCTTCACGACACTGGTTTTGCTTGAGTGTGAGCAAACGCAGCACCCATCTTGCACACAGCTTTCCCAAGTCTAAATTTTCAGTTAATATGCGATGCACTGCACTTTTTGAAATGCCTACTATGTTTGCTAGCTGGTACACTTACAGTTGACGGTCATTCGGTATCACTTTGTGGATTTTCTTCATCGTTTCTGGAGTCGTCACCTCCTTGTTTCTGGAGTCGTACCACCTTGTTTAGACTCTGCTATCCGATATTTTACTGTTGTAAACAAAGGAGCAGACTCGCCCAAAATAGAATTCATTTCAGCTTTTATATTGGTTGGGCTGAGGCCTTTCAAATAAAAGTATTGTATTACATAACAATGACCAGTTTTCTCCATTTTCACAAATTCACTGTAAACATTCACTATTGATGGCTGCCAATTGAATACTAAGGAAAATGGCGCCTTCAAACTTGAAACATATGCTTTGTAGATTGCATAATTACTAATACATTTATTTTTCAAACAAATACTACAATCTAGGTCACACTGGGTACTTATGGGACCACCTTCATAGATGATCATGAGTATCACGTTAGCTGCTTGCAAAATCAAAATTCCTATATTTCTGTATTCCTTACAAATTGAAGCCTTTACCTTTCTTAGAATGCTATTTCTAATGCAATCCACACAAGTTTTCTCCTCATGAGACGTAAATGTGGATGAAACTTGGATAAACTCCAAAGATAAAGTCTTTTAAGTGGGTTTCTTAAGGCGATCCAATTTTGAAGAATGTGAAATGGGTAGGCAAGATGATTAGCATGACTTTCAGGAATGCATGAATTGCTTGCCTAAAGGATAAAGCATACTAGAGAAATTTAAGAATCGTTAAATACCCCGCCTGGGCAAAGAAATCAAGAAAAAACATTCCTCTTTTGTAAAGAAAAATTCTATTCCTTCAAGCCAATAAAAAGTTAAACAACTGTGCAGTTTATGTGGCAAAAGTTATGGAATTAAGGTTTTATTAACTAGTCCAACATTCACGTATTCACCACATCTTGTCCATTGTGACTTTTACCAATTTTCAATCTTGATAAAATAGAGACCAAAGAGTCATGTCAAACTAGGTCATTGCACATGCCTATTCTGAGAAGACCTTCCAAAATCGTAATTCTTGGATGACCTAGAAAAAGGTGGATATACGCTGGTTGTCTTGTGCTAAAAGGAGATTTCGGTTTGAAAACTGAAGAAAATCCATCCCAAATCTATCTTTATCTGTACACATTGAACAACCCATATCCTGACAATAGGTATCTTCAGGAAGTAATTATAAAAGTGTGCTTTCCAGGTATGTCATGCAGCTTCCACATCTACTGTCTCTTCAAAGTCCTCTTTCTGATATTTGGCATTCAATTGGTTTAACTATACGATGATATCTTGACCGTTCACAATTGGTTTTGTATATACGGTATATCTGTATGAAAGCTGTTTCCGCTGCAAATCTTCAAAGTAACGATATCCAAATAAATGCTCTCGAGAAGAATTAATGTATTTCCTACTAGATTCCTACGTTTATTTAAATGCTTTCTACAGTTTTAAGGTTTGATCTACTTTGCTGTTTCTAAAACTAAACAGTTAGTAAAATTAGATTATTTTACTAACCCTGACAATGTGATAGCAATGTCAGAAGTTGCAGTAATAACATTAGTCTATGTATGTTCATAGCTAGATAAAGGTAAACTAGTTTATCTTTGAATAATTAAATGATTAATCTTATCTTTAAACCATTCAAAGGTGTTTGAATAGACTTCAGCACATGTATCGACTTTTAAAAATTGCGGGACAGCGTCAACGTTCGAAGAATTATTTTGAAAAGTACTGAGAAAGGAAATGAATAGAAAAATGGCACATTTGAATACACAATATTTTTTTACATTGCTCTAGAAGTACGATAGATAATGCACGCATACATTCCTAGATATTCTCCTCTGTTGACATCATAAACAAGGCAAATATGAATCTTTTGACCAGGATCTTGAATGAGCGGGGCATTGTCGAAGTGAATCTTTTTTTTCGATGTCAATTTATTAAACGAAGCCTGTTCTATTCCATTAGCTCATTAAAATCTCAAAAACATCTGAATGTAATTTTCATTTATCTAGTTACGTGATTAAGTCTAATTATTTCGAGAAATGTGTTCATATCTGTGACCCGGATTAAGATCCTCTCTTTCATATCAATCGATTTCGACAATGAAAAGAACAGATGAAGAATGAAATGTAAGTGCTTTGTTGTCACTTGTAATATTTTGTGTTTTACAAACTTGTGATACTAAGTCAAATAAATTGTGAAAGATGGCATTGTACCTTTAACGTTAGCCTGTCCAGTAAATCATTCTGTTTACTTTAAGACGATCAGAATGGGCGATAAAACCGAATTTGAAGTCTGCAGATTGTGTTTAAACAGTCGCGGACTGTTGATGAATGTTTTCGGTGATAATAGCAAACTACAATTCATGCTGGAAAAGACTATAGAGGATTTAATAGATGTGAAAGTACGTTTCTTTCTCCGCGTGACGTGCTTTATTTAATTATGTGTGTTAGAAATTTTCGGTAAAATGAGTTAGTAGTTGGTTTATATGCTCTGTACATTGCTGTCAAAAAATATATTCTTATTTGGGAAGAAGGAGTTTTGTGCGTTCTGTTGTTAATATCTGTTTATGAAATATTTTAATAGGTTGTGGAGGATGCAAATTTTCCCTGGTTGGTGTGTTCTACCTGTATGGAGAAGCTTACGGAATTCCGGCTATTTAAGCGTCGATGTGCTGAGTGTTTGTCTGTTTTCTATGATCGCATCCAAAAGGGGTGCAATCCTGCAACGAAAGACTGGATAATCAATGGAGAGGTCAGTTTTATTCATTAAATTGAACTATGTCATCAACGAATTTCAGGTAAAAAGGAATATTTCGTTGCATCTTCTTTGAATAATATGCAGAAAAACCATTTTCTCGTCACCACGATCATTAGGATCAATCGTGGTTCATAATGTTTATGTTATCTAAATTTTATTTACCTCGGTTTATTATTTAACTCTATAAACGTAATTCTACCTGACTCCCTGTTTACAAGTTATTAATTCTGTTCCTAAATCTGTGCAAAGTGGGGTCGTTGAGTTGTGCCTTGGAATCTCTTAATAGTACGGTTCGAACAGCGACGGTTGAGACAGATTACAGTTAAAAGCGGGTATTTGGATGAATTGGATGGCCGCTAATATTTACAACAAAGTAAAGATTTAGATGAAAGAATGGAGTGATTATGGATTGCAGTCATAAAAAAAGCTGTTTCTTAATGTTTATTATGATAGTTTCATAAAGGGATTAGTTTTCATACTACTGCTCTAGTTTTTGTTTAGCTAGAAAGATTTGTTGCCGTGATTTTCTTATTTTGAAATGTTTATAATCTGTCATTATTGAATTGTAACGCATGAATGCTTTGCATTAGTTTCCCGATGAGATCAAGAAAGAGATCGATGAGGATGCAATCCCCAGTGAGGCTGTTGACACTAATGCTGTGGGTATCCGAGATGACATGATCGTTGTCAAGGAGGAGATTGACACTGCCAGTGGATGCTCTGCTGCTCCAGAAATTGATACTGGCTCATCATTAGTCGCATCAATACTAGAAGGTGACAGTCATTGGTCTGGCAATAATGAAGCAGGGAATTTGGTGAGTGTTGTTTGTTTTGTGTGTATTCATGTTGTTTTAGGTATATACACATTGAATCCAGTGTTATTCAAAGTGAAACATTGCTATATACATAGATGACTTCATCAAAGTAAAATGGAAGTGTTGAATAAAAAAACTTGGAGAGCACCAAACAATTTAAGAACACATAAAAAGAACACTCACACTTTATTTCTTAATAATTTCGACGGAACTTAGCTCTGTCTTCCTCAGAAGAAACAGTAGTATTGCCTGCTGGTATAGGGGAGGTGAGGCATGCGAGAGAGAGAGAAGGGGATGGGGAAAGAGAGGGGTGAAAGAAAGGGTTGGGGAAAGGGAGAAGGGAGGTAAAACCCAGGCCACGAACAACAAAATGAATGCAGATGAACAAAGTATCTGCCTTTCTGATTTGAATCACTTCCACACCTTTCATATAATACATTGTATATATACATACGTATGAATTTTGTAGCGAGCACGCGGATGCTCTGAGTCTCTTCCACATTGTGTAGGAGATGTGTAATCAGGGAGTTAATTGAGTTTTGATATGTGGCAATGAGATTGATGAGAAAAATGAGTATTGGAATGTTAGCATATTCAAGGAGGGACGAAGTTGGGGAGGTAAGCCTGAAAGTGGGTTGGTTTTGGTACGTAGACCATTGGAGATTATTCCTAGTGTGATGCACAATGAAAGAAACTCAGTGTGACTGGTGTATTGGGTGATTTTTAAGGAATATTTTCTGATGTGGCATAACCATGAGGGGACGGGGTCAATGTAATTCATTTTAATGTATAGGAAGTAGGATAGGATAGGTGCAAATGTGATAGGGGCGGTGAGTGAAAGAGGAAAAAAAAGGTAGTACAGTGGTGAAAGGAGGGATAGAACACAGAGAAAGGTGGTTGCGACATAAAGCACAGGAACCAGAGACGTAGAATGTTGACAGAAGATGATGGATGATGATTCCAATACACACAAATATATAACACTTTTGTGAAAGTCTCACAGGCGTGAATAATAATATAAATGGAATTAGCACTAGTAGACAAAGACAAAAACACAGAAACATACAAAAAAGGGGAAACTCACTTTCATTCAAAAGATATTGGATTTTCGGTGTTCTAAACCACCTTTCTCAAGAAGAGGAAGGACAAAACTGAGGAAAAGTAGGGCCCAGAAGCACTGGGTAGAAGGGGAACGTGGGGAATGGTATCCGAGGGGAAGAGTGTGGAGGGTTTGAATCATTTCCTCCAGATATTGGTGTACGAGCACTGGTGATAATGGGCAACCCTGCCTTGCACCTCTTCTTAACACTGCCCATCCAGACTCTATTGCCCACTCTCCCCTGAGCAGTCTGAGATATGTACAGGCTGCAGATTAGCCTCCTGTCCCGCAAATTATTCCTATTCTCTGAAAAAACTTATTATTTTTTCCCTATTCACTCTATCAAATGCTTTTTCAAAATCTAATAAAAAGGCAAATGTATCCTCATTGTATTCTATATTCCTCTTGATTTGTGATCTCATTATTGCAATGGCATCATGCATACCTCTCCACTTTCTAAACCCAAACTAATCATCCCCTAAGTAATCATAGTGCTCTCTATCCTAATGTTGATGATCCTGAGAACAATTTCAGCTGCGTGGCTTATCGAAGTTATTGTTCTGTAGTCCTTGTATGATGTTCTTTTATGGATTTGGCAGTAACACTGATCTCACAATGTTTTCGAGCCAGAATCCTTCCTCATAGATACTATGAATCAGTCCATATAGTCTTCCTCCCACATTTTCCTAAACATTTACGTAATGGTGCACAAATGTTTATTCTCATGGGCTTTTTTAGTTTAATTTCCCTTATTGCCCTATCTATCTTATCGTCGATTATGCCTGGACCTAAGCTATCTTCATTGACTTCATGTTCCTTTTCAATGTCTGACCTTGTTGGCCTAATTTCTTTGCCATACAGTGCTTTTATATATTCTTTCCATCTCTCTTGGATCTTTTCTGTGTCAACTATTATCTTACCCTACTTATCTCTAACTGTTAGCACAAATCTTCCCTTGCTGTATAGCATACCAATTTCACCCTTCCTCTGCAAACCTTCCATATACTTGCACTGCATTTTCCAACATGCTTCTTTTACTTTATTTTTGACTGGTCTCAATTTATTATTTAACTCTTTGTATTTCATTTTGCCTAACTCTTGTGTTTACATGTTTCCATTTTCTTCTCTCGTCCATTTTTGTAATCATTTCATCTGTGATCCAAGGTTTCCTTGTCCTCCCGTTAACGGTTCCTATAGTGTCTTTTGTGGCTTTTGATATCCCTTTCTTGATACATTCCCATTTTATTTTGATAGTACTCAGCTCTTTACCATCATCAATGATTTTCTCTACAGCCTGCTGATCTCCTTCCTTGTTAATCCATTTAATGCTTCTACATTGAATTTCCTAACCTACCGCCCATGCCTTATCTTTTTGGGATGGATGCTACATTTCATGACAACTAAATTGTGGTCACAGTCCATATCTGCTTCCAAGAAGCTGTGAGAATTTATCACACTGTTTCTAAACTTGTGCCTAACCAGAATATAATCTAACTGATATCTTTCTAAGTCACCTGGTATTTTCCCTGTACGTGGGCAGTCCGATAAGTACTTAGTCTACAAAAGAAAAAACGAAAATTTTGGAAAATTGGTGATTTATTTCTCAACATAGTCTCCTTTTAGCTCGATACACTTGACCCAGCGATGCTCCAACTATTTTAACCCGTCTGAAAAATACGTTTTCTGGAGGTCAGCAAAATAGGCCTACGTGGCAGCGATAACCTCCTCATTCGACTCAAATTTCTGCCCAGCGAGTGCCTTTTTCAAGTTTGTAAACAAAAAGAAGTCGCACGGGGCTAAATCTGGAGAATACGGTGCGTGGGGCAGCAATTCGTTGCCCAATTCGACCAATTTGGCCGTGGCGACGGTGGAGGTGTGAGCCGGTGCCTTGTCATGGTGGAAGAGCACTTTTTTCTTCGCCAAATGGGGCCGTTTTTTCTGCAATTTGGCGTCGAATCGGCCCAATAATGCGGCATAGTAGAGCCGTGTGATCGTTTTGCCATTCATAGTCGATGAAGATCACATCTTGTGAATTCCAGAAAACGGTGGCCATCACCTTTCCGGCCGATAGGACAGTCTTCGCCTTCTTCGGAGCACGTTCGCCGGGTGAAGTCCACTGTTTCGACTGTTACTTGGTCTCTGGTGTGTACCAGTGGATCCATGTTTTGTGGACGGTCACGAAACGACGCAGAAACTCCTTTGGATTGCGCTTAAACAGCGTCAAACACTGCTTTGAAGTGGTCTCACGGTTGCGCTTGTTGTCCGGAGTGAGCAAACGCGGCACCCATCGCGCCGACAGCTTTCTCATGCCCAAAATTTCATGCAGGATATGACCCACACTGTCTTTTGAGATGCCTACTGTCTCAGCCGTCTCGCGCACCTTCAATCGGCGGTCTGTCAATACGAGATCGTGGATTTTTTTCACGTTATCCTCCGTGGTAGCCGTTTTCGGGGCACCTGGGCGTGGCTCATCAAAAACCGACGTGCGACCACGTTCAAACTCGTTAAACCAATTTTTGACGGTCGCTATCGAAGGAGAAGAGTCACTGTACATAGCACCCAAGCGCTCTTTGATTTCACTGCGCGATTTCCCTTCCAAAAACAAGAATCGAATTACCGACCGACATTGCTCTTTTTCCGTTTTCCTAGAATCCGCGGAGACACCTGCTTCCACACGTAGTCAAAACAAAACTACGAGTCCGATTCGGCTGAAATTTCAACAATAGCCGTCTATAACAATGTCCTACACGATAGTAAATTGTTCTTACGATAGTGGTGCCATCGGGCTGTGAAGCTAAGTACTTATCGGACTGCCCTCGTATACTTACACCTTTTGTGGTGTCTAAACCAAGCGTTAATGATGACTAACCCTGGTGTCCTGCCTCCTTTTCCTTCATCTACCATCACATTCCAATTCCCCATCACTATCAAAACTTTCCCTGTAGGGACACCCGTGATTATATCCTCTAACTCATCACATATCATATCGACTTCTTCCTCCTTGTGATTGCTCAGTAGCATGTAGATCTGAACAATGACCAAAGACTTGCAGTTGAAGTCTGTAATAGAGGGGAGAATGTTAAACAAACGAGGAAAAGGCAGGAATAGGATAGGGATGTTGAATGGGATGAAGGGAGGAGAGAAGTACACAGAGATGAAGAGTGACTTGATGTGGAGTAGGTTGCTGGATTGTGTTTTGTTAGGAGTCACAAAATATTTATTTCGTAGTTTCGTCTGTCCAAAAACCTACCTCGGATGATAGGTTCACTACTTTGTTTTCGGCTGGGGGTATTGGGTCTGTGACCTCTTTTGGTTGACAAATGGGGAAAACTGGTGTTTTGCACGGAGGATAGCATAGGTTACTAAGTGTTGCAAGATCCGGTTTTGAAAGAAAAGGAAGTTTGGGTGGGAGCTGTTTAAGGGGCAAGGAAAGTCCCACACAGGAGGGAGAGCCTTTAAGGAGGCCCTTGCATCTTTGAGTTAGATTTCGAAGTGCTGGGGAAAGTATACGGTTAACTGATGGAATTAAGTAAGGGGCTGAATTAGTTATGATTTTGTTCACTAAAAAGATAGAGGTAGTGCGACAGAGCATCACGCATGACTTCGTGTGATTGTTGGAATATGCCATTGTTTAAGTGCGGGTGAAGGCTAGGTGGGATACCAGAAAGGGGTCTTTTGATGACAAGGCCATTGGGAATGATACCTAGGGTCACAGCCAATATTGAAGCTGATTAGGGTAATTCATTGGGAAGGCAGGGAATATAGAGTTGAGGAAAAAAGGAGACAGTGGTGAAGGAAAGAGGATAGAAGACTCACGGTGATGATGCGACAGCAGACAAACAGGAACAGAAGATATGATGAAGGCTAATAAAATGTTTATTGGCTATATTAGCCAAAAATATAAATATCTTTCAAATGGAACACTCTCCGGTGATGCACAAACACACCGATATAGAATTTTTAAAACATAAAAACACAAAGAATGGACACTAACATATAGTATGTAGTTGACATTTTGATGGCACGACCATCGTCATCAGACTGATTTTCTCCGGAAAGAGCGGAGAGGACATGTGCAGGGGAAGGGTGAGGGGAGGAGAAGTAAGGGACCAATGGGAAACGGACAAGGTGGGGAAGGGGAAATATAGGCAGCTATTGGATGCAATCAGTAGGCTTGGTTCAGCCGGAGGGGTTTAAAAGACTGCAGCACCCAGATAAGCACCATCTCGCAGGTTCTCACCTCTATGCTGCCTGGAGAATTGGGAAGGGTTTCAATCACCGTAACAGAGAACAGTCATCAAAAGATTGGTAGTGGGAAGCATTATGAGTTGGGATGGGGTAATTAAGGAGGTGTGTGATTTGGTGGAAGACTGGTGGTTATTCAGTCGGAGGGGAAGGGTGGTCGTGCATTCATTCACGTAGAAGGCAGTATAGATATATATATATATACATAGACGTATATATATATATATATATATATATATATAAAATACGCACTAATTAAGAAACATGTACTCCTAAGTCATAGTCACAGTTGATGATGATTCCTGATACTCTGTTGAAGATGGTCATGGCCATTGAAATGTTAAGTTGATATCCTTCTGTTTATCAAATCTGTTATTATTTCCTTCTGCTAAAGATTTTAAAATGTTTTTTTAACAGATGTACCTCTATGTATCACAGTCTTAAACACACCACTGCCAAACAATGTACTCCTCATTTGGCCAACATTCTCTAATTTATGTACGAGGGTCATCCGGAAAGTAGTACCCGTTCGTGCCGCATGAAGTGCTGACGACGCGAGTAGCCGCTGGACGAGGTCAGATAGCTTCAGTGGCTTGTCTGCCTTCTCTGAGCCAAGTTGCGTGACGCTAGCATTGCCTGTGTTGTTTCTGTGATTGTTTACAATGTTTAAAAAAATTGAGAACGCCGCCAGTTGTGAAGTGAGGGCAGTGATTAAATTCCTCAATGCAAGAAACGTTCGCCCATGTGATATTCATCACCAATTAAAGGAGGTGTATGGAGACAATGTAATGGACGAGTCGTCTGTTCGGCGGTGGTGTCGCAACTTCAACATGGGGAGGGGGAACACACACGACGATGAGCGTTCGGGGAGACCGTCTGTCATTACAGACCAACTGGTGAGCTCAGTTGACGAATTCGTGAGGAACGATCGCGTCGTCACAATTGATGACATCTGTGAGCATTTTCCCAATGTTTCTCGAACAATTGTTCATGAAATTGTTAAACACCATCTGCATTATGCAAAAATTTGTGCAAGATGGGTCCCTTGTATGCTTACAGATGAGCACAAAACCAAGCGTATGGCTGCAGCACTGACGTTTTTGGGACGTTATTCTGATGAAGGAGACTCTTTCTTGACTCGCATAATTACTGGTGACGAAACATGGGTTTGTTATGCATCACCTGAGAGTAAACGACAGTCAATGGAGTGGCATCATGCTCATTCACCAAACAAACCAAAAAAATTCAAGACAGTTCTGTCCACCAGGAAACTCATGGCAACCATTTTCTGGGATCAACGAGGTGTATTGCTTATTGATTTTATGGCCCGTGGAGACACTATTAATGCCAATGCGTATTGTGAAACATTAAAGAAATTACGGCGGGCGATACAAAATCGGCGGTGAGGTCTATTGTCTACTGGTGTCATTCTCGTTCATGACAATGCCAGGCCTCATGCAGCTGGGATAACACAAAAACTTTTGCAGCAATTCAAATGGGAAACTTTCGACCATCCACCGTATAGCCCGGACTTGGCCCCTTCAGATTTTCATCTCTTTACAAAGCTTAAAGTCTTTTTGGCAGGAAAAAGATTTGACAGCGATGAAGAACTTAAAGAAGGAGTGACCCTGTATCTCAATGAGCTGGCGGCGAAGGACTATGCAGCAGGAATACAGAAACTTGTCACACGTTATGACAAATGCCTTAATTTGCTTGGAGATTATGTTGAGAAGTAGTTTAAAGTATCGTCTTTCAAATAAAATTTTTTATGTTTGTTAATATTTACTTTTGTGTCTTTATTTCACAAACGTGTACTACTTTCCGGATGACCCTCGTATATCAAAGTATTCAGCATTCTTTTTCAAATTAATGTGCTGTCTCCTTCCTACTCTGTATTCTTTTCTGCTTCCTTTGGACTTCTCTCAATAATATCCTCTCTTTTTGTGGTTTTCAAACTTTGTAGCATGTTATCCTTTCAGTCCACTTCACCTTGTTTGACAATTAAGGATTGCAGTTGTTATTCTTCTGTTTGCAGTAGTGGTTAGGAGAATATAAACACTTCCTTCAATCATTATAATTCAATTAAAATGCATAGACATTTTTACACTTGTAACTTTTTTCTCTGATACGGCAGGATCCTTTGCTAGACGGACAATCACGCTTGTCGTTTCATGAGGAAGTGGACATAAAGGAGGAGTGTGATGATGATATTCCTGAGAATCAAGGATGTCTGGGAACAGATCTGTTGCAGGAACAAAAAGATGTGCTCAAAGTTCACGCGATGGCTGTTCACCCTGTAAAGGTGGAGGAAATCAGAAGTCGCAATGATGCTGGGGCTATTGAGTGTACAAGTTATGTTGAAGCAGATGCAATGATGTACAAGTGTGCAATTTGCTTGAGAGTGTTCTCATACAAGGGGAAACTGAAGAGGCACATGTTATTGCATACTGGTAAAAGGCCATACAAGTGTGAACTTTGTTATAAAGGTTTTCATCAGAAGCAGCTCCTCGAGTGTCACATGCTGAGTCATACTGAAGAAAGATCTTACAGATGTGAGGTATGTCTAAAGACGTTTGCTCTGAAGCATTCCCTCTATGTTCATATGTTTATACATACAGGGAAGAAGCCGCACAAATGTGAGATATGTTCCAAAGCATTCACAATGAAAGGACATCTTACGAAGCACAGGTTGACTCACAGTGGTGCTAGACCACACAAGTGTGAGGTGTGTTCGAAGGCATTCTTGCAAAAGGCAAATCTGAAGAGGCACATGTTGACGCATAGTGGGGAGAGGCCGCACAAATGTGAGATATGTTCCATAGCATTCACAATAAAAGGACATCTTATGAAGCACAGGTTGACTCACAGTGGTGCTAGACCACACAAGTGTGAGGTGTGTTCGAAGGCATTCTCGCAAAATGCAAATCTGAAGAGGCACATGTTGACGCATAGTGGGGAGAGGCCTCACAAATGTGAGGTGTGTTCGAAGGGTTTCCATCACAAGCAAAATCTTGTTTGTCACATGTTGACCCACAGTGGGGAAAAGCCTTATTCATGCGAGGTGTGTCAAAAGACATTCACTCTCAAACAAAATCTGAAACTTCATATGTGTATCCATACTGGGGAGAAACCACATAAATGTGAGGTGTGTTCCAAAGCGTTCTTGCGTAAAAAGCACCTAAAAGATCACATGTCAAACCACAGAGATCAGCCTCACCAATGCGATGTTTGTTCAAGGATATTCTCGCATAGAAGCAGCCTTAAAAGGCACATGAAAGTCCACATGGATGTTAACCGGATGCCGACGAACGACTATATGACCTCCAATGCACATTCACTTCCTTCTGGGACAAACAGTGTCTAGGCAGAATATCATGGTCGAGCACTTGAATGCAGAGGGTTGATTTGATACCCTATCTAATGAATGTTTAAGGATTCGTACCTAATTTGTAAATATTAAAGTTATATTTATGTATTTTTCCCAACCTGTCGATTCCAATTAAAACTTCACAACAATCCATATATTAATGGCTGTTCTGCGATAATATTACACGCAATAACAATCTGTAATATATGTATATTAATGGAATAAATATCTATTTAAACATACCGTGGATCAAAATACATTTCTCCCAACAATCCTCACTCTCCTATCCTTTTCACCCCCTTGTTTGTTTTCCTTTCTGTCCTCTTCAGCTCCTCCATCCTTCTCCACGCTAACATTTCCAAAGGCTCTAATCTACATCCATCATACGTTAAGCAGCACAGTTGATAATTGACATCCCATGCCATACTCTCCTTCCTAACACTGCATATTCGCACTCTTCGTTCCCCACTCGTACCTTATAGCAGTCTAAGGCATGCACTGGTTGCGGATTAGCCTCCTGTCTCTCCAATTTTTCTGCATTATACTCATTAGTTTCTCAAGTTTCACTCGTTATACTCATTAGTTTAATTGTTCAAGGACATTTATGCCAAGACACAGCCTTAAAAGGCACATAGATATCAACCGGATACCGAAAAATGACTATATGACCACCAATGCACATTCACTTCCTTCTGGAGCGAAAAGTGACTAGGTGAAATATCAATGTAGGACACTAGAATGCAGAGGATTTGTTGATATCCAAACCAACGTATGTTAAAGGAATCAAACCTTATTTGTAAATTATTATTTATTATAAGGTAATCTACCGGTTAAGATAGGTTTTTGGATGGACAAAACTATCACATAAACATTTTGTAACTCCAAACAAAACCCAATCCAGCCACCTAATCTACATCAGGTCCCTCTTCATCTCTGTGTGCTTCTTTCCTCCCTTCATCCCATCCAACATCCCTATCCTCATCCTGCCCTTTCCTCGTTTGCCTAACATTCTCCCCTCTATTACCTTCTTCAACATCCCCCTGCCACCCCATACGCCCTTCATCCATTTTTCCTTCCTCCAAAGGATTTCTCTCAACAAACCCCTCTCCTCGTGCACCATCTCCAGTACTTCCTCATTTGTTTTTCTTTCGGTCCATTTCCCCTTCTCCATTCTTCTCCACACCGACATTTCAAAAGCCTCCAATCTACGTCTATCCTCCTGCTTCAGCGACCACGTTTCCATGCCGTACATTGCTACGCTCCACATCAGAGTTTTTATGAGTCTTGTCGTAACATCCCTACTCAAAGTCCCCGTCATCAACTCCCTCCTCCTTGAGAAAGCCTCCTTGCCTAGCACAATTCTTCTCCTTACATCCCTACCAATTTGACCGTATTGGTCCAAAACACTTCCGAGATACGTGAATTGTTTTACATGCTCTATTTTTTCCCCAACTATTTTAATATTTAGCTTAGCTTTTTTCTTTCTGGAAAATCGCATAACCTTTGTTTTATTAATATTGATTCTCATTCCACATCTATTGCACTGAATTTCCAATTCACTCAGCAATGCTTGTGACCCCTTGGCCGACTGACAAATCTGATCATCAACGAACTTAACTGCTTTTACAAACTCCCCTCCCACTTTTACTCCCGCTTCCAGCTTTTCCCAAGCCTCCTTAATCATTTCCTCCACATTTTATTAGGTAATCTACCGGTTAAGGTAGGTTTTTGGATGGACACAACTATCAAATAAACATTTTGTGACTCCCCACCTAGCAAACTAATCTACATCAGGTCCCTCTTCATCTCGGTGTACCTCCTTCATCCCGTCCAACATCCCTATCCTGTTCCTACCCTTACCACGCTTGCCCAACATTCTCCCCTCTATTACCCTCTTCAACATTCCACTACCGCTCAATACGCCTTTCATCCATTTTTCCTGCCTCCATAGGATTTCTCTCAACAAACCCCTCTCCTCCCCCACCATTTTTAGTACTTCCTCATTTGTTTTCCTTTCGGTCCATTTCACCTTTTCCATTCTTCTCCACACCCACATTTCAAAAGCCTCCAATCTACGTCTATCCTCCTGCTTCAGCGACCACGTTTCCGCGCCGTACATAGCTACGCTCCATATCAGAGTTTTTACGAGTCTTGTCTTAACGTCCCTACTCAACGTCCCCGTCATCAACTCCCTCCTCCTTGAGAAAGCCTCCTTGCCTAGCGCAATTCTTCTCCTTACCTCCCTACCACTTTGACCGTATTGGTCCAAAACACTTCCGAGATATGTAAACTGCTCTACCTGCTCTATTCTTTCCCCACCTATTTTAATATTTAGCTTAGCCTTTTTCTTTCTGGAAAATCGCATAACCTTTGTTTTATTAATATTGATTCTCATCCCATATTTATCGCACTGAACCTCCAATTCACTCAGCAATGCTTGCAACCCCTTGGCTGACTGAGCAACCAATGCTTGGTCATCAGCAAACCTAACCGATTTTACCATTTCCCCTCCGACTTTCATTCCTACCTCCAGTTCTTCCCATGCCTCTTTAATCATTTCCTCTACATATACGTTGAACAGTACCGGTGACAATTGGCAACCCTGCCTTACACCTCTTCCTAACACTGCCCATCCGGTCTCTCCGTTCCCCACTCGCACCTGAGCAGTCTGAGACATGTACAGGTTGCGGATCAGTCTCCTGTCCCTCCAATCCATTCCAATTTTCTACAATGCACGCATTAATTTTTCCCAATTCACTCTATCAAACGCTTTTTCGAAATCTACAAAACAGGCAAAAACTTCCTGATTGTATTCTATATTCCTCTCGACTAGTGATCTCATTACTGCAATGGCATCACGCGTACCTCTTCCTTTCCTGAACCCAAACTGATCATCCCCTAAGTAATCATTTGCCTTACTCTCTATCCTTTTGTTGATGATCCTGAGAATAACTTTAGCTGCGTGGGATATCAAACTTATTGTTCTGTAATCCTCACATGACGAAGCCTTTGCCTTTTTTGGAATAGGAACTAACACCGATCTCACAAAATCTTCCGGCCAGATTCCTTCCTCATAGATACTACGAATCAGTCCATATATGACCTTCTTCCCACCTTTCCCTAACCATTTCAACATTTCTACAGGAATATTGTCCACCCTCACAGCCTTATTTGCTTTCATCTCCTTTAATGCCCTTTCTATTTCATCGTCGAGTATGCCTGGACCTAAGCTATCTTCTTCTACGTCATGTTCCTTTTCTATGTCTAACCTTGTCGGCTTAAGTTCTTTACCATACAGTGTTTCTATATATTCCTTCCATCTCTCTTGGATTTTTCCTGGTTCAACTATTATCTTACCCCATTTATCTTTAACTGTTAGCACAGATCTTGCCTTCTTACTTCCCGATAATAACTTAACCTTGCTGTATAGAGCACCAATTTCACCCTTCTTCTGTAAACTTTCCATATCCTCGCATTGCGTTTTCCACCATTCTTCTTTTGCTTTATTTGTGGCCCTTCTCAATTTATTGTTTAACTCTTTGTACTTCATTTTGCCTAACTCTGTGTTTACATTTTTCTATCTTCTTCTCTCATTCATCTTTGCAATCATCTCATCCGTTACCCATGGTTTCCTTATCCTTTTCCCGTTAACGGTTCCTATAGTGTCTTTAGCGGCTTCCAATATCCCTTTCTTGATACATTCCCATTTTTCTTCGATAGCACTCAGTTCTTTACCGTCATCCATCATTTTCTCTACAGCCTCCTGATACTCCTTCCTCGTTAATTCATTTACTGCTTCTAAATTCCATTTTTTAACCCGCCGCCCTTGCCTTATCTTCTTGAAACGAACATTACATTTCATAACAACTAAATTGTGGTCAGAGTCCGCATCCGCTCCTGGGAAACTGTGCGAATTTATCACACTGTTCCTAAACCTGTGCCTAACCATAATATAATCTAACTGATACCTTTCTGAGTCACCTGGCATTTTCCATGTATACCTACGCCTTTTTTGGTGTCTAAACCATGTGTTAGTGATGACTAACCCCTTTCTCCTGCAGAATTCAATTGCTTTCTCCCCGCGTTCATTCCTCGTGCCTAACCAATAGTCCCCCACCTCACCACCATCTCTTCCTTCGCCTACCGTCGCATTCCAATCCCCCATCACTATCAAATGTTTCCCTGCAGGAACACTCGCGATGATATCCTCTAACTCATTGAAAATCCTATCGACTTCTTCCTCCTTTTGGTTGCTCGGTGGCATGTATACCTGAACAATGACCAAGTTCGTCGGCTCTGCTTTAATCTCTACGAGTAAAATTCTATCTGTCGCTTGCTCTATGTTGACTACGCTTCTTCCTACCCCTTTATTTAAAATTACGGCAACCCCTCGCTGGCTCTCGTCCCCGCCGCTGTATATTACTCTATAATTGTCACTCCAGTAATCCCCGCTATCCTTCCATCTCACCTCGCAGAGTCCTAAAACATCTATGTTACCTCTTTCCATCTCTCGCTTAATATTTTCTAATTTGCCTCTCCTCAACATTGTCCTGACGTTCCAGGTTCCTATTCTTACTACTTTCGCCTTCTTCTGAGTCTTCTTTCCTGCTGAAGTTATTTCTTCCCTGCAAGGGTTTCGTGGGATGACGACCGCGGAAGCCTTGCCTCTCCCGCTGCCGGGCCCGACACACGGCCTCTTGGGCTGAGTCCCGTAGTTGCCAGGACTCATATTATCTATAGTGCCCATCATAATATTCTTGGGAATCATAATTGAGGTGGTTTCCCGTTGCCTTCCTCAATAGTGTTTTTAACGTGACACCATCACTTAATGGCCGCCCCACTGGGGTCAGACGCCATAGCAGCCGCCTCACTGAGGAACAGACGCTGCGTGGACTACCTTTCGTCTGGCTCCTAACCTTCGACCTATCTGGCATGGTGACCCTTCCAGGAGTAATTATTATTACTCCCGCCAGCACAGCTCTAGGGGTCATCGGAACACACAAGCCCTTCCACCACGACAAGGTTGTAGTCCATGGGAGGGTTCCTCCACATATACGTACATTGAACAGCACTAGTGATAATGGGCAACCCTGCCTTACACCTCTTCCTAACACTGCCCATCCGGTCTCTCCGTTCCCCACTCGCACCTGAGCAGTCTGAGACATGTACAGGTTGCGGATCAATCTCCTGTCCCTCCAATCCATTCAAATTTTCTGCAATACACACATTAGTTTTTCCCAATTCACTTTATCAAACGCTTCGAAATCTATGAAACAGGCAAATACATCCTGATAGTATTCTATATTCCTCTCGATTAATGAACTCATTACTGCAATGGTATCACACGTACCTCTTCCTTTCCTAAACCCAAACCGATCATCCCCTAAGTAATCATTTGCCTTACTCTCTATCCTATTGTTGATGATCCTGAGAATAACTTAAGCTGTGTGGGATATCAAACTTATTGTTCTGTAGTCCTCACATGATGTAGCCCTTACCTTTTTCAGAATAGGAACTAACACTGATCTCACAAAGTCTTCCAGCCAGATTCCTTCCTCATAGATACTACGAATCAGTCCATATAGAGTCTTCTTCCCACATTTTCCTAAACATCTCAACAGTTCCACAGGAATGTTATCCACCCTCACGGCCTTATTTGCTTTCATCACCTTCAATGCCTAGTCTATTTCATCGTCGAGTATGCCTGGACATAAGCTATCTTCTTCTACGTCATGTTCCTTTTCTATGTCTAACCTTGTCGGCCTAAGTTCTCTACCATACAGTGTTTCTATGTATTCCTTCCATCTCTCTTGGATTTTTTCTGGTTTAACTATTATCTTACCCTACTTATCTTCAACTGTTAGCACAGATCTTGCCTTTTTAATTCCCGATAATAACTTAACCTTGCTGAATAGCACACCAATTTCACCCTTCCTCTGTAAACTTTCCATATCTTTGACTTGTGTTTTCCACCATTCTTATTTTGCTTTATTTGTGGCTCTTCTCAATTTATTGTTTAACTCTTTGTATTTCATTTTGCCTAACTCTGTGTTTACATACTTCCAGTTTTTTTCCATCTCATCCTTGCTCAATGTTGACTTCGCTTCTTTCTACCTTTATTTAATATGATGGCCACCCCCTCTTTGGCTCTCATCCCCGCCGCTGTATATTTTTCAATAATTTTCACTCCAGTAATCTCCACTATCCTTCCATCTAACCTCGTGTAGACCTAAAACATCTATTCTACCTCTTTCCATCTCTTGCTTAATATTTTCAAATTTGCCTATCCTCAACATTGTCCAGACATTCTATATTCCTATTCTATTTTCATCTTCTTCTGAGTCTTTTGTCCTGCTGCTGCCGGTTTTCCCTTTTAAGGGTTTTGTTAGATGATGACCCCAGAAGCATTGCCTACCCTGCTGCTGGGCACAACATATGGCCCCTTGGGCCGAGTCTCGTAGTTGCCAGGACTCATATTCTCTATATTGTCTATCATTATATTCTTGGGAATAATAATTGAGGTGGTTTCTCGTTGCCTTCCTCAGTAGTGTTTTTAACATGACACCATCACGGCCGCCCCACTGGGGTCAGATGCCTTCGCAGCCGCCTCACTGAGGAACAGACGCTGCGTGGACTACCTTTCGTCTGGCTCCTAACCTTCGACTAATCTGGCATGGGTGACCCTACCAGGAGCAATTATTATTACTCCCGCCAGCACAGCTCTAGGGGTCATAGGAACGCACAAGCCCTACCACCATGTCAAGGTCCATCACAGGTCTAGTCCATGGGAGAGAATTTGTAAATGTTTAAATCATATTTATATATTTTTCTAAACTGTTGTTCTGAATGAAAACTTATCTACAAATCCATGTATTAATGGCTGTTCTGTGATAATATTATGCCCAACAACAAACTATGATATATATATGTTAACAATAAATATTTAATTACCCAGCTGGTGGATTTAAATGCATTTCTTCTGCCTCCTTTGGATTTCTTCCAAACAATCCTCATTCTCCTCCCTTCCCTGCACTTCCATTTTTTGTTTTTCTTTCTGTCCATTTAACCTAACCTTCTTCATAATTCCTCAAAAAAGCAAAATTCTTTTCATAAGGTCAACAATGTGATAGGGCCCTAAGAAAGTTCTTAATTTTCATCAGTACGTGTTGTCATAGGCAAATACAGGAAAATAAGTTTACCTATGAATAATTAAATGATTAAAGTAAACTTTAAACTATTCAAAGGTGTTTGAATAGACTTAAGCACAATTATCGACTTTCAAACACGGCGGGTCCGCATCAACGTTCGAAGAATTATTTTGACGTGTAATCAGGAAGGAACTGAATGCAAAAACGTCACAGTCGAACTTTTGATATTTTTACATTACTCGAAAGCTACGACAGCGAATGCATGCATACGTTTTTGTTATCTTTTATTGTTGTCATTGTAAACAATAGAGTTATGAATATTTTGACACGATTCTTGGAAACGAATGAACCGGACATCAATGACGAACTGAATCTTTTTTTCGATGTCAATTTAATGGTAAACGATACCTGTGATTCACTATCAGCTCATTAACATCTCAGAAAAGGCTAAACAGAATTTTAATTTACCTATTTACGTTATTAAGTATAATTATTCCCAGAAATGTGTGACCCAGATTAAGATCCTCTATTTTCATGTCAATCCATTGAATTTCAAAAGACATTCTCAAATGAAAATAACAGATGAAGAATGAAATGCAAGTGGCTTACTGTAAATTGGGTTATTTTTTGTGTTAGAAACTTTCAATGCAACGTCAAATAAATTGTGAAAGATGTCATCTTACTTTTTACGCAAGTTTGTATAGTAAATAATTCGGACAACTTTAAATTGATCAGAATGTGCGATACAGCTGAATTCGAAGTCTGCAGATTATGTTTAAACAGTCGAGGACTGTTGATGAATGTTTTCGGTGAGAATAGTGAATTACAATTCGTGTTGGAAAAGACGATGGAGGATTTAATAGATGTTAAAGTAAGTTTAGTTGTCTGTTTCACGTGCTTCTTTTAATTATGCGTGTAAGAAGTTTTCGGTTAAATTAATCAGTGGTTGGTTAATATATGCCGTACTGCGGGTCGCGGTAGCCCATGGGGTAGAGCGTTGGACCGACTGACCAGATGGTTCGGGTTCGATTCCCGGGCAAGGCACTCTGGGCACCTGCAGCTCCACACAAGCTATGTGATTTTTCGGGTTCCAGGATTTCCTGGGAAACCATAACCGGCACAGGGAAAGGAACTGGCCCCCCTACCCTGATGTGTTAATTTCACACGCGTCTGGCTTAGTACTGGGTGAACTCTACCATCACCTACCAAACCGACCTTCGGGTTGAATACTGTATTTTTGGTTTATATGACGTACACTGTTGTCAAAATGTACATTGCTTTTTGAGCCAAAGGAGTTTCGTGCATTCTGTTGTTAATATCTGTTTATGAAATATTGTATTAGGTTGTTAAGGACGCCAACTACCCATGGTTGGTATGTTCTAACTGCATGGAGAAGCTTACGGAATTCCGGCTGTTTAAGCGTCGATGTGCCGAGTGTTTGTTTGTTTTCTATAAACGCATTCAAAAGGGGTGCAATCCCGCAACGGAAGACTGGATAACCAATGGAGAGGTCAGTTGTATTTATTAAGTTGAAATGTGTCAGCAACGAATTCAAATTCGGAAAAAAAGGAATATTGCATCTTCTTCAATTAATATGCAGAAGAACCATTTTATCGCCAATACGATCATTCCGATCAGTCGCAGTCATTTTAAAGGTTAGCGAAAAAACTCACTCTTCCAAAAGGGGAAAATGGAATAATTTTGATTCTAATTTAAGTTCTCGGATAATTTATCACTAGAGATTTTTTGTTTGCTTTGAAAAGTTTTGAAAATGCAGTTTCTTTGACTCTCATGAATGAACGATAAAAATCACTTAGACGTTGATAAAAAAATTGGGCTCTTTGAATGAATAATTTAGCCAACGGTTTTCCCTTCTCACTTTCTGAAAGAGTTTGATAAATCGATGACTTTGGACAAATAAAAATCAGTGTGCCTTTTTATATAGTGAACCAATTGCACCCTTACCCTTTAGACTTTCCATATCTTCCCACTGGGTCAACAAAATGGTTCTTTTTATCTAAATTTGATTTACCTCAGTGTATTATTTATCTATTTACAATGGGCGCTGTTGTATTTCTTGAGCACGAGTAAAAAAATACTACAGCGTGTTATTTCTGTGTCCCTACCAAAACTTACAAAAAAAGTGTGGACTTTTTGCAAGTAATTTAATTACATTTAGATACAAGTGTTATTTTTTTTTAAATGAGTGAGTCCCACATGGTTCTCGTGTAAGAATTATTTAATAAAGTTAGACCAGAAGGATTTGTTCCCCTGATGCTCTTAGTTTGAAATGTTGATGATCTGATAAAATTAAACTGTAACACTTCTATGCTTTGCATTAGTTTGCTGGTGAAATCAGGAAAGAGTTTTGTGATGACCCAATTGTCAGTGATGCTATTGACAAGAGGATTGTGGATGTCCCAGATGATATGATCATTGTTAAAAAGGAGTTCAACGCTACCAGTAAGTGCTCTGCTTCTCCAATTGGGGATATTGATTCATCAATGGTCCCATCAATGAAGGAAGGTTGCAGTCATTGGTCAGACAATGAAGAAGCAGGGAATTTGGTAAGTGCATATACATGGTCCTGTATGAAGTAATGTGCATTCTCTGGGAAAAAGAGATTTATTGATTCTTTAAGATTGAAAGAGATAGTTGATCAAACTTTTTCACTGTGTTTTGGAATGCTCATTGACTTTATGTGACCGATTTTCTGAAACGAGAGTCAACAGTAAGTCCTTCTCAGTATGTACAGAGTCTAAAAAAAAACCTCTGACGTAAAATTTGTTGTGTTAAAGACAGCCTGGCACCAATAATCTTGTGACATGACAACTTTCATCGACACACCTAGCACTCAACTTGAGAGGCTCTGCAAAACCTGGAATTTGAACTGATTCCACACCTTCCATATTCCCCCTATGACTATGGTGTCTATGTTGAAAAATAAATATATGATTTGGAAGCTTAAGAATTGTACTTTAATGTACTTTTTGCCCTATTTTGCTATTTGTTTTTGGTCTACAAGCATGTGTACATTTGTTTTCAGCCCACACTTGTACTTTCATTTACTTCTCATCCTTGTACTCTATGATATCTTAACTCCTGTAAACTTGAGTTTAAAATGTTGCCAATCATAATATATCAGTGCTGTTGAAAGTTTGAAATTATGAGGAGAAAGCTTGTTGAAGATAGAAACATAACTTATTTTAATTTATAAAATGCTATAATTATTTGAGATTTAAATATGAATCATAGGGCTTTGCACAATATTCAATTCAAAGTATGATAGTTGGGTGGGCATTTGCTGAATGATTTCCATGGATATATTCTAGTCTGTGCCCATCATTACATTACAGAGATGAAGAGGGACCTGATGTAGGTTATGTTGCTGGATTGGGTTTTGTTTGGAGTTACAAAATGTTTATTTGATAGTTGTGTCCATCCAAAAACCTACCTTAACCGGTAGTTTACCTAGTAAAAATTCTAGTCTGTAATGTATGTCTGTGATGTTTCAGGGCCATTCGCAAAATGAATTATGCTTGTCCTTAAATGAGGAAGTGGTTATTAAGGAGGAGTGGGACATTGCCATTCCTCGGGAGGAAGGATGCCTGAGAGTGGATCTGTTAAAGGAACAAGGTAAGGAGACCTTGTGACTGTTGCAATTTTAGTTTTGCATATTCCAAAGGCGGTTTAACTAGAGTAAAATGCATCTCTCTTTAACGTTGTCATGACATTTCCTCACCACCCATTTAATGAAGCAAAGTTTTTTTTCAAGCGGATCTGCATATTGTCCTGGTATGTGCTCCCCATTAAAGGCATGGTGTTAGAAATACCCCCAAATATTTAACTTGATTTGCCATAGTTAGCCCTGAACCCTCTCTTTCATAGTTTATGTCCTGTTTACCACTTCCTTTGTTCCAAATTTCAAAACTGCGCATTTGTCTATATTAAGCATTAATCTTCATTCTTTGCACCAATCCAAGGTTGTGTCTAAGTCTCTAGAGAGTAGCTCGCGATCTAGTTGGCTCCTTATTTCCCTGTATACCACTGTGTCATCAGCATATAATCTGAGATACTAATGTGTGTGTTGACTGGGACTTGATTACTCTACCACAAGCGACAATGGCCAAATACTTCATTCATTCAAATACACATTCAAACACAAAAACCAACAGGAACACATGTAAAGAACAAACATCCCAATGTGGCTCGGATCTTTCTTCTGCTATGAATGCCACGAAATGCACTGTTCCTATCCTTTATGATGTTGTATGATTGCTTTTCTTACTGTCCTTTTCTTTTTTGTCATATATTTCTCCTTTGGTGAGTGAAACTGCTCCCTAACGCCATCTTCTGGCCAAAGAATGGTGACACTGGGTGGTATAAGCCCTCCTTTGGATGATTTTAGTGTAAATTAAGTTTCCTTGTTAGGCTGAAGTGGTTAGGGCATCCCACAAGCCAAAATAGAGTCCCATACAAAGAAATATTTTTGCACTTGTAATCTGCTCGATTCTGCCTTCCCCACCTCTCCTGTGTATATTGTTCACCACATGGTGGGTTTTTCTTTTTGAATGTTGGTGGATATCTATACAAGGTGAGATTAAAAAAAGACCGGACCGATTTTATTCTGTGCAAACCATTCAACGGATGGAAACGAGACACAGTGCAACATCTAGTGACACATCTGATGACTAAAGGGGGAGTTGTTGCGTTTCTATATGCCCAGTCATTACGCTGCAGCAGTACATGTCTTAACCTGTTAATCGCCACGTGTAATGGCAACAATGAAGGAGCTAGAGGAACAGTGTGTGTGCATGAAATTTTGTTTCAAACTTGGAAAAAGTGCTATGGATATATTTGCAATGATTTAGCAAGCCTTTGTTAATGAAGCTATGAGTCTAAGCCAGTGTTCTGAGTGGTACAATCATTTTAAATCGGGCAGAACCTTGATAGTGGAAGATTCGTGAATGGGGCAGCCTTCCACTTCGACAGACCCCAACCATGTCAAATTGGTGAACAATTTCATGCGGGCAAATCTTAATTTAACTGTTGGGGAGATATCCGAGGAAGTGAGCATTAGTTTTGGATTCTGTCAGACAATTTGACAGACATTTTAGGCATGACACGCATCTCATAAAATTTGTATCACGAGTGCTGACTGATGAACATGAGTTTTTGCCAGAGCTGGAATTTCCATGATCCTGCGGCCACCCTACTCTCCAGACATGGCTCCATCAGAATTTTTAAGTTAAAATCAATCTTGAAAGGGCACCAATTAAACTCTATTGTGGACATTAAAACTAATTGTTTGGTGGACCTGAAGAGGATTCTAAGAAGGCTTACTAGGCAGGATTCGAGTGCTGGAAGAAACATTGGCATAGGTGTGTCCTCAACCATGGAATGTACTTTAAGGGCGACAAGTTCGATTAAGCTGTATCCATTGAAATAAACAAGTTATAAAATACGTTTGTGATCTACTCAAATCCGCCTTCCCCTTCCTGTGCTCGTCTTTTATGTGTTTTCCTATCCCCTTTCCTTTTGGCATTTATGTGTTTTCCTATCCCCTTTCCTTTTCCCTTATAATCTATTTCCATGTGTAAAGTAATATTTGTTCGCTGTATGGTGGGATTTCGTGTTTTAATATATATAACAATAAACACAGTAATCAACCCGAAGGTCGGTTTAGTAGGTGATGGTAGAGCTCACCCGTGTACCAAGCCCGACGGCGTGTGAATATTCACACATTAGGGTAGGGGGGCCAGTTCCTTTCCCTGTGCCGGTTATGGTTTCCCAGTAGGATCTGGTACCCGAAAAATCAACTAGCTTGGGTGGAGCTGCAGGTGCCCAAAGTGCCTTGCCCGGGAATCGAACCCGGGACCCTCCTGTCAGTAGTCCAACGCTCTACCCACTAGACCACCGCGACCCGTGTTTTAATATATATATATATATATATATATATACATATACATGTATATATATACATATATATACATATATATATATATACATATATATATTTATATACATATACGAGGGTCATCCGGAAAGTAGTACCCGTTCGTGAAATAAAGACACAAAAGTAAATATTAACAAACATAAAAAATTTTATTTGAAAGAGGATACTTTAAACTACTTCTCAACATAATCTCCAAGCAAATTAAGGCATTTGTCATAACGTGTGACAAGTTTCTGTATTCCTGCTGCATAGTCCTTCGCCGCCAGCTCATTGAGATACAGGGTCACTCCTTCTTTAAGTTCTTCATCGCTGTCAAATCTTTTTCCTGCCAAAAAGTCTTTAAGCTTTGTAAAGAGATGAAAATCTGAAGGGGCCAAGTCCGGGCTATACGGTGGATGGTCGAAAGTTTCCCATTTGAATTGCTGCAAAAGTTTTTGTGTTATCCCAGCTGCATGAGGCCTGGCATTGTCA